>CM061545.1:64835527-65435527 GCA_030864215.1 Capsicum pubescens
TAATTTGTTAAATATTAATTTAAATTTATTAATTGTAGTTTATTAAACTTTAATTTATCAAAAATATTTTCAGAAAACCGACCATATGTGGTCGGGCGGTATTTTGTTAATTAAAAAAAATAATTAAATACAATTAACCCAACCCCACCCGACCCGAACCAACAAAATATTTCAACTTCCCCAATTGTAATCGCACACACAAACACAAACACACACTCTCTTCCAAAAATTGGCAACCATACACATATACACACACTCTCTTCCAAAAATCCACACCAACTATAGTCACCACTGCCGTCGTCGATTGCCGTCGACTTTCAGGTACCCATTTTATCACTCATTTTTAGCAACAACCACATGAAGCTTTTGGGTGTATACTTCATGCATGTTTTGTGTATCCCTATTTTTTCGTGTGTTTATGTAATTTTCAGTATGCTTGTTTTAGGCATCCAAATAATGAACTGAGCAAGGCTGTATTAGATATTTATCTTTCACTATCTTTCATTCCCCATTTAGAGATCTAAGTTGTGAAAAAAAATATTTTAGCAAACAGTAACAAATGCTTCTAGTGACTGGCAACGTTTTAAAAATATGAAGACACAATGCAGATGACATGTTACCTCCTATCATGAAAGTGGACCTAAGACTTTAACTCACAAATTTTTATATTTATAAGAAAATTAAATAAAATTCACATTTACAAGAAAATGGAAATAATATAGAAAAATATATTAACAATTGTATATATTCACAACAATGTAAGAAAATTGATTTAGTTTTTCTAAGCATAAGAATATATGTCAAGAGAAGTGGAAGCTGAAATACTAAGATAATTATATGACTCTACTACAATTTTGACACTTTGGTGTCTTTATCAATGTTAGTGGCCCAGAATTTTCATTCCTCTTTATGAGCACACTCTCACTAACAAGAATGTCAACATTCCATGTCTATTTTTCTTGTTCTTGCAAGTAAATTAGGGTTTACTTTATTTGTTACTCCATTATAGTTTTAGTATTTTAGTGGTTTTTGTATGGTGATATTAAGTTGAAACATATTTGTAAGAACTTGGAATGTGGTTTGGAATGAGAAAATTGACTATAGATAATGGTCAAGATTTTTTTTATTTTGCCTAATGGTCAAGATATTTTTTCTTCTAATTGCCTAATGGGTTGCTTGGAATTTGATATTACTGTTTGACAGAATCCGAATTCGGAAAAGAGATTGCTTTGTAATTGTAGGTACTTGAAAGGTGAATTTTTGTTTTGAATGAGATTTAGTTTGGTGACTTGGGTGGTGACATAGTCACTTGAAATTGATTATGTATAGGTACTTGAAATGTGAATTTATCATTTTGAAGGTAGTTTAGTTTATTATTTTAGGAGGTGACTTAGTGACCTGAAAATGTTGATGTTTAGGTACTTCAAATGTGAATTTTTGTTTTGAATATGATTTAGTTTGGTAACATGTGAGGTGACTTAGTGACTTGATATTGATTAAGTTTAGGTACTTTAATGGTGAATTTTTGTATTGAAATGTACTTTGGTTTGGTTACTTGGTAGGTGACTTAATGACTTGAAATTGATTAAGTGTAGGTACTTGAAAGGTGAATTTTTGTATTGAATGTACTTTGGTTTGGTGACTTGGGAAGTGACTTAGTGCCTTGAACTTTACTAAGTGTAGGTACTTTAAAGGTGAATTTTTATTTTGAATGTACTTAAGTTTGGTGACTTGGTAGGTGACTTAGTTACTTGAAATTGATTAAGTGTAGGTACTTGAAAGGTGTATTTTTGTTTTGAATGTATTTAAGTTTGGTGACTTGGTAGGTGACTTAGTCACTTGAAATTGATAATGTGTAGGTACTTTAAAGGTGAATTTTTGTTTTGAATGTGGTTTAGTTTGGTGACTTGGGTGATGACTTAGTGAGTTGAAAATGTTGAAGTTTAGGTACTTGAAATGTCAATTTTTGGTTTGAATGTAGTTAAGTTTGGTGACTTGGCATGTGACTTAGTCACTTGAAATTGATAAAGTGTAGGTACTTTAAAGGTGAATTTTTGTTTTGAATGTGGTTTAGTTTGATGACTTGGGCGATGACTTAGTGAGTTGAAATTTACTAAGTGTAGGTACTTTAAATGTGAATTTTTTGTTTTGAATGTAGTTAAGTTTGGTGACTTGGTAGGTGACTTAGTCACTTGAAATTGATAAAGCGTAGGTACTTTAAAGGTGAATTTTTGTTTTGAATGTGGTTTAGTTTGGTGACTTGGGTGATGACTTAGTGAATTGAAATTTACTAAGTGTAGGTACTTTAAAGGTGAATTTTTTGTTTTGAATGTAGTTAAGTTTGGTGACTTAGTCACTTAAAATTTATAAAGTGTAGGTACTTTAAAGGTTAATTTTGTTTTGGATATGGTTTAGTTTGGTGACTTGGGTGATGACTTAGTGAGTTCAAATTTACTAAGTGTAGGTACTTTAAAGGTGAATTTTTGTTTTGAGTGTGGTTTAGTTTTGTGACTTGGGTGATGACTTAGTGAGTTGAAATTTACTAAGTGTAGGTACTTTAAAGGTGAATTTTTTGTTTTGAATATAGTTAAGTTTGGTGACTTGGTAGGTGACTTAGTCACTTGAAATTGATAAAGTGTAGGTACTTTAAAGGTGAATTTTTATTTTGAATGTGGTTTAGTTTGGTGACTTGGGTGATGACTTAGTGAGTTAAAATTTACTAAGTGTAGCTACTTTAAAGGTGAATTTACTAGTTTGGTGACTTGGGTGATGACTTAGTGAGTTGAAAATATTGAAGTTTAGGTGCTTGAAATGTGAATTTTTATTTTGAATGTGGTTTAGTTTGTTGTTTTAGGAGGTGACTTAGTCACTTGAAATAGATTATGATGTAGGTACTTTTTTATTTTGAATTTAGGTACTTGAAATGTGAACGTTTTGTGACTTGATCTAATTAGTTGAATCTGATTGATTGTGTAGATAGAACCTGATTATCGCTGGATATATCAACGGAATAATGATAATAGAATGGATCTTAGGGAGGAATTTGTTGAACATGATAAGACACTTTATGTTTGGTCACGTTTTCGGGCTATTCGTTGTCCTTGTGTTAGATGTGATGGTATAAATCTTTTAAGAGAAGAAGTTGTGAAGGAACATCTTTATAGAAGGGGGTTTCACGAGGACTTTTTAAGATTGCGTACTATTGATGGTGATGTTGAGCAAAATAACTTTATTGCTGGAGAAAGTAGTAGGTCTGCAGGGCATAATGAATATCAAGATACTAAGATAACAGAAATGATGCACGATGCTTTAAGGATGCAACACGGGGGCGACTTTAGGGAAAATGTCGAAGATGTTCCTAATAGAGAAACGAGCAAATTCTATGAACAATTGTATGTTGCTAGTCATCCTTTGTTTGACTAGTGTTTGTACTCTCATTTATCTATTGTTGTTAGATTATTGAGTATTAAATCTGACTGGAATATTGTTGAAGGAGGAATGGACTCAATGATAGACCTTATTAAAGAGTTAGTTTACCCCGGCTTAGAGATTCCTGATTCTTTCTATAGGGAAAAAAGATTGGTGTCAAAGTTAGGTCTCTCCTCAGTTAGAATTGATTATTGTGAAAATGGTTTCATGTTATACTTTAAGAAAAATGCTAACTTAGAGTCATGTAAGTTTTGTCAGCACCCTCAATATAAGCGTGGTTGTAGTGGAAATAAAATTGCTATTAAGTTGATGCATTATTTACCTCTAATACCAAGGTTGAAGAGGTTGTATGCTTCAAATAGCTCAGCTCCTCATATAAGATGGCACAGTAAAAATAGAAGGCCCACTGGTATTATGTGTCATCCATCTGATGGAGAGGCTTGGAAGCATTATGATGTAACTTATCCAGATTTTGCAGTTGAGCCACGAAATATTCGTTTGGGATTATGTGGGGATGGCTTCTCTCCTTGTTCAGTTGGTGTTGCGCCATATCCATGTGGGCCTCTATTTATCACCCCGTATAATCTTCCTCCTGAAATATTGATGACTAGTCCCTATATATTTTAAATTGTGTTGTTCCTGACCCAGGTAATCCAAAAAGCAAAATAGATTTCTACTTGCAACCTTTGATCGATGAATTTCAAATTTTATGGCATAAGGGGGTTGAAACTTAAGACATCTCATTTAAACAGAATTTCAAGTTGCGTGCATATCTAATGTGGACTGTTTATGATTTTTCTGCTTATGGAATATTGTCTGGGTGGATGACAGCTGGAAAGTTGGCTTGTCCATACTGCATGGAAAAAACAAAATCTTTCACATTGAGACATGGTAGGAAAAATTCATGGTTTGATTGTCATCATTGTTTTTTTCCATCAGATCATGAATTTAAGAGACTCAAGAATGCATTCAGAAGGAATAGAAGGGAACATGATGGTCTACCTCCAAGGCTATATGGTCATGACATCTGGGAGATAGTTCAGGATTTGTCTAAAGTCAATAAGGAACCATTGTATAGACTGGATGGATATGGCGTTTTGCATAATGGACTAAGCAAAGTATATTTTGGGAGTTAGAATATTGGCTAGATAATTTACTTAGACATAATTTTGATATCATGCATACTAAGAAGAACTATTTTGACAACTTGTTCAACACAGTTATGGATGTCACTGGTAAGACAAAGGATAATCCTAAGGCCAGACTTGACTTACGAGAATATCGCAAGAACAGAGAATTACACTTACAGGAGGGGTCCAATGGTAATGTTCTTAAGCCCAAGTCTAGTTTTACATTCAAGGTGGACCAAAGGCGTCAAATATGTGAGTGGGTCCAAAGTTTGAAGATGCCCGATGGATATGCCTCAAATTTGGAAAAGAGGGTTGATATGGCACAAGGAATCTTGCATGGAATGAAAAGTCATGATTTTCATGTTCGCATGGAACAATTATGTAAGACCCCATAAAATTCTAAGCTTAACTCAGTCCGTTAAAGCTTGAAAAGAGGTCCCAGACTTAGAAATTTCAGTGAAGTATTTACACTTAGAATCTATTTTAGCCTCATAAGTTGGCAATCCTATTTCCCGACCCTTATGACCTTAAAGTGTCGATTTTTAGATAGATTCATGATCAGGAATGTCAGCAGGTGTCCCCGAACAAGTTTCAAATTATTCGAACCTCATTTGCATCAAGTTTGGGAGTCCCAACCAGTGGATCAATGTGATCTTAATGTGCCACATCGCCTATCGCATTGATAAATATTTTTCCCAGCTCCCATTGCCAATTTCCAGGGACGCAGACTCGATGCGTCGGCCATAGTGTCGAACCTATCGATGCAGTGCATCGATCTACGCATCACTAGACCCATCTTTTAGTAATTAAACTCCACATCCATGAGGGTATTTGGGTTATTTTATCACGTTATTTTAGCCCCAAAACACGAGATTAATCATTCCAAAAGGGTAAAATCCTTCATTCTCTCTCAAATTACTCAAGAACAAACCCTAGGGGATCTAATTTCAAGATTCAATCTTCAAGAACACACCATCCATCTTCACTAATTCAAGCACTAAGGTATGTGAAGTGTTCATTCAAGGGTTTCCTTCCACCCTTGGAGTTTAAGAAACCCTTTTAAATTAAAAGTTAATTGATTTCATAGATTTTAAGATGGATTTAAATGTAATCTTGACTATAATGTTGAATGGGTTTTCAATTCTATTATTTATCATAAGTTTTATGAAAACTAGTTAGATGTGGATTGAGTTATGTGAATTCATATGGAACTCTTGAATTGCAAGTGAATGTAGTATCCATGATAGTATTAATTGTTAATTGATATGTGAAATGCCCATGCGTCCCAAATGTTTGTCAAAATACTTATATGAATTGACTAGTGCAAGCATGACATGTTATTATTTGATTTCAATCATACACAAGCCTATGTATTTCTAGTGTTCGACAAAAATGTCTAAATGAATGCATTATTGGTAAACAAGTACTATTGTGCTATTAAAGTCATGCAATGTTTTACTTTTCATGTTATCGAGTCCAGGGGGTATTTAATACCCAAAAATCTAGTTGCTTGCCTAGAATTACAGTAGTTACAGAACAATCTTAGTAGCATCACGAACAGTAGTACCTCAAGAATCCGTCCCAGTTCAGTATTCAGTCCAGAACTCAGTAGTGTTCAGTTTAGACTTAACTTAGTATTATTCAGTTCAGAACTCAGTAAACTCAGTCAGATAACAAAACTCAATAGTACTCTGTCAGTTAACAGAACCCAGTAAATTCAGTTTAGTTTAGATGGACAGCACGATTAGTAACAATTCAGTCAAGCCTAGTACAGTTTAGAAATCAGTTTAGTGTCTATTCAGTTGGGAGTAGGATTCAGCACCGAGTGAACCCAAGGATGGGGACTCATCTGCCAGTAGATGGTATGATCCTTAGAAGTAGTCCTTGTGTTCCAGAAGTAGCCAGCATAGGTTGAGACATCAACCTAACAGTTGAGCATTGATGAGGTATTCTACCTGCCAGTTGAGGGTACCACTATTCTCGTTCAGAGCACCTGCTAGATGAGGGTGACTCAGCACTTGTCTTTACCCATGGCACGGTACTGACACCCATCCAATTGGGGTTACAGATTGGACCCCAACTCAGTTACCTCATTTGGGGCATGTTTTTTAGATAATTATCTCCCATAATTTCAGTTTTAGTCACTCTATAGAACTCAGTCCAATTCTATAGAATCAGGACTGTCAGACACAGTCACACAGCTTAGTATGGAACTTACCACAGTTCTATTCTACAGAATTAGGACTGTCAGAAATAGTCATTCAGTTATCAGTATTACAGTATCAGTAAACTCAAAAATCAACATCCAGTAATGATATGATATCAGCTACAGTTTATGTATTTGTGCATGTACTCTCATTCAGTTATATTCATGCTACAAGACAATTATTTTTCATGCATATGAACCCATGCATATCAGCCTACCTCACTTAGCATACCAGTATATTCAAAGTACTGATTCATACCTTTCTTTTATGCTATGATGTTTTATATCAAAGGCTCAGACGTACGGGCTCCCGACTATACTTAGCAACCCACTCTATCAGCAGCAAACCTAGTGGTGAGTCCTCATAGTTCAAGGACAAAGTTATTATATTGTTTCAGAATTTCAGTATCTAGTCGTTAGATTTAGTTGGGGGATTGTCCCATCAACTCCAAACTCAGTCAGTTAGAGGCATTTAGACTAGAGTATTTTATACAAGTATTTCAGTATTTAGATTTCAGTACTCAATATTTGTTTTAGTTACGAATGTTATGGTGTTTACCGTCCTTACTTCTGTATTTATTTTAGTTATATTATTATTACAGTGTTACTATTATTTAGTTCTCACAACAGATACTAGTCATGGGTTAGCTGGTGGTCCTTCAGGGTCGCTAGCACCGTGTAGCGTCTGGGGTACAGACTCAGGGTGTTACAAACTTAGTATCAGAGCATAAGGTTCAACAGAGTCCTAGGAAGTTTGAAAGCCGTATCACATAAATTCTTGTACATGGGTGTGTAGCGTACTACACTTATGGATAGGAGGTTGCGAGATATTTTTAGGAAAAGTTTCACTTCTTTCGGTATTCATGTTGTGCGAGTAAGCATAATCTCAAATAAAACTCTTAGTCTAATCCTTTTATCCCTTCTGTTTACAGAACATGCCTCCCAAGAAGAACAAAAGAAGGACAGGAAATCAGCCAGCCCCTCAGCCCATCCAGGCAGATCCTCTTGACGAGCATGTCTCCCATTCGAAATTTAGGGTTGTATTTACAACTCTAGCCAATTCACTAGCAACCCAGAATGAACGCCCAACTGCCATTCCGGCCAACCCAGTGGCTAATACTGTACAACCAGGATTTGGGATTTCACCCGAATGAATTCTCCTTCGTTTACAGGGTCTAAGTCAAATGGGGACCCACAGGAGTTCCTTGATCAGGTGCAGAAGGTCACATATATTATAGGGGTGATAGCTCGTGAGAGTGATAAGTTGGCTACATATCAATTACAGAATGTGGCTCACTTATGGTTCAAGTAGTGGAAGGAAGAGAAGGCCGATGATGTAGGGCTCATAGAATGAAAGGAGTTTGCCACTGCTTTTCTGGATAGATTCTTCCCACTGGAATTGAGGGTAGAGAAGGTGTTGGAGTTTATTAATCTAAAGCAGGGAAATATGACAGTGAAAGAGTATTTTGTCAAGTTTACTCAATTTTCTAGATACGCTCCTCATGTGGTAGCAGATAGCAGATCTAAGATGAGTAAGTTTATGTCGGGTGTGCCTAACAGTATGGTCAAGAAGTATAAGACCATAATGAGGATTAAGGAGATGGACATATCCAGGCTCATGGTTCATACTCAGTAAATAGGGGAGGGTAAGAATAAGGAGAAGAAGGGGGAGAACAATAGAGCGAGAATAGGTAGCTTTAACTTTGCTCAACCTAAGTCAGAGAGTGGGAATCACTCTAAAATTTTCCCAAAATCCTCAGTTCCAGCTCTGTCCTCAGCCAGTGCTCCAGCACCAAAATTCAAAGATGGTCCCAAAGACAGGGCTCCAGGCCCTAAGCCTCAGGGTAGTGTTAGCAGTGACCGAACAAATCCTCTTTGCCAGAAATGTAGCAGAAACCATCAGGGCATCTACAGGTCTGGAAGTGATGTATATTTGGGATATGGCAAGCAAGGATATAGGGTCAGATATTGTCCTCAGTGAGGTTCCCAGGGTTAGTATAATTGACCCCCAGCTCAGTCTGATCACCCGAATCAGCAGGGTGCGGCTTGCTATGCCACCAGTGGGCAACACCCAAACAGACTCTATGCACTTCAGTCCCGATAGGATTAGGAAAATTCTCCTGATGTGGTCACTGGTATGTTACAAATTTATCATTTACATATTTATGCTTTGCCAGATCGAGGAGCTTCTTTGTCCTTTGTAACTCCATATATAGCCGTTGACTTCCGAGTCAGTCCCGAAATTCTAGAAGAGCCTTTCTCAGTTTCTACCCAGTGGGTAAATCTATCATAGCCCAGCAGGTATATAGGAACTGTCCAGTTATGGTATCTTATAAAGTTACTTTAGCAGACTTAGTAAAATTGGAGATGACAGATTTTGATATCATTTTCGGTATGGATTGGCTTCATTCAGTCTATGCCTCAGTTGACTGTAGAAATAGAATTATTAACTTTTAGTTCTGAATAAACCTGTCCTAGAGTGGAGGGGTAGTACTTCGGCACTTAAAGGTTAGCTTATTTCTTACCTTAGGGCGAGAAAAATAATATCTAAGGGATATGTCTATCATCTCATTTGAGTTCAAGACTCTAGTTTAAAAACCCCTAATCTTGAATCAGTGTCGGTAGCATGCAAAGTCCCTGATGTGTTTCCCCAAGATCTTCCCAGAGTTCCTCTCACAAGGGAAATTGACTTCGAAATTGACCTTTTTTTGGATACCCAGCCCATCTCTATTTTTTCATACAGAATAGCTCCAACAGAACTCAAGGAGTTAAGTGAACAATTGAAAGATTTCCTATATAAGGGATTCATCATACCCAGTGTATCCCCGTGGGGTACACCAGTTCTATTCATGTGTAAGAAAGACGGTTCTCTCAGAAATGCATTGACTATCATTAGTTAAATAAAGTAATGGTCAAGAACAAGTATCCATTTCCCGAAATCGATGACTTGTTTGACCAACTTCTGGGTGCCAGTTACTTTTCTATGATAAATCTCAAATCAGGCTATCATCAGCTTAGAGTCAGAGAATGTGACATTCCAAAAAAATCCTTCAGAACTCGGTATGGTCACTTCAAATTCTTAGTAATGTCATTTGGTTTTACCAATGCCCCTGCAACTTTCATGGACTTGATGAACCATGTGTTCAAGCAGTACTTGGATATGTTCATTATAGTCTTCATAGATGACATTCTTTTCTACTCTCATAGTGAGCATGATCATGCAGACCATCTTAGAATAGTATTGCAGACTCTCAGAAATCACCAAATTCAATAAGTGTGATTTTTGTCTAAGGTCAGTAGCTTTCCTTGGCTATATCATTTCCGGTGATGTCATTAGAGTTGATCCCCAAAAGACTGAAGCAGTGAGAAACTGGACCAGACCTATTTCTTCATCAGATATCAGGAGTTTCTTGGGCTTGGCCATTTATTACCGATGGTTTGTTGAGGGATTTTCATCTATTGAATCACCTATGTCCAGATTGACTCAGAAAAAAGTCAAATTTCAGTGGTCAGATTCTTGTGAGAAGAGTTTTTAGGAGTTAAAGACTCGATTCACTTTAGCCCTAGTTTTGACTTTACCAGATAGTTCATACGGATTTATGATTTATTGTGATACTTCCAGAGTTGGTTTAGGGTGTGTTTTGATGCAGAGAGGTAAGGTCATAGCCTATGCCTCTAGACAACTCAAGCCTCATGAAAAGAACTATCCTACTCATGATCTTGAGTTAGCAGCTATAGTATTTGCCTTAATGATTTGGAGACACTATTTGTATGGAATGCATATTGAAGTGTCCACTGACCATAAGAGCCTGCAATATGTGTTCTCTCAGAAAGACCTAAACCTCTGTCAGAGAAGGTGGTTGGAGTTATTGAAAGACTACGACATGAGTGTTCTGTATCATCTGGGTAAGGCCAATGTAGTGGATGATGCTCTCATTAGGATGTCTATGGGTATTTTTGCTCACGTGAAAGATGATAAAAAGAAGTTAGTTCAGAAAGTTCATCAGCTTGCCCGACTAGGTGTTCGCTTTGCCGATTTAGCAGAAGGTAGTGTATGGGTGCAGAGTAGCTCAGAATCATCTCTGGTTTTTGAGGTAAAGGAAAATAAGGATAGGGATCCCACTCTAGTTAAGTTAAAAGAATCAGTTAGAGATCAGAAGATAGAGATTTTCTCCCAAGGGGGAGATGGTGTGTTACGTTGCCAGGGTTGGCTATGTGTGCCAGGTGTAGATGACTTAAGGCAGCAGATTCTCGCAGAAGTGCATGGTGCACGCTACTCGATTTATCTAGGGGCTACAAGATGTATCGTAAGTTGCGGGAAGTCTATTGGTGGAGTGGGATAAAGAGAGATAGTGCAAAGTATGTAGCCAAGTACTCGACGTGTCAGCAGGTTAAGATTGTGCACCAGAAGCCTAGTGGGTTCATGCAGGAGTTCAGTAGTTCTACATGGAAATGGGAAGAAGTAAACATAGACTTTGTGATGGATTTTCCTCGTACTCATCATCAGCATGATTCCATATGGGTTATCGTAGACAGGATGACCAAATCAGCTCATTTCTTACCAGTCCATACCTCTTATTCAGCCGAGGATTATGCCAAGCTCTATGTTATAAAGTTGGTCAGATTACACAGAGTTTTGTTATCCATCATTTCAGATAGAGGTACACAGTTTACCTCTCACTTTTGGAAAGCCTTCTAAAAGGGTCTTGGTACAAGTTTACCTCAGTACAGCCTTTCATCCTTAGACAGATAGGCAAGAAGAAAGGACCATTCAGACTTTGGAAGATATGCTAAAGGCATGTACCATTGACTTTAAGGGTAGTTGGTATGAACACATGCCCTTGATTGAGTTTACGTATAATAATAGTTACTATTCCAGCATTCAGATAGCTCTGTATGAGGCACTTTATGGGAGGAGATGTAGATCTCCTATTGGTTGGTTTGAAGTAGGTGAGGTCGCAGTAGTAGGGCCTGACTTGGTATTTGATACCTTAGAGAAAGTTCAGTTGATCAGTGAAAGGCTTAAAACTGCTCAGATTCAACATAAATCGTATGTAGACATGCGAAGAAAGGATCTTGAGTTTGAGATTGGCGACTATATGTATTTAAAAATCTCTCCTATTAAGGGAGTAAAGAGGTGTGGCAAGAAGGGGAAGCTCAGTCCCCGATATGTCGGTCCTAACCAAATTCTCAGCTATTTCGGAAAGGTAGCTTACAAGCTTGAGTTGCCGTCAGACTTAGCTCCAGTGCATCCAGTGTTTCATGTCTCTTTGATGAAGAATTGCATAGGAGACCCAGCAATTATAGTCCCTATATAGGGTATAGATGTTCAGAACAGTCTCTCTTATGAAGAGGTTCCAGTCGAAATCCTCGATTATCAGATTTACAGACTAAGGAACAAAGAAGTCCCTCTAGTCAAAGTTCTTTGGAGGAATCAGTCTGTTGAGGGAGCTACTTGGGAAGCAGAAGCAGATATGCAGACCAAGTATCCTTACCTCTTCTCGGCAAACTCAGACTCATCTCAAGGTAATAGTTTTCCTTGAATTTACTCAGTTCCATATTCAGCTTTCCTGTATGAGTTAGATATCAGTTCAGTTGCATAGCATTCTCATATCATGTATACCTTCATGAAACAACTCAATTATATGTCATGTTTTCAGAACTAAGTCATGTTTTAGTTATGCATGTCATTATGATAACTCAGTATATCAGTACTTTCAGTCATATAATCACGCTTCAGTTGTGCGTGTTAAGTATATACATTCAGTCTATCAGTATTCCCAGCTTAGTCAGTCTCATTCGAGTATGAATGTTCCCAAGGGGGAGATATTGTAAGACCCCTCAAAATTCTAAGCTTAACTTAGTCCGTTAAATCTTGAAAAGAGGTCCCAGACTTAGAAATTTCAGCTAAGTGTTTACACTTAGAATCTATTTTAGCCTCATAAATTGGAAATCCTATTTCTCGACCCTTATGACCTTAAAGTGTCAATTTTTAGGTTGATTCATGATCAGGAATGTCAGTAGGGGTCCCCGAACAAGTTTTGGATTTTTCGAACCTCATTTGCATCAAGTTTGGGAGTCCCAACCAGCAGATCAATGCGATCGTGATGCGCCTTGTCTCCTATCGCATTGATAAATATTTTTTCCATCTCCCAATGCCAATTTCTAGTGAACCGATGCGTACTCGACGTGGCGTGTCGTCCATAGCATTGATCCCATAGATGTGGCGTGTTGATTTGCACATCACTAGACCCATTTTTTAGTAATTAAACTCTGCATCCATGAGGGGATTTGGGTCATTTTCCCACATTATTTCAGCTCCAAAACACGAGATTAATCATTCCAAAGGGGCAAAATCCTCCATTCTCTCTCAAATTACTCAAGAACAAACCCTAGGAGATCTAATTTCAAGATTCAATCTTCAAGAACACACCATCCATCTTAACCAATTCAAGAACTAAGGTATATGAAGAGTTCATTCAAGGGTTTCCTTCCACCCTTGGAGTTCAAGAAACTCTTTAAACTACAAGTTAATTGATTTTATAGATTTTATGTTGGATTTGAATGTAATCTTGACTATGATGTTGAATGAGTTTTTAGTTCCATAATTTATCATAAGTTTCATGAAAACTAGTTAGATGTGGATTGAATTATGTGAACTTCATGTGGAACTCTTAAATTGCAAGCGAATGTAGTATCCATGATAGTATTATATGTTAATTGATATGTGAAATGCACATGCCTCCCAAATATTTGTCAAAATACTTATATGAATTGACTAGTGCAAGCATGACATGTTATTATGTGATTTCAATCATACACAAGCCCATGTATATCTAGTGTTTGACAAAAATGTCTAAATGAATGCATTATTGATAAACAAGTACTATTGTGCTATTAAAGTCATGCAGTGTTTTACTTTTCATGTTATCGAGTCTAGGGGGTATTCAATACCCAAAAATATAGTTGCTTGCCTAGAATTACAGTAGTTATAGAACAGTCTTAGTATATTCACAAATAGTAGTACCTCAAGAATCAGTCCCAGTTCAGTATTCAGTCCAGAACTCAGTAGTGTTCAGTTCAAACTTAACTTAGTAGTATTCAGTTCAGAACTCAGTAAACTCAGTCAGCTAATAGAACTCAATAGAACTCCGTCAGTTAACGAAACCCAATGAATTTAGTTCAGTTCAGATGGATAGCACGATCAGTAATAGTTCAGTCAAGCCTAGTACAATTTAGAAATCAGTTTAGTGTCTATTCAGTTGGGAGTAGGATTCAACACAGAGTGAACCCAAGGATAGGGACTCACCTACCAGTAGATGGTGTGATCCTTAGAAGTAGTCCTTGTGTTCCAGAACTACGTATCCAACGTAGGTTGAGACCACAACCTGCCAGTTGAGGGTTGATGAGATGTTCTATCTGCCAGTTAAGGGTACCACCATTCTCATTCAGAGAACCTTCCAGACGAGGGTGACTCAACACTTATCTTTACCCGTGGCATGGTACTGACACCCATCCAATTGGGGTTACAGATTGGACCCCAACTCAGTTACCTCATTTGGGGCCTGTTTGTTAGATAATTATCTCCCATAGTTTCAGTTTAGTCACTCTATAGAAATCAGTCCAATTCTACAGAATCAGGACTGTTAGACACAGTCACACAACTCAGTATGGAACTCAGCACAGTTCCATTCTACAAAATCAGGACTGTCAGAAATAGTAATTCAGTTATCAGTATTACAGTATCAGTAAACTCAAATATCAGTTAATCAGTATTTAGAATTCAGCATCCAGTATTAATATGATCTCAGTTACAGTTTATGTAGTCATGCATGTACTCTCATTTAGTTATATTCATGCTACCATTCAGTTATTTGTTCATGCATATGAACCCATGCATATCAGCCTACCTCACTTAGCATACTAGTACATTCAAAGTACTGACGCATACCTTTCTTTTGCCCTATGATGTTTTATATCATAGGTTCAAATGTATGGGCTCCCGACCGCACTTAGCAGCCCACTCTATAAGCAGCAGGCCTAGTGGTTAGTCCTCATAGTTTGAGGAAAAAGTTATTATATTATTTCAGTATTTCAGTATGCAGTAGTCGGAGTTAGTTGGGGGCTTTTCCCATCAACTCCAAACTCAGTCAGTGAGAGGCTTTTAGACTAGAGTATTTCAATATTTAGATTTCAGTACTCAGTATTTGTTTTAGTAATGAATCTTATGGCATTTACAACCCTTACTTCCGTATTTATTTCAGTTCTATTATTATTACAGTGTTACTATTGTTCAGTGTTCACAATAGGTACTAGTTATGGGTTAGCTGGTGGTCCTTCGGGGTCACTAGCACCGTGTAGTATTCGGGGTACAGACTCGGCACACTACAAATTACTTCCAACTGATTTTATTTGTTTACCTGAAAATATATGGAAATCAATAGTAGAGATTAGTTTGTTCTTCAAAGACTTATGTGCCACCACAATAAAAGAATAAAATCTGGCGTGAATAAAAAGTAATATTGTTGTTATCACCAACAAGTTGGAGAAGATTTTTTCGCCTGCGTTCTTCAATGTGATGGAACATCTTCCCATTCACCTTGTGTACGAAGATCGACTAGGCGGTCCAGTTCAAACTAGGTGAATGTATCCATTCTAATGATAATAAATTGCAACATATTTAAATTCATACATATCTTTTTTTAATATAGTAAACATCTAATCTTAAGATTGTGCAGGGCAATTGGAAAATTAAAAAGGGGTCCCAAAAATAAACATAGGGTGGAAGGCACTATAGTTGAGGTATATCTTGCAAGAGAAACGTCTTAATTTTGTTCATACTACTTTCATGATGAAGTTTCTTGTTCAAGAAACCGATCGAATCGTCATCAGGATGATGAGAATGAGCCTCATTTGCAACCGATATCAATTTTCAATCAATCTGGTTGTAAGGCTAAAAAGACCATATTTCGCCGGCTCACTCCCATGGATCACAAATCAACAACTTTGTATGTCTTACTGAATTTCTCATAAGTTGATTCCTCTCTGAAGTAAGGAGATTAACATATTAACATATCTTATTTATTTACTCATTCCCTTAAGGAAACTAATTGTGTTTCGCATGTTGGATCTTCAGTTTATTTAAGACTCAATTCCATGAAAATTAAGTGAATGTATCCTATGGTTTACATATGAGGTCCGTAAGTGTATTAATATTTCTACAAATTTTAAATATTTACACATTCCTTAACTAACATATATATATATATATATATGTATAAAATTTTTAGGTACACCAGTCACCAAATGCAGCTGCATACGATCAGTTCTTGAAAGATATTTCTTTGGGTCCAGTTGAAGCTTATGCAATATCCCATTACACAGTAAATGGGTTTAAATTTTCCATAGAAGAAAACTCCAGAACAAGGAAAACAAACAATAGTGGTGTTTGGGTTAAGGGTAATGATGATGTTGATTACTTTGGCAACATACCCGAGATCTTAGAACTAGAGTATGATGGTTTCCCAATAAACAAATTGTCCTCTTTCGATGTAAGTGGTTTGATCCAAGAACAAGAGGTACAAAAGTACATAAGGAGCATAACATCATTGAAGTAAATCACAATAGGTCATATCCTATTTATGATCCATTTGTTCTAGCGCAAAATGCTATACAAGTATATTATGCTCCTTATCTGTTGCACAGTGATAAGTCTGATTGGTAGGCTGTAATCAAAATAAAGCCTATAGGATGGATGGAAGTTGAGAATGTGCTGGAGACTGTGTATCAAAATGAAATGCAAATTGATTACCAGCTAGTGGACATTGACTTAGTGGATAGTTTGAATCACCCATAAAATATATTTGAAGAAGTTAATATTGCGGAAGAAGAGTCTGAGTGGGTAGGAGATGAGGAAAGTTTCGAAGAGGGTGAATGGTTTAGTGGAGAGTCTTCAGAAGAGGAGGATTAGTTTGTGTAGGTTGTATTTATTATGTATTGATGTCTTTATGCTTTGTACTATATATTTACCTTTATGTTTCTTGTTTAAGATTGATATGTAATATACTATTTAAGATTGTTATTTTCACTTTTCCATAATTTATATAGTAATAAAAATACTCGTGTCTATCTCATGTTGTTGGAGCGATTTGAAATGTGAATTAGTAACTTGAAATTAGTTACTTGGAATGTTTTCTTATATATTTATTTTGTAGGAACTAACTACTTGTTAACTTTACATAATTTAGATGTTAGGTAGAGGAGACAAAGGTAAGGAAAAAGTTGATCCTACAAAAACAAAAAAAGAAAAAACAACCTCCGCCTTATAGACGACCGATAAGTATTCATATATTTGAGGGTCGGTTTGCTGACGCGCCAGTGCGACCCTCATATTCTAGGTCATCTCAGTATTCTATTTCTTCTCCTACGCATGTGGGTCTACTTCATTGGTCTACACCGAATCATTCTACTCCCAACACCGTTCCACCACTATCACAGTACTATCATACGATCGCTAGCACATCTGGATATCTACCATCGTCAGTACCCTACTATAGCAGTCACCCACATTCGCACAGTAATTATGTTGGATTTATTGGGTTGTCGTATCTTCATCTTGGAGGCACTCCATCCGGTGCTTCAGATCTGCCCACACCAGTACATCCACCAGCACTTGCTCCGCGGCCCGGAGACAGAGATGATTATGGGAGGCGTTATCTTATTCCATATAGAACAGGGTAAGATTTCTAAATATAATAACATTATTCGTTTTTCATTACTATATTATTATGCTCTATAAAATTACTGTTTGATCTTGTGTTGTAGGTTTAAGCTGGATGCCAGACTTGGAAAAATTGCGAGTAAATGCATTTGTCAGCACTTCAACGGCTATTGGACTAGTTGGCAAAAGGTTCCAGAAAATGACAAAGAAAAAATGTTTAAAGAATTTCAGGTAAGGATATAACTTATTGACAACTTAACACATTATTAGAATAAAAGATTGAATATTATATTTTTGTTTTTATTGTAAAAATATTACTGATGGGATGATGCAAATGAATGTGCTATAAGGAGGAATTTGTACAAGAGAGCGAGATCCAAATTTAACGGTCTTTTGGATTATGCCAGAACCAACATGGTACGACCATGGTTTATACTCAAACCCAATTAGAAACAGTATATTCTCTATTAGAATAGTGAAGAATACCAATTGTAGAGATACAAAGGAAAGAAATCCCGAGCATCATCCAAGGGTGGCTCTCTACATACTACGGGTGCAGTTAGTATGATTGTTGTAGAGGAAAAAATGGTATGTAAATTTTACAGTTTTAATTTTTTGTTTCTATTTAAATTTTTAATTATTTGAAGATTAATAATTTTTTCATATGCAGGAAAAAGAAAAGGGTAGGAAGATATCCTTCGATGAGGTATTCGAGGAGACACATGTGAAGAAGAAAAAAAACTCGACTGATGAAGATGTCTGGGTTGAGCCTCGTGCAAAAGCTGCTCATGTAAGAATCAAATTTTGAATTTATGAATCTTTTTCTCAAAGTTGATATTATTCAAGTATAAGTACTTTATATTTTTTGACTATTAATTTTAACTTTACTTTGAATATAGGGTAGATATATGTAGCTCCTTAGTGAGTATCATAGTACTCAGCCTCCTAAAAGTAAGGGTGACCCAATACCCCAACATATATAGAAGGAGTTATGGGAACAAACTGTGGGTCCTGCAGTTAGAGGCCATTACTATGGATACCACATAAATTATTTTGGCGATAATAATAGATCTTCCTTCGGCCCTACATCCTATACCTCATCAGTTGATAAAGAAACCATTGAATCACTAAAAAATACGATTTCTAAACTCACTGAGGAGTTTGCTGCAGTGAGAGAGAGGGCGCAGAGGAAGGAGGGGGAAACATCATTACAAATCAAGATGTTGCAGGAACAATTCAGCTCTTTTATTCAATCTACAGGGATTATTCCTCCATGTCCTGGTAATGCAGTTCGGGCTGCAAAAGTTCTAGGCCCACTGGATGATATCAGCACAGATGAGGAATCAGATCCTTCGTGTGCGGCAAAGGATGCAGAAGATGAAGACGAAGACGATGATGATGAGTGGTAGTTTTTTTACTTTTGTATGTGTTGTAGTTTGGATTTGGAGATGACTTGTAGTTTTTACATTTTTGTATATTTTTAGAGTTGTATTGTATGTTAGTTGTGTGAGAATACACTTGGTTTGTTGTTGTTGTTGTTGTTGTTGTTGTTGTATTGTATGTTGTTGTTTCATTTATTCAGCTTGTTGTTTTTTAATTTTAAAAAAAAAATTCCAGAAAAAACGACCACATGTGGTCGATTTTCTGGAAAAAATTTAAAAAATCGACCACAAGTGGTCATTTTTTAAAAAAAAGTTTGCAGAAAATCGACCACTTAAAATTAATTAATTAATTTTAAAATAAAACCGACCATAGTGGTCGGTTTATTTTGAATTTTTTAATTTGTAAAATTATTTTTTTCTATCTTAATAAAATAATAATAAATTTTAAATATATATATATATATTTAAAAAAAAATCGACCACACGTGGTCGATTTTTAAAAAGCTACCACACTTTTACTGACCACGCATTTTGGTCGGTTTTGTGGTCGAAAATTAAGAAAAATGACCACATGTGGTCAGTTTTTATGGTTGGTTTTCCTGTTTTTTTAGTAGTCAATCCACCCACACTTGTCTACAATAGCTTGTAAAACCAAAATAGCAACTAAGTCGGGACATGCCCCTGACTATGACCAAAAGAAAAGAATCCAACAACACTATGTCAATAAAAGAAACAAGTGAAATGATAGGGCCTTTTGAAGGATAGAAGCTCACCACTTCACAGAAACTCAACGAATGCACCACACCACCTAATATTGTACAGGAGTAACAAAAAACCCTTCAGACCCTACATCATGAATGATGTAGCATCTAGGTACGGTCAGTGGGATAATCACTGACATAAAACACAGAAAACATGATAAAATAGGGCTAATGTCATAAACCCGTCAAAACCATATGCACAACAATTATATATACATATATATAGCATGCTGGGATAGGGACATGGGTCATGAATATGCAAATTTAAAGATTTAACTTGAACTGTGTAGCTAGATCTATTCTAAATGCACCCATGGGCTATATAGGTCTAGATCCCCTGCTGGAAGGACCCCAGTACGTGTTAGCCACACGAACCGAGGGAAAACTAAATCCACTAAGGCAAAAGCCATCTTAATATATATATATATATATATATATATATATATATATATCAAGTGTGCACCAAGAACACGGTCATATAGACCCCCAATGTCGGCAAACGTGATTTCTAGTGTTCGTCCCCCGGGACTTACACCTTCACGGTGAGCTATACAATTCCCTTTAAGCCAAAATTAAAATAATTTGCACATAAACCAATCTATTAATCCAAGAGTCATTCATTAAGGCATTTACCACTTGGTATCGTTATACCAATATGCTTTCAAGCTAATATATTTATGTCAAACCAATCCACATAACCAAATTGTACTCCCAAGATACATTTAAAATCCAAAACCAAGGTCATCCAAAATCATTTTTCATTCATTTATCCTTTAATCCAATGCATTGGGTTCAAAAATAAGTTAAACCATGCAATTTTTCATATTCAAAATCAAGTTTACAAAGTGGGTTGAGGTTAATGTAATTGTCAAGCCAAAATTTCATCAATTTGGGAAAACCTATGTCCCTCATTCCAACTATTTATAAAATGCACTAATTCAGTCCCAAAAACACCAATTTAAAGCATTAATGATCAATTTAAAACATGAGATAAGTAATTCCATCAGTAACAACCAATGAGATAAGTAATTCAATCAGTAACAACCAAAATCCCTCAACTCAATTTCAAAATCCACAAATAAATCACATGAAAATCCATTCAATTAATGCCACAATGTAAAATTAAAGTTAGGGTAAAGAGAAATATGCCTGAAATACACAAGGAATTGAAAACAATTTGGAGTATAGATCTTGAATGGTGAATCCCTTCTGAAACCCTTGGAGTTTGTTGGTTTTGGTATTAAAGAGGAAGAGAATGGTCTTTGATCCTTAATATTTATGGAAAAAGGGTTTATTTTATGTTTAAAGATCGTATAAGAGGTAAAAAGACCAAAAACTCCTCATCCCAAGTGAGAAAAAAATTGGATGAATTTAAAACGCAACGTGGAACACCAATATCGTGGAGGTTAGCCTCAGTGCCACACTAATATCGTAGAAGTTAACCTCCATGACATGGCCTTATTGCGGAGGCTTACTACTTTGGGGTCCCAAATGACCCTAAATTCCTTCTGAAAAATCCAAAACTTCTCCAAAACACCCTTTTATTATCCGTAAACATAATTCAAGTCAAAAATTGGCATTACGCATGCGAGAGGATAAAAAATAAAATCATTTGAAGTTTTATGAGGTCTGACATCGATGAATCTAGTCTCTGATACCAATTTGTCCCAATCCAATAATTTAGGTTATCATGGTGCCTACTATAGACCACCAGTAGGCAAGCCAACCACGTAGTCCGAAACTACTAGCAATGGACTACTAGGACAATGAAGGAAATAATGCAAAATAGATGTAATAAAAGACTAACATAGATAAGATAATCCCAAAACCAGGTAGAATCAGTACAAGAGTTTCTCACATAATAAGAGACAAGTAAAGTATGAATGAATATACTGATACAACCCATCTATGAATACAACATAGATACTAGTATAATACATAAGAGAGAGTAAAGTAATACTATGAATGCTAGTGACACGACCCAAAATCAGGCCTTGTCGTATGGGTATCTCAAGTCCAATAAGGATCGAAGATCGCTCCGTAACCTAACCTAACCATCACATCAATCCAAAAGTCTCGGATGAATTCTGACTATGTAACAAGATAACGAAAATAAGACTAACGATCATCACTTAAGAAGTGTCTAATCAATCCATTAATATCAACATAATAAACCAACATACCCAAGTCCACAGTCATCCATAAAGCCTTTACAAATCCAATGTATATATTATATCTAGACATGACCCCAATAATAGCCAAAGACCAAGTCTAAAACAAGTCTATAACATAAGATAAAAGACTATGAAATGTACGCCTTCTGAAGAATGGAAGCTCACCACTTTAATGTGCAATACATGAACCACTCAAATACCTGATCACTGCACAAAAAAAGAAGAAAAAACTCCAGCCCCTATGTCGCGTGGAGACACAGCGTCTAGAGATGGTTAGTGGTTGGAGCACTAGCATGTAACTAAAGGATAAGGATAAAATAATGCCATCATGAAAAACCAAGTCAAACCATCATGTGCAATCAAATTTATATACATGGGCATCTACATAGATATACATAGTTGTATAATATGCTGAAAAAAGGGACAAGGCTTAGCATACATCTTTGAAGCACTCAATCATGAGACATGGAGTGAAAGACTCCAACCTTCCACCCTTATAGTTTAGAACATTTGAACTTCTCAGTTATATTAATCAAGAGGACTCTAACCTCAAGACGTCTCATCTTATATAGCAAGTGGACTCTAAAAACAAACAGTCTTATCTTATATGACAAGTGGACTCTAACCACAAGCCGTCTTATATAGCAAGTGGACTTTAACCAAGAGCCGACGTATTTAGCAAGTGAACTCTAACCACAAGCCATCCTATATATGTATCAAGTAGACTCTAACCATATTCCATTGTATTAGGCAAGTGGACTCTAACCTCAAGCTATGATATTAGGCAAGTGGACTCTAACCATAAGCCATTTAGACCAATTCTTTAGTCAACACTGGGACTCTAACCCTTTGTCTATGCAATTACCTCCATTCAATTCAACACTTAAGGACTCTAACCCATTTAGCCAACTTAAGCCACCAACGCTATAATTTAAAACCATATATAACCACATGGTCTTTATGAAACTATTTATCAAATCAATCACTTAAATGGGTCAATGCCTTAGTTCATACCACAAGGCAAATCCATTTATGGTCATTAAGATCTTTACAAACCACTCATTCTTCATTAGCATTCTTATACTAAACTTTAGTTCAAAACACAATTCAATTCCATGTTTAGGGACTCTAGCCCTTTTGGCCGTCAAACCACCAAAGTCATCAATTAACCCATTACATAGCCAACAAGGCCTTTACAAAACCATTTACCAACCTTTCATACTTATTAAGACATTGCCCTTGTTCATTCATATTCATTAGACCAATTCATATTCATTAGACCAATGTCATAGTTCAAAACACCACTAATATGTGTCTAGTTATTTCTCTTAGAAATTTTCACAAACACCTTAAGGGCATACTTTTATCAAGATCTTAACCAAAGTAGAAATCATCAAACTTAGGGTTAATCATGATCCATTTGTTAAACCACAATTAAAAATCATCCATATGTGCAAACCATCATCAAAATAATTTATAAATACAAGTTTAAGCAAGAGTAAACAATACCCAACACTATGCATCAAAACCCTCAATATTTTATTTCAAAACCCACCATTCAAGAATCAAAATCAGAGTTTAAAACACATGATATTTGAGAAATAACAGTGAGGATGAGCCACATTCCTTATACAAGATGATTCACAAAAAGAACTTGACCATTTTCTTGCCTCTAGATGAACACTTGTGGAACCCTAGCCTCCAATCTTCAAGAGTGAGTTTAAGAGAGTATTTGGAATATTTAATCCACCAAATGGGTACTATGAGAGTCCACAACATGTTATATAGTGGGAAGACTTAAGGGTTTGGGGGTGGGAAATGTCTGAAAAGCCCTCAGATTAAAAGTTGAAAATCTACTAGTAGGTGGGTATGACTTCCACACCTAAACCATACCCTAGGGTATGAGTGGTACCCTCTTTTGTACCCTACACCCCACCTTGGTTCCCCATATTAACCATAATACGACCACTTAGGGTTAACTCGTACCTAAAGATATGAAAGGTACCCTAAAACCATACCTTGGACAGATTCAACTAGGATAAGCATAAAGCATCATATGACTTAGCAATGTACTACTCGTACCCTATCATACGACAAGTAAGATGTTGACTCGTACCTTGGACAGAAACTAAACCAAATGCACTGCCTAACATACAAAAAAGGGATACTAAATCATACCTTAGGGTACCACTAGTACCCATTAGTCGTACCTTACCCAGAATATCCAAAACACAAGAAATTTTGCAAGGTCCAAGGTTTAGGGTATTTCAGCCAAGAGCCTAAGTCTCTGAACCATAGCTGCTTCGCACAATGCACACAACAACGGAGATAACTCATACTATAATCTACAAGCTACATAAGTGTAATATGAGTACCAAACATGTGGTACATCGTAGGCAACTTCCGACTGAGCCCCAAAGATAATACAAATACATATAACATATAAACAGAAAAGAAAACTACACCAAAATATACAACAACCACATAGTAAAGCTAGTGAGAGTATAAGGATAAACTATCCTACTCATACTCGAGAAACTAACATAATAAGGCTAAGGAAGTGCTAAGGATGAACTATCCTATTCTATCCACGCACATGGATCTCAATACTATACCGTATATCACTGACCAAAATATGAAAAAAAGTGAAAGGAGAATATATAGTAGTATCCAAGGTCAAAGAATGAATATACAATCTTAATAAATAAAGGAAATAAGGGATATATGGTAATACCATAGCTATATATGGATAGATATATATATATACATAATCAAGGTCAACTCAAGGTACAACCTAACTCATAAGACTAGCACCATAAGGCCTCATAACTATAGCAGAAAATAGTGCTAGTACTCAAGGTTTCTAATCCATACATCTAATTATGAGATAATTACCATAATAGAGCAACTGTAAAGAAAGGAATCAAGGTATCAGGGTCTAAAACCATAATGCCTAACCAATGGATAATCATGCATAATGATATAATCATAAGATAAAAGAACCAAAATCATACCGTAAATCTCGATACCGAATTATTAACCAAGTTGTCACAAACTATCCATAACAATGATTAATATAATAATAATAACAGTAACAAACAATGCGAGCAACCTGCTAGTCTGGGCAAACAATACCTAACTGGGACTTTTATAAATCCCCACCGCCATATTTAATCAACATACAACATACCACAAGTCATACTCATCACATATACCTATGAAACTACCCATAAAGCTGATAAATATAGGCTCAAACTGGTGATAGGCAATGCACATACAAGAATAAATGCAAACAGGATCCACCATACCATGATCGATCTAAGTATCATAATGTAATCCAGTGTATCACCTCACAACATCAACATCATCATCAATTATTGGACTCAAACCGGAGCTTATATCATAAACATCATCATCACAACCATCATCATCATCATCATAATCATCATTCTCATAATCATCATCATTATAATCATCATTATCATAATTGTCATCATCCTACTCCAATCAGTATCGGAGGGATATACACACACATACACACATATATATATGTAGATAGATATTAAATTCATGGTTAGTACCATGGCTAAAAAAGTATAAGTTCATAAATACATTGTCCTGGGGTAAACTTTGGGACTAAATCATCATAGAAGTATAGAAAAGGTCAGAATCTCTCTCGACCGAAGTAAATAGTAGTAGTAAAACAATGGACCAGAATTTACCTCGGCCAAATCCTTAAAACACTATTTTCAATCTCAATTCACATAAGTTATCCATTAAGATGGTACGATTCCCATTATGAATTTATTCATTTTTAAAGTGAAAAGTAGGTTTTAATCCCTTTATAGAAAAAACAGTATTAAAATCATATTTTAGTTGGAATCGTACCATTTACTCTATTAAGTGGTCATGAATGTACCGAATCTATGCATGTCATCCAAATTATTTAAATAATGATATCATAAGCATTAATACATCTATAAACTACGACCATGTTCGTTACAAGGCTAAACCATTTCCCGGGGTCCAATAAATATCATCACACAGCCTTAGGCCTACCAATACATATCTGACATCACCATAACATAATCACGGCCCAATAATACCCAGAATAATCATAACATAATCTAACACAATAGACTATACCGATGACTATGACTAAAGGTCATCATTCTACTCATATTTGTTAAGTCATGCCTATAACTATGCATGTAGGCCATGTCAAAAGTCAGGATCATAAGTTATCTCCATAATCATATCTATAAGCCATAATGTATCTATAAGTCGTATCGCATCTATAAGGCATATCACATCTATAAGGCATCTCATATCCATAGGCTATACCATATCTAGGGTCCATGAATCATCAATAAGGGATCTCATATCTGTAGGTCATATCATATATATGAGGCATATCATATCTAGAGGCCATGAATCATGTTTATGTCATTATCATTTATCATGTCGAAACGCAATATCATTAATCAATTTTGAAAGTCATATCATGGCTATGAGCCATTAATCATAATCTGAGAAAATCAGCACCATTCACCAAGTCACAAAGTAACCTTATACTAAGGCTCAATAGTCTCAACTATGCCTAACATACGTAAATCGGTCCACAAAGTTTAACATAAGTCTTGGCCTAAGGTGGGCCGAAGGAACCCACTTTTAATCCTCGAATTTCAAATTTAGGCAATTTCTACCTAGGACTAAGCTAAGGCATCCACATTCACTTCTAGATGGTAAGTAAGCCACTATTTTCCCTAAGATGGGAATTCCATCTAGAACATGAGCAATTTAGTCAACTCTACCTAAATTATGATTTCAAGATAGCTAAATAGTCCAAATAAGGCTAATCATACTAATCACGCTTCCAACCCCTAAACTACATCCCAAATCTAGTATAATATCATAATTAGTCTACGAATTAGCTTAATCTATGAAGAAAGCAATAGGATCCTAGAAGTGTAATAAGTATTTCACCTTACAGGTCAAATCACTCATCTAATCCCAAAACTTCAATAATCAACACTAAGTAACGGTGTTCTACCCATAATAAATCTTAGCATTCTCATTTACATGTAATATATAAAACATAACATCTTGTGAAGTAGAGTAGACAGAAGCCTACCTTGATGATGAACCATAAATCCTTGAATCATCCACAAAATGTTGTCTTTACTCCACGATCTCAAAATGTCATCACGCTATCAAAATTATTTTCTATGCGTCATTAGGAGTCAACGAGACCCATATTGCCATATAGCAGGTCAGGTCAAATTTTGGGTCAAGAACAGGCCCATGGGGCCCATAAATGAATTCTAAAATTTAACCCATCACGAGGTCCCTCAAAGGACGAAGAAGTAGTACTCAAAAGTTGAGCACAAACAAAGTACAATTCGGGTCTCAAATCAATCCTTAAAGTTTAGGAATTTAAAGCCCTAATTTTTAAGAATTTACCATAAATTTGGATCAAAATTAAAGGAAAAATCAATAGGAAATGACCAAAAAGGATTAGGCTAGCTTACATTAGATTATTTGAATGATTTCCCACTCTTCTACCTTTTATGAGTTCTCGACTTGGTGTAAAAATGGTGTAAAGAATGAGGGGAAATTGGGTGGAAGAAGGGGATTAAAATAGGGTCAGGAATCGCTATCCAGACTCAGATATTGCAATTGCAATATGGCAAGGGATAAATCGCATGTTGTGATCGTGATTTACCTTTCGCGATCGTGATATGCATAAAACTCACTTGGCAAATACGATTTACCCTTTGTAATTATGATCTGCATAAAACTCACTTGGCAAATGCAATTTGTGGCTATCTCGATCTTGATTGCACCAACAACTTGCACCCAATTTTACCAAGTCCGAAATAGTCTTCGACCTGGCATTCAAGATTCGTTCGGAATCCCATGAAAACAGACAAACTATGCTACCATACTAAATTTGACATTTCAGATTCAATGGAACCATTTAAACTTTCATCCGAGATAGTTTTGACTAAATATTAGGCCCACATCTATAGTTTAATTTTTTACACAATACCCTTAATACCCTAAAATGAGTTCGAAAGCCTTGAGACTGAACCAAGGATCCTTCTAGCTTAAAATCAATGTTTCAAAGATAATGGCGCTGTTGGAATTCTCATCTGAGGTTATCTATAAGGAATTTTGGTCTGGGACCAATTCTCAAATAACAAAAACTCCAAAACAGGGAAATGAGCCTAAAATCCAAACAAACTATCCGATCACCGAATCGATAGTTCCAGCAAGTCATAAATAACCTGTAGCTATGGTGGGAAGTCTCGAAATGCTAAAAATGCATGCAAATTGAGAAAGTGACCGGTAGGGTCATTATTCTATGGTTAATCATTCAACAGGCTTTTACATAAGATATTATCTTTCCCTAAGTCACAAAATTCATGCTTTTCCACACTAAAGGTAGTTCTTTGAGAATATCAAAATGTATAAGCTTAATATAACAGTCAACCAAAGCATAACATGATGACAACTAATCCATACCCATAATCACATCAAAGTCAGTCATTGGCAACACAAATAGATCAACTATGGTGTCCTTACCTAACAGATATCACACAATATCTATAAACTCTATCCACTAATAAGGTCTCCCTCACTGGGGTTATAATAATATATGGCACAATAAAAGTCTCAATTCCTCTTTCTAAGAATAAAGCAAAAGATGGAGACACATACGAGTACATAGAACTAGGATCAATAAGAGCATATTCCTTATGAGAATTTATAGTGATAATACTTATGACTACAATATTAGATGCCTTTATGTCCTATCTAGCCATATCAAAGAATCTTGGGGGTCCACTTACTATCTGAGCACCTTATCGACCCTGTCCACGAGCACCCTGCGAAGCGATGCTAGCTGGCTGAGTGTGAGCATGAGTACCTACAATATCTCTCTGCACCTGTGCAGTAGCTTGACTAGAACTAGAATCTTCCTTAGGGAAAAACTTAGCAATGTGCGCTCTTTAACCACAAGTATAACAAGGACCACCAGCTCTAAAACAATGTCAAGTATGATTTTTTCCACAATAGAATATTTTGGATATTGTTTGAACTAAAAAAACTGCTACCCTTTCTCTACATATGTTGCTGACCCTATCTAGATGGATAACTATTCTTGGAAGATTGAACCACTGACTCTGACTGCATAGTGCTAGACTATCCACGATAAAAACCACTTTTTCTCCAAGATGGAGCACCAGTAAACCCAACTGAGTTATGCGTCTTTTTATTTTCTCGATTAATTCTTTTTATCTCATAGTATGACTAAGAACAGAGAGCAGTGTCAACCACCTCAACATAGGATACATTATGTACAACCCGTATCACAGGACCACGATAGCGAGCCTCAAGTCTATCCACAAATCATCTCACTTTCTCTCTCGATCCTGTAACCAAAATGGAATATACCTATATAACTCAGTGAACTATGATTTGTACTCCGTAACTATCATAGATCCTTGTTGCAGGTCATTAAATTGGTGTCTCATGTCATCTTGTTTGATCAACAGAATAAATTTGTCCATAAACTTGGCTAAAAACTTTGACCAAGTGATCGATGGTAGACTTACTTGTCTGCAGCTCAAAATGAAAGTACACTATGCCTCGGGAGACCATGCAAATAGAAAAGTAGTAAATTCTACACCACGAGTCTCCTTTAATCCCAAAGTAGTCAGTATCTTCTCACAGCGATCAATAAACTTTTGAGGCTCAATAATAGATGGTGTAGAATCAAACAACAAAAATGTGACTTGAGCCTTTCAGTTCATTAAAATGCTAAGTAATCATTACCACATCATGTATTTCTAAGTCATCGTCACCTCCAATGATTAGGAGTTATTTGATCAATTATTGAGAGGATATCTTAAAAGTATAAAGAATTCACCACATCATGAAAATCTAAAATAATACTCATATATGCTACTGTAAACAAATATCCAATGTTATTACCTAAAGCTTATCCCTGCAAAATAGCCAAAGAATTTTTCTCGCTATTGTTTTCCCCATTAGGTCTACTAACACTTACTACATCGTTGATCCATTTTAAGTCACAATTATTTATACTTCTTAGACAAGAACCATAGCAACCTCTATGTAAATATATGTTAATACTGGAGTACACAATAATAATAAGATTTCACACCTAACTATGAACTTGCTATTATACGAACTTTCCATCACCATATATGAACAATCAAAAACTATCTTCAAGACTGCTTTTTTCGGTTCAAAAGAAAAAGAGTAGCTGAACAATTGCCCTAATTATTTTCTGCCTTCTTTTGTTTCCTTACGCAGTTTGATACTCCCCTCCAAGATAATGGGATAAAAAATAGCCCTAGTGTTCTACTTATACTGTTTTTTAATCGTGAAACTGAAGTAAGAAGGTTAGGCTTTTGTATTGCTCCCTTTCATTTTCTTAATTAATATTAATAATGTGTTAAAATTATCAATTAATCCTTCATTAAAAAAAATAAGTCGGGCTATTACAATGACTCTTTCCTTTCTATAACTATAAATAAGGTTCTCATAACTTAGTTTAAGGACCAAAAATTCTAATAAGAAGCAAGAGAGAGCTTTGGATCAACGCCGCAGATTTCTCTACAAATTTAAGCATTCAAGATCCAGTTCAAGATTCAAGATCAAGACTATAAAATTCAAGAACAAACTCTAAGGCTCTTGAATTCAAGTACAAGATGAAATCAAGTTCATCAAATCCACAAATCAAGATCCAATTCATCAAGATTCAAGATCAAGATCACAAGATTCAAGAACAAGCTTAAAATCTCTTGAATTCAAGTACAAGTCAAGATCAAATCCATCAAGTTCAGCAACATTAAAGATTAAAGTTGAAGCCCTTGAAATTCTATTTGAAAGGGTGAATCAGTTGATTAATAGCATTTGTAATACATACGTATTAAAAATAATAAAATGATTATTGCGATATATTTCTTGTCCCGATTAATATTTTCTCGGTCTCAAATTTTATTGTCTAATTTAGGCATAGTAGGGACGATAGATTTATTAATTGAGATTTTTAATTATGATATTAATTCATAAATGGATGAACTAGTCCTATCAATAATAAATTATAGATTATTCCACTAAAAAATTGTAATTACACTTTTTGATTTAATTTTGAAATCTAACATAAAACCTTATTTAATTCCCATGTCAGAATTAATGATACCGATCATTTAAATTAAATCTCTGACAATTTAATTCATTGATAAATTTAATCCTTTATTATTATGCTTAACTTATTTCATGTAACGGATCAAAAATCTACACGTAGGATTTTCACATGAAAACTTTATAAGCAATTATAAAGGGACATCATTGATCTCATACATGGATTCTATTAACTAATTATTATTTTCTAATGTAATTTGTTATCATCCAATCTATCAGAAATATATTGACCCGCGGTAGAGTCTTGCCTTTTGATAAATTAAGATAATAAATAAATTACATTGATCATAACAATTATATCAAGATTGAGAGTATAAGTAAATTGAGTGATTCTGAGAATTTGTTTTATAAATATTCAGAGCATAAATAAATATTTTTACTTTGTCCATTCAATATACACGAAAATCATATTAGCACAAGAAGTTGGAATGGAACTCATTCCCGATAATCAAGATCAATTATATATAATCTTGTGCTACAATTATCAAGATGTTTGTCCAACTTATCTCTGATTGTGAACATTAATTTATTACTTATAAGGACTAACAATTTTAATCTTCCGTGTATGAGCTAAATAACTCCATAGACTAAATCATCTACTATATAAGTAAAGGACACACACGTAAGCACAATGATCTAATCAAATAAAACTTTGTTAAATTGAGTAAATAAAATAAATAGTTTTTACATCGGGATAAAAATATAATACTATAGCTTAAACTACATGGTTAATAGTATATCTTAACATCAACATCATCAACCACCACATGCCCTAAAATGACCATAATTTTCTCACACAAATTAATCAGTATTCAACGATTCTTGTTGTTATGATTTCAAAATCACAATACAGGCCTAATGGTTCAATCAAAATATTATTTGACTTTGAGAAAATATGTAAAGTACCCCCTGAACTTGTCCGACTTTTCTAAAAAGACACCTAAATTATACTTTCGACCTATTACCCCACGAAATAATTTAAAAGTGATATAAATATCCATATTTCAGCCAACTTTAGATGTAGAAAAAAAGTGTAAGTCACGCACCAATAAATGCTTGCCACATGGCACACTTATTTAATATCCTAATTTTTATTTTTAAAATTTTATTTCTTTATACTTCTTTTCCTTCATCTTTTCTCCTTCTTCTTCTTCTTCATCATCATCATCAATCTCCATTATATTTCTTCTTCAATCTTGTCCATGGTTACCTTTGGCATAACTATCATTACCATTGTTACTATAACTTTACCTTCATTATGTCTATCATCTATTCATCCCCAAATAAAAATTAAAATAAAAAAATTAAAATCTCCATAAAAGTAACTATAAAACTTGACTACTTATTAATCGAAAATAATTAATCAAAATACTCTAATAAATCTGCTCAATTCATAAGAAAACACACAGTAATTATAAATTAGAGAAGAAATTTATCGAAAAAAATCTTGAAGCAATAAAGAAAAACGAAAAAAAATGTACAGAGAGAAGCAAGAAGAACTTTATGGATCTTCTCAAGGAAGAAGATGAAGATTTGCGGAGATATAGTTCTTCTTGTCATGAACTTTATCTCCGCAAAATGTAAAGAAGAAAGAAGATGAAGAACCTCCATTATGGGTCTTCTCAAGGAAGAAGATGAAGAAAAATAAAAAATAAAAAATAAAAAAAGTGAAATGAAAATTTATAAAACAAAAGAAGTGATTTTTTTAACTAAATAAATGTTGGAAAAAAAAGCAAAAATAATTCATTTTGCTTATTCGCATGCTACAGGAGAGTGAAACACACTCTACATGCCACCTCAGCTCAAAATGATGTATTTACAACGATTTTAATAAGATGCGTGGTTAATAGATCAAAAATATAATTTAGGTGTTTTTTTAAAAAAATTGACAAATTCAGGATGTACTTTATTTATTTTCTCTTTGACTTTATATAAATCATATGGCACCGTTTCAATTCTCAAAATGACATTCGAACATCAGACACAAGTGCAATACAATCAAGACCCATCCGAAACTCATTGAAATTCAACCAAAGCTTGGGGACAAATCTAAAATCATAATACGGACCTGTTGAAACTTTTGAATCATGAAGACAAATTGCTTTGTCAAAAATTGATCGTGGTCAACTCTCATTCATCAATTCAACTAGAAATCAACTCAAGCATCCAAATCACTCTCGAGTCCCTTGAGACCAATGCAAACTATTCAACTAAGTCATAAATCATCATATGAACCTAATGAAACCGTCAAAACTAATATTGAGCTTGTTTATCTGTTTTATTGACTTTGATCAAATTTTCACTTCTCAAATTTTTAGATTTTGATTTTCTTCTCCAAAATGCATCTAAATGCCATAAGGAGCGTTTCACCCATCCCTACAAGTCACAAATCACATTTAGAAGCTACGAGAAGAATTTATTAGGGTAAAAGGCCTTAATATTCAAAATAACCATACATGTCATTGCACTTTCAAATATACAGAAAATATTAGAGGGGTTACTATAAACACCCCATAGTTTAAGTATGAAACTATAGAAGGAGATGTAAAATGGGGGTGTTAATGTATTTTCCAAAAACAAAATAAAAACAGTGAAACTGAAAAATCGAACAAAGAATACCAATCGAGCAGGCTAAGCTAGAAAACAGTGAAAAGAGTCGTTTTTGTGCCCTTCTCTGCTAAGCTTGAGGGTGAAAACCTTTTATTCATCCAAAGATAAACCAAACAGACGAGTGGAGTTCTTCCGATTAATCCAAATGATAGAAATGGAGGGCTATTTAGTAGTATTTAAGTATCAAAATTGTGAAAATTGCTTATTATAGAGTTACACTGATAATTCAGTCAAAATTTGTGATAATTTTTTTTATTTCTTCTTGGACAGGTCATCTTTTTTGACTTGTCTTATTCTTTCATAGTCAGTTTAACAAAGAATTACAACAAAGTGTCCTAATAATTTGGATATTTACAAGCAAAATGTTGCAATATTGTTGCAGTGTCTTTCTATTTTTCCCTTCAAAGAAATGGAAAGTTAGCCAATAAATAATCTCCTTAAGCTTGAATGACACATTTATTTGCAGTGTCTTTTTATTTTTCCCTTCAAAGAAATGGAAAGTTCGCCAATAAATAATCTTCTTTTAAGTCTTGAATGGCACTTACTATTAATGTTCATATTGTAAAGAATTGAGTGTCCATCTTGTCTAATGATTCTTATAGCATAACATGTTTTGCTTCTCAGACGTGGTAAATTACTATGAAATTTATGCACAATTTCGGACTTCTTTGTTTTGAAGAATGGAAACGGACCAAATATAATACTCTCTGTCCCAAATTACCCGTTTCAAATTTCTTAATTTGATTTCTCATTTTACTTGTCTTTTTTCATTAATCAAGAAGAGACAATTTTTTTTCATGTTTTACACTTTGCATTAATTATTTTTTCTTTAAATTAAAATATAAACATCATTTAGTAGGGGTACTATGGTAACTAGCCATGTTATTAATTATTTTTTCTTAATCAATGTGTTATCTCAATTTGGAACGGAGGTAGTATATCCTCAAAGTATTTAAACTAAAGTAGACATCTCCTTAATTAATGGTTTAGCTCTCACATATGCTTTTAATTAACTGGAGTCTGGAGCAATCAATAAACCAAATTAGCTGATTAATAGTCAAAAAAAAAAGGACCAAATACGCTCTTAAAGTATAGTACTAAATTGCGCATATATGTCCTTTGTTAATAGTTTGATACTCCCTTCATCCCATTTTACTCGTCCCAAATTGGGATGACACAACTATTAAGAAAAATAATAAATAACATGGCTAGTTTACCATAGTACCCCTATTAAATCATGTTTACATTTTAATTTAAAAAAAAAATAATTAATGCAGAGGATAAAATATGAAAAAAAAATTATCTTGTCTTGATAAGTAAAAAAGAACAAGTAAAATGGGACACCAGATTAGAAAATTTGAGACGGCTAAAATGGGACGGAGGAAGTATTTTTTAACATGTGAAGTTTTAACATTTCTTTTCTATTTGTGCTTGTTTAACCACCAAAGCCAAGCACCAATTTCTAAATTTGAATGTAAATAGGTAAGTTTTTAAATGGTAAAAGCACGCGTGAGTTAAACTGTTAAAATGGAAATACATATTTAAGAGAAAATGGTCAACAGTCCCTCAACCTTTACCCCAAATTTCAACTACACACTTATACTTTGCGGGGGTTCTATGACCCCTAAACTATTTTAAAGCGGAATTATTATCCCCAAAACCTGACAATCAGTCATTTTGGATAAGGTGTGATGCACGCACCAACAGTATTTTGACACGTATTTTTTTTGTTTAAAATTGATTTTTATTTACTTTCTTTTCCATTTTTATCACTTTTTATTATTTTTCATCATTTTTTCACCATTACTTTTCATCTCTTTTCCTTTTCAACTTTATTATTCCTACTTCTATGCATAAATAATTTTTCAACGACCTTGAAGTGAAAAATAATGAACAATACCGAATTTGAAATTTTCAACGATCTTGAAGTTGAAAATAATAAACAACATCGAATTTGAAAATTTTCGACAACCTTGAAGTGGGAAACAATGACCATATCAATTATTAAATTTCCGACGATCTTAAATCCGAAAACAACGAACAATACCAATTTCAAAATTTACAACGACCTTGAAGCCGGAAACAATGAACAATACAGAATTAAAAAATTTCGATGACCTTAAAGTCGGAAACAATAGAGAATTTTGAAATTTTCGACAACCTTGAAATCGAAAATAATGGACAATACCCATTTTAAAATTTACGACGACCATGAAGTCGAAAATAATGGATAATATCGATTTTAAAATTTTCGATGATCTTGAAATCGGAAATAATAAACAACATCGAATTTAAAATTTTCGACAACCTTGAAGTGGGAAACAATGAACAATATCAATTTTTAAATTTTCGACGATCTTAAATTATGAAACAACGAAGAATACCAATTACAAATTTTTCGACGACCTTGAAGCCGGAAACAATGAACAATACCGAATTTAAAATTTTCAATAACCTTAAAGTCGAAAACAATAGAGAATTTTGAATTTTTCAACGACCTTCAAGTCGGAAACAATAGACAATACCCGTTTAAATTTTACGACGACTTTGAAATCGTAAATAATGGACAATATCGATTTTAAAATTTTCGAAAATCTTGAAGTTGGAAACAATGAACAATATTCATTTCGACGAATTTGAAGTCGAAACCAATCGATTTTGTGATTGGATATGAGGAAAATGATAAATTAATTTTGAATGTCATTGACGAGTTCTTAAATGTCATTATTTGTAAGAAGAAGAAGAAGAAGAAGAAGAAGAAGAGAAGGAGGAGGAGGAGGGGGAGGAAGAAGAAGAAAGAAAGAAAGAAAGAAAGAAAGAAAGAAAGACAATGAATAAAGAAAAAGAATAATTAAAAATGAAAAAAGAAAATAAATAAAGAAAATGAATACTGAAAATAAAAAAATATTAAAAATAAATTTTTAATAAAAAAATTTGTTCTCACCCTCTTGCCATGATAGCATTCAGGGGGTAATAATTTCACTTTAAAATAGTTTAGAAGAGTCATAGGACCCCCGCAAAATATAAGTGTGTAGTTGAAATTTCGACTAAAGGTTGAAGGAGTAATAGACCATTTTCTCTATATTTAGTTACGGATGCTGTCGTTTGGTAGAGTGTATAAGAATAATGCAAAATATAGTGTATTAGTAATGTTTGTGTTAGTTATGCTTGGATTAGTTATGTTTGAATTTTTCTTATGCAGTGTTTGATTCGATGTATTAAAAAAAACATGAATTACATAATTTCTAAATTTTTGTTTTTTGTTTTTACATAATACCCTCAATATATATATTGGAAAAGGATGCGGAAATTTTTTTGAGGGGTAATAGGGTCTTTAAGCATGTTAATGCATGCATTAGATCCATTGCATTACTAATGTCATGGATTTTGAGGTATTAGTGCTACACACCTCAATACACAATAGAGTATCATTAGTTATACATAGGGTAAAAAGGTATACCAAATAAGGTACTACTAATACACTTTAATGCATGCATTAACATTTCAATACACTCTACCAAACGACCCCTGCACAACCTCTTTAGTGGTCTCTCCTTTTTTTGACTTACTTTCCATATATTTGAAGGATGTTGTAGTGTTACATTTTAGTTATTCAATTTTTGCAGAAATTGTTTTTTTTTTTCATTGGTGTTTGGCTGAGAAACAGTTTTTACGAAAAAATAAATAAATTGGGCAACTTTACTTTCAAAAGTTATTATGCATCATCCTACTTGGTTAGTAAATTAATGGTTTTCTAAGAGGGATTATTCTTCCTATTTTCCTACTTGAGTTCGAATTTCACCATGTACATTAACGATCGCCTAATGGATAGTTCAACTTAACTTTGAGTCAAAAGCTGATACTACAATTATGTAATACTCCCTTCGTTTTATTTTATGTGTCGTCGTTTTCATTTTTATCCGTCCAAAAAGAATGTCACCTTTCTTTATTTGGTAATTATTTAATGACATCATTCTCATTTTACCCTTAGTAGGTCTCACTTATTAAGAAAAAACAACTAAAAAGTAAACATTAAGAGGGGTAATTTTGTAAACTTTATAAAGTCATTACTTATTTATTAAATTCTGTACTCAGTCAAATAACGATACATAAAATAGAACGAAGGTAGTATAAAAAAGCTGCCAATATTATTGTCCATAGTAAAAACAAAGTGCTTTTCCTTTAAGCTTTGACAAAATTGCAAAAGCAAAATCTTTACACCTTTATATTTAGATCCTTTCTTCTTTTCCCACCAATTATTTCCTAGTGATTGAGCTAATATTATACACCCTTTTTGGACCTGTGGATGCACCCAACATCCATGTCTTCCAAAACCCTATTGTTTCATCCATTTTAATTTATATGATATTTTTTTAGTCTGTCTAAAAGAGAATATTATTTTTTTATAATTAAAAAAGAATTAACTTAAAGAATATTCTTTTGCCATTATAATCACACAAATATTTAAGGTGTATATTGGATCATATATCTCATGTCAAGTCAAATGTGCGATATAAATTGAGATGAAGAGGATAGTATTATACTTTTTGCTTTCATAATTAATGAAAATACTATGTGATATTTGGATTCATCTCACTGATATTGTTACTTGAAATGAATACTTTTGTAAATACATGTAACAAATTTTCACTAAGTGGGTACAAAAAATAAAAGCGTAGTACTTAGACTTTTGAACTTGAAATCTCAAGATGAATTTTGAACCCCTTAAATCACTGAATCAATATCTGATCTTTATATATATATATATATACCAATTGAAAGGGGGGTGCGGATTAGGTGCGGTAGATAATAAATACTTATTAGGTAATAACTATTTATTTTTATATAATGTATTTTGTGAATATTATTGATTGGATTAATTTTCATTTTTATCTTCTTGACTTAAGATGTTTTATTAATTCATATTCTAAATTAGATATTATCATAATTAAATTATCTAGTGTTCTAGGATCCTCGTTAGTATTATGTAATCTTTTGTATTCTAGGTATAAACTATATAGTTTATTTTCGATTTCTTTTAATGATTTATTCTTTTCGTAAGATGTATCCATTAATTTATGTAATTATTAAATTCTTTGTAGTAATGTTTATTAATTGTTTTTCTTCGTTCTTGTATCTTTCATTTTCGTATATCTTATTAACATTTTTAATTTTACTGATATTCATATTTTGGGGGGTGATTAAATGGTAGTTGATTAAATGCTTTGCTATAATATTCTTTAGCTTTTTCTCTTAGTTTTTGTAAGTCTTCTATATTATTTTTAAGATATTCTAAATATTCTATATCTTTTGTTTTAAAATATTCAATTAAATTTATTTTTATAAGGTTTTCTGTTAATCTTATTTCTTCCATTTCTTGTTCCCAAAATTTTAGATATTCGTAGTTTATCATTTTATTCTTCTAAAGTAAATGTATAATAATCTATTCTATTTGTACTATATTTAATATCTTGTTTGAGGTTATTAATACTACTAACTATTTTTCTTGTTCTCTTCTTAATGAATTTTTTAAACTATCTAAAATTTTATCTTTGTTTTTTTCTAAATTTTTCAAGGTTTCGTCTATCCATTTTAATTTTTCTATTAGATTTTCCATTATTTCTCTAATTTTTTTTCTATAATTAATTTCTTTATGTAGGTCTTCTTGGTTTTCTCTAATTTTCTTAATGTTTTCTGACATTTTTAGTTTGTATAATATCCATCTGAATCTAAATAATATTGATGTTCATAATATATGCGTAAGTTTTCTATACTGTTTAATAATTCTTCCTCTTCATAATCTTGTAATTTTTTCCATATTATTTTCTTTATGTCTATAATTTCTATATCCCTAAGTATATATAAAACAAGTATTTTAATATCATCTGTCATTTAGGCTTGATTAAATGCTTTTTCATAATACTTACTAGTTGTTTGTTTTAGTCTAAGTAATTCTTGCATATTTTCATTAAGAAATTCTATATATTTTATATATTTAGTTTCCATATATTTGTCTAAATTTGTTTTTATTTATTTTTCTACTAGTTGTATGTTTCTCATATCTTTTTTCCAAAATTCTAAATATACGTAATTTATCATGGTTGACATGTAGGTTTGGTATATATGTGTTTGTAAGTGTAATTAGGTATTTGTGGTATGTAATTTATTCTAGTCATATAATATTTACCAAATGCTTTTTCTAATATGATTTTTCTTATATCTACTACTTCTATATGCTTAAGTGCATATAAAATAAGTATTTTAAATTTATCTACAATTTCGTCAGATAAATAATTATTTATTTTTCATAAAAATTGTTATTTTCAAAATATTCCCTTCAATCATACACATAACAAAATATGATCATATTAGATTACTATATACTAGATTATTCTTAAATAACATGTATGTCGGTCACTATTAGCATGGTAATCCAGATACTTTTCCCTTAAACAACGCCTCTACTCTGGCTACTCCCCACCATGGCTTCTTGCCTTATTGGTTTCACCTTTAGGATGGCATAGTTCTTAGAGTTTTTTCTCCGTTTCCACTTTGCTAATAAACTTCTTAACATGTTATTCTTCGAATAATTCTATTATAAAGTAACTAACATGGAACTTATTTTATCATATCATGATTGTTAGAAATTATGAATTTAGCTATTCATAATAGTAAATGAATATACCTGTTCTGGTGGGTTTGATAATTCTAAGTTTTGTTCCTCTATAGATTTTTTCATTGAAATATACCTGTTTTTAAATAATCAAAATATTTGTTGTAGACAAGAGAGAATTTTTTGCTTCAACGCATGAAGGCTTGCCCTTCATCTGAGCAAATGCTCATTTATTTATAGGCTGAAGTTGTAAACAAACTTTACATGCACGTGTCTATTTCTAAAAGACTAAAAAACTTTAACAAAAATGTCAAAAAGGCTAGGTTATAGGCTATAGGTATCCTAACAAAAAGTTTTTATCTTAAACTACTAAAAGACAAAAAATTGTTAATTCCTAAGACTTTTTCTATACAAATTTTTACAATTTACGTAAAGGAAATTGTAAAAGTTATCTACATGTCACTTTCACAATTTAATAACTTATCTTTTTTATCTCAATTATTTTGCTCCGTAGCTATCTCTTTTTTGTTGTATCTGTTGTTTTTCTAACTTCTTATCAGTGTAGCATCACATCTCAAATAAAGTTGTGCTTGCCACTACATCTGCTGCATATGTGGTCTTTGTATTTTTGGTCAACTTTTTCACAAAATTGATCCATAGCTTCTTCTGAAATAATTCTCTTACTGATAGATCTCGTTAATGGTTGTTCTTTTGGTTTGAGGAGTGTTACTCCCCATTTTCTAAGTTCTTCCATGTCATGGTCTCTAACTTCTTTGCAAGTTGAATAAATCAATGCTTGATTCCTTGAATTATATATCCAAATTGGATTTTTATTTGAATAATTATTAAGTAACTCTGATAATATATTGCTTATTCAAATAACTCTTTTGTTGCGGTAAAATGTTGGTATCTGCGTTTTTGGTATCTCGATCTGTTCACATATTTCTTCCGAAATGATATAATCTCTGGTCATACCCATTTTGACCACATTAATAGTCTGTTTAATTTCGTCAAATAATATTTCTGCTGGTTCGAAATAAAATCGAACATAGAATAATTGTCCGTTGGTAATTCTCTTGTAAGTCATAAATTCTTTGTGAATTTCTGATATTTCTGCTAACTCTTCTCCATCGGTTGTGTAAACCGTAGATAATAATCCATAATAGTAACATGATTTAATAAATTTGGGCTTGTACCTGGTTAGGCAATACATTTATTGTAATTTTGGCATTTCGGGGTAATATATCCTTTTTGTTGTGCGACTAGCTCTTCACTTTGAATAGGTTTGGTATTTAATAAGGTTTGTAAGGTGTGTATGTTGTCAATGTATTTACGAGAAGAATAATTGTATATCTATTTTTCTTGGTTAAGTGATTCAGAATATGTATGTATCTGGGGAGGTGCAAATGCTTCTAAATTTTGTATATTTGGTGTATATGGTTAATATTTGGCTGAGGTTATAATTTTTTTTCTTTGATATTCCAGGTCTATTTTGAGTGACTATATTTTTCCCTTTAGATGTGCCTGCAGCTATAATTGAAGTTTCGTCAGTAATTTGAGTTTTAAGGTGTTTCTCATCGTCACCTTCTAGATCTAGTTTTTTAATGTGCTCTTCCTGCACAGTATCTTGTTTTTTATAGTGCTCGACTTGCACTTTTACATTTGTAACTTCAGTAGCTAGTGTAATAACTCGTTCTTGTAATAACTCCATTTGTTTAAACATTTGGAGCAATAAATCAGTTTGGGTATCTTTGGCATCAGCCTCTTCCATTGGTAAATCAGTTTGAGTAGCTTTGTCTTGATAAGTAATCTGCAATGATATTTTTGTTAGTATTGATTACTTCAATTGTAAATGTAAAATTCAGTATATTTAATACTAGTCTCCGAATTTCCTTTGTCGTAACTGAGTTTTGTATTTTTCTTGTTAGCCACCATCGTACCTGTGTATTATCTGTTCTAACAATAAACTTGTTATACACGATATATGGTTCAAATGCTATTAAACATTTATATAAAGAACATAATTCTTTTCTATTTGTTTCCCATTTTATTTATGTTTCGTTAAACGTTCCTGAATAATATCTACAATGATGTTCTAATTTTTCTTCTTCATACCTATATTTGAGTACTCCTCCATAACTATATTCACTTGCATCAGCTTCTACTATATATGCAAATTTTTTATTTTCATCTGGAAATTATAATTTTGATAATTCTTTACAAAGTAATTTTATTTTTTGTACCTGTTTTTTGTCTTCTTCATTATACCTATATTTTACATCCTTTTTTAATTTTTTTCTGTAATGGTTTTAAGTTTTCTGCTAATTTTGGAATATATTCTCTTACTTGGTTTACTAATCCTAAAAATGATTGTAATTTATTTTTTGTATCTAATTTTTCTTCTGAATTTATTATTTTTTGGACTATATGTTGTTGCATTTTGACTCCACTTTTATCTATTTATATTCCTAAAAATTCTATCTGATTTTTCTCAATTAAACTTATTCCTGATTTTTCTATTTTATCTGTAAATTGTTCTAATAATTTTAAATGTTCTTCTTTAGCTTTTGTATATAATAGTACATCATCTATGTATACTATACAATTAGGTAATTGTTTAAAATAACTATCCATAAAATGTTGATATCTACCTGGTGCATTTTTATATCCAAATGGTACTACATTCCATTCATAAAATCCTTGTGGTACTGTAAATGCGGTTAATTCCTTAGATTCTTCTTCTAACTTTAAATGGTAAAATCCTGATTTACAATCAAATTTACTAAAATAATTATATCCTTGTATTTGTCTTATTTTTAATATTTTGTTTGGTATTGAGTAATTATAAGTCATTGTTTTTGCATTTAAATTTTTATAATCAATAACCATCCTACTTTTTACTCTTTTTTGTTCACTATGTTTATTTACTATAAATGTTGGGCTATTTTGTTTACTATTACTTTTTTGTATATATTGTTTTTCTAATAATTCTTCTATATGCATTTTAAATTCTTTTAAATCATCAAAATTATATGTTAATGTTTTCTGGGTTATTATGCTATTTTGATCTATTAATTCGATTTTTATAGTGGTTTTATATTTTTTCCATCCTTTTAATGGATCTTCACTATATAATTATTCTAATTTTTTCTTAATTATTTCTATCTTATTTATTGAAAATATAGTTATTTCCTTTTTATTTATTGAAAATACGACCAGTTTTATTGTATCTTCAGTATTTTTTATATTTTTTAATTTTTATGTAATTTTTTCACTTCATTCTATCCAATCAGTTTTCTTTCTTATTTTATTAGTAACTTTTTTTGCTCTTACTTTCTGTTTACATGGTGTTGTAAACCACCAATCTGTTCTAGTTATTATATGTGGGTATAATTTATCTAAAAACGGCATTCCTAAAAGTATATCTTTTGATGTTAGCTCATAATTATAGATTTCTTCTATTGTTAATATTTTATCCCATATCTGTATTTTTACATTCTTAGCTTTATATGTAATTAAGCTTCCTTCATTATTAAATCCTTTAACTATTATTGGTGTTTTTAATTTATCCCATTTACTTTCTGGTAACAATTATATCTACATAAATTAGCTTCTGCTCCTGTATTTATCATAGACGTATAATATCTACTGTAATAAGTGCAAAAACAATGACTTATAGAAATTTAAATGCAAAAACAATGACTTATAATTACCCAATACCAAACAAGATAGACTTATAATTAGCAATAGAAGAAATCTATAATTATAGAAATTTAAATGCAAAAACAATGACTTATAATTACCCAATACCAAACAAGATAGACTTATAATTAGCAATAGAAGAAATCTATAATTATGAGCTAACATCAAAAGATATACTTTTAGGAATGCCGTTTTTAGATAAATTATACCCACATATAATAACTAGAACAGATTGGTGGTTTACAACACCATATAAATAGAAAGTAAGAGCAAAAAGAGTTACTAATAAAATAAGAAAGAAAACTGATTGGATAGAATGAAGTGAAAAAATTACACAAAAATTAGAAAATATAAAAAATACTGAAGATACAATAGAACTGGTCGTATTTTCAATAAATAAAAAGGAAATAACTATATTTCAATAAATAAGATAGAAATAATTAAGAAAAAATTAGAACAATTATATAGTGAAGATCCATTAAAAGAATGGGAAAAACATAAAACCACTATAAAAATCGAATTAATAGATAAAAATAACATAATAACCCAGAAACCATTAACATATAATTTTGATGATTTAAAAGAATTTAAAATGCATATAGAAGAATTATTAGAAAAAAAATATATAAAAAAAAAATAGTAAACATAATAGCCCAACATTTATAGTAAATAAACATAGTGAACAAAAAAGAGGAAAAAGTAGGATGATTATTGATTATAGAAATTTAAATGCAAAAACAATGACTTATAATTACCCAATACCAAACAAAATATTAAAAATAAGACAAATACAATGATATAATTATTTTAGTAAATTTGATTATAAATCAGGATTTTACCATTTAAAGTTAGAAGAAGAATCTAAGGAATTAACCGCATTTATGGTACCACAAGGATTTTATGAATGGAATGTAGTACCATTTGGATATAAAAATACACCAGGTAGATATCAACATTTTATGGATAGTTATTTTAAATAATTACCTAATTGTATAGTATACATATATGATGTACTAGTATATACAAAAACTAAAGAAGAACATTTAAAATTATTAGAACAATTTACAGATATAATAGAAAAATCAGGAATAAGTTTAAGTAAGAAGAAAGAAGAAATTATGAAAAATCAGATAGAATTTTTAGGAATACAAATAGATAAAAGTGGAGTCAAAATGCAACAACATATAGTCCAAAAAATAATAAATTCAGAAGAAGAATTAGATACAAAAAAGAAATTACAATCATTTTTAGGATTAGTAAACCAAGTAAGAGAATATATTCCAAAATTAGCAGAAAACTTAAAACCATTACAGAAAAAATTAAAAAAAGATGTAGAATATAGATATAATGAAGAAGACCAAAAACAAGTACAGAAAAAAAAATTACTTTGTAAAGAATTACCAAAATTACAATTTCCAGATGAAAATAATTTTTTTTACATATATAGTAGAAGCTGATGCAAGTGAATATAGTTATGGAGGAGTACTCAAATATAGGTATGAAGAAGAAAAATTAGAACATCATTGTAGATATTATTCAGGAACGTTTAATGAAACAGAAATAAAATGGGAAATAAATAGAAAAGAATTATGTTCTTTATATAAATGTTTAATAGCATTTGAACCATATATCGTGTATAACAAGTTTATTGTTAGAACAGATAATACACAGGTACGATGGTGGCTAACAAGAAAAATACAAAATTCAGTTACGACAAAGAAAATTCAGAGACTAGTATTAAATATACCAAATTTTACATTTACAATTGAAGTAATCAATACTAACAAAAATATCATTGTAGATTACTTATCAAGACAAAGCTACTCAAACTGATTTACCAATGGAAGAGGCTGATGCCAAAGATACCCAGACTGATTTATTGCTCCAAATGTTTAAACAAATGGAGTTATTACAAGAACGAGTTATTACACTAACTACTGAAGTTACAAATGTAAAAGTACAAGTCGAGCACTATAAAAAATAAGATACTGTGCAGGAAGAGCACATTAAAAAATTAGACCTAGAAGGTGACGATAAGAAACACCTTAAAACTCAAATTACTGACGAAACTTTAATTACAGCTGCAGGCACATCTAAAGGGAAAAATATAGTCACTTAAAATAGACCTGGAATACCAAAGAAAAAGAATTATAACCTCAGCCAAATATTAACCATATACACCAAATATACAGAATTTAGAAGCATTTGCACCTCCCCAGATACATACATATTCTGAATCACTTAACCAAGAAAAATAGATATACAATTATTCTTCTCGTAAATACATTGACAACATACACACCTTACAAACCTTATTAAATACCAAACCTATTCAAAGTGAAGATCTAGCCGCACAACAAAAAGGATATATTACCCAGAAATGCCAAAATTATAATAAACTTATTATTGCCTTACCAGGTACAAGCCCAAATTTTATTAAATCATGTTACTATTATGGATTATTATCTACGGTTTACACAACCGATGGAGAAGAGTTAGAAGGAATCCCAGAAATTCACAAAGAATTTATGACTTACCAGAGAATTACCAACGGAAAATTATTCTATGTTCGATTCTATTCCGCACCAGCAGAAATATTATTTGACGAAATTAAACAGACTATTAATGTGGTCAAAATGGGTATGACCAAAGATTATATTATTCCGGAAGAAATATGTGAACAGACCGAGATACCAAAAATGCAGATACCAATATTTTACCGCAACAAAAGAGTTATTGAAATAAGCAATATATTATCAGAGTTATTTAATAATTATTCAAATAAAAAGCCAGTTTGGATATATAATTCAAGGAATCAAGCATTGATTTATTCAACTTGCAAAGAAGTTAGAGACCATGACATGGTAGAACTTAGAAAATGGGGATTAACACTCCTCAGACCAGAAGAACAACCATTAACGAGATCTATCAGCAAGGGAATTATTTCAGAAGAAACTATGGATCAATTTTGTGAAAAAGTTGGCCAAAAATACAAAGATCACATATGCAGCAGATGTAGTGGCAAACACAACTTTATTCCAGATATGATTCTACACTGAAAAGAAGATAGAAAAATAGCAGATACGATAAAAAAAGATAGCTACGGAGCAAAATAATGGAGATAAAAGACAAGATATTAAATTGTGAAAGCGACATGTAACAAACTTTCACAATTTTCTTTACGTAAATTATTAGAAACTATTGTATAGTTTGACTATTAGTCTAAGCATTAATAGATTTTGTCTTTTTAGAAAGACTTTTGTATAGTAAAGTAGGTTAGGTAGAAGACTTTTTGTAAAAAGTTTTAGAAACGTGTAAAATTAGAGAAACTTTTTCATTATAAATAGAAGGCATCGGAGACAGAAGAAAAGCAAGCCTTCATGTGTTGAAGCAAAAAATTCTCTCTTGTCTACAACAAATATTTTGATTATTTAAAAACAGGTATATTTCAATGGAAAAATCTATGGAGGAATAAAACTTAGAATTATCAAACCTACCAGAACAAGTATATTCATTTACTATTATGAATAGCTAAATTCATAATTCCTAACAATCATGATATGATAAAATAAGTTCCATGTTAGTTACTTTATAATAGAATTATTCGAAGAATAGCATGTTAAGAAGTTTATTAGCAAAGTGGAAACGGAGAAAAATTCCTAAGAACTATGTCATCCTAAAGGTGAAACAAATAAGGCAAGAAGCCGTGGTGGCAAGTAGCCAGAGTTGAGGCACTGTTTAAGGGAAAAGTATCTGGATTACCATGCTAATAGTGACCGACGAACATGTTATTTAAGAATAATCTAGTATATAGTAATCTAATATGATCATATTTTGTTATGTGTATGATTGAAGGGAATATTTTGAAAATAGCAATTTTTATGAAAAATGAATAATTATTTATCTGACGAAATTGTAGATAAATTTAAAATACTTATTTTATATGCACTTAAGCATATAGAAGTAGTAGATATAAGAAAAATCATATTAGAAAAAGCATTTGGTAAATATTATATGACTAGAATAAATTACATACCACAAATACCTAATTACACTTACAAATACATATATACCAATCCTACATGTCAACCATGATAAATTACGTATATTTAGAAATTTGAGAAAAAGATATGAGAAACATACAACTATTAGAAAAACAAATAAAAATAAATTTAGACAAATATATGGAAACTAAAGATATAAAATATATAGAATTTCTTAATGAAAATATGCAAGAATTACTTAGACTAAAACAAACAACTAGTAAGTATTATGAAAAAGCATTTAATCAAGCCTAAATGACAGATGATATTAAAATACTTGTTTTATATATACTTAGAGATATAGAAATTATAGACATAAAGAAAATAATATGGAAAAAATTACAAGGTTATGAAGAAGAAGAATTATTAAACAGTATAGAAAACTTACGCATATATTATGAACATCAATATTATTTAGATTCAGATGGATATTATACAGACTAAAAATGTCAGAAAACATTAAGAAAATTAGAGAAAACCAAGAAGACCTACATAAAGAAATTAATTATAGAAAAAAATTAGAGAAATAATGGAAAATCTAATAGAAAAATTAAAATGGATAGACGAAACTTTGAAAAATTTAGAAAAAAGCAAAGATAAAAGTTTAGATAGTTTAAAAAATTCATTAAGAAGAGAACAAGAAAAAATAGTTAGTAGTATTAATAACCTCAAACAAGATATTAAATATAGTACAAATAGAATAGATTATTATACATTTACTTTAGAAGAATAAAATGATAAACTACGAATATCTAAAATACTGGAAACAAGAAATGAAAGAAATAAGATTAACAGAAAACCTTATAAAAATGAATTTAATTGAATATTTTAAAACAAAAGATATAGAATATATAGAATATCTTAAAAATAATATAGAAGACTTACAAAAACTAAGAGAAAAAGCTGAAGAATATTATAGCAAAACATTTAATCAACTACCATTTAATCACCCCCCAAAATATGAATATCAGTAAAATTGAATATATTAATAAAATATATGAAAATAAAAAATACAAGAACGAAGAAAAACAGTTAATGAATATTACTACAAAGCATTTAACAATTACATAAATTAATGAATACATCTTACGAAAAGAATAAATCATTAAAAGAAATCGAAACCCAACTATATAGTTTATACCAAGAATACAAAAGATTACATAGTACTAACGAGGATCCTAGAACACTAGATAATTTAATTACGATAATATCTAATTTAGACTATGAATTAATAAAACATCTTAAGTCAAGAAGATAAAAATGAAAATTATTTCAATCAATAATATTCACAAAATACATTATATAAAAATAAATACTTATTACCTAATAACTACTTATTTTCTAGTAAAGTTACCACGCCTAATCCGCACCCCCTATTCATCTTCTTTTTTATCAAGAGTGTTTATTTCCGTATTTATATTTTCTAAGTTTTCTTCATTAATTACTTCTTGTTTTTCATTGATTTCTAAATTTTTTTGTATTTGTTAAGATTTCTGTATATGTTTCACTATCTTCCGAATCATAATTATCTGTTTCTTCAATATCTATTGTATTAATTTCTAATTCCTTGGTTTCTGCATGTATCAAGATCATACTCACCCACTGGGATTCCGATATTAACTCATCTTATTTATTATAAACATATATTGCTACATAAGAGAAGGGCTTTCCTTCTTGAGAGAATATATAAGTGTGTAACATAGCAAGATTTTTCAGTTTACTAAACAAAATGAGTTTTTTTGTCAAAACATATAAATCGGTTTGAAACATGCATATTTCGCTCAAGGTTTAAAATTTTGCTCATGTTTTTGTTTATTATAAAATATATAACATCAGTATGAAATATGTATATTTCGCTCAAAGACTTAGAGTTTTGCTCACAATTTCTGTATATAAAAATGGTATAAAATCGATATGAAATATGTATATAACTGTATTTTATATAAAGTTTATCTTAGATTTTTGAAAATTGGACAAAACTACAAAAATATTGTATACAATTATAATATCTAACTATTTATAGGCTATTCTAGCATGTATCTATTTCAACACATATAGCATTATTTCATTTTATTTATTCCTTTTTTTTTGGAATGCATATATTCAAACACATAGGAATGCTTACATTAAGTTCTAAATTCATGTATTACACAAATTAAAAGCTCTTTTATTCTTCCAAAACAAAGTTCACAGTTCAACAACAGCATATAATTGGTACAAAAAGGTTATGACACTACAATGACCTTTTACCCCATCCAAATTTTGTTAGCCATATAAATTGCATGTGTATTAGTTTTAACCCTACCAATTGGTGGTCTATCCAAAACAAAAATATTTCACCTAGATAAACTTTTAAGCCTTTTCAATAGTTTCATAGAGCTCATTCAAGTAGAGTTCAAATCATAAGTAGGAAAGACGGTTTAAGAGGTGTCTTAATAATCGAAAATATCTATTTGACACCCATGACACAACACAAGTCTCAAAAGAAGGGGGGACATTATGGGCTCATTTGTTTGCACGAAGGTCTGAATCTGAATGGTTCAGACTTCAGACCATTAAGTGCATTTATTTTTTTATTAAGATTTTAGCTCGTATTAAGTCAGAATAGGTCTTAATCATTCAGATCTAGAATCAAGTGTCTTAATAGGTCTGAAGATATTCTGGTGTTAGATAATATTCACTGTCACTCTATTCATAATCATCAGTCGCCACCTTTGCCACCGCCACCGTTGTCAACCACCACCAACCACCACCAACCACTTCCACCATTGACAACAAATATCGCTACCAACTACTATAGTCAACCGCTACCACACCTACTACCTCTATTATTCTAATTATATTCACCGCCACCACTGCCGTCAACCACTACCGGCCAATCCCTACTACCGACCAAATCATAATACAACTAGCACCACTACTAACTACCACTAATACATCATAATCTCCACATATTCTTCGGTCACCACCACTATTGTCACTAGCACCGCCACCTCAACCACCACTTCAACCACTACCATCGCTATAATTTATCTCTACTAATAACCATCTCCACCATCACAACTAACAACATCTCCAACTAACACCAACACATCATCAACCATCATGCATTTATTTTTCAGCCATCACAATCAACACCTCCAACTACTAACATCAAGCAATGTCACATCATAACCACTACCACCACTATCAACCGTCATCATCATAATAGTCACCACAATATCAACCATCACAACTATCAGCACGAACATTACTAATCACTAACATCAATCATTGTCATCACAACCACCATTATAAACAATCTCCACTATCACTAACAAACATAAATATATTTTTTTCAATCAAATAATAATTTTATTGTATTAAATTACATACTTTTCTGATATATAATTAATTTTTTACTTGAAATGAATTTTTTATTTTATTATATATACAAATAATTTTTTTTTTGCATATTCAGATATTGAAAAACAAACAGTCTTAATCATTTAGTTTTCAGATCTAGAGATAAAATCTTAATAATTCAGATGTGCATTCAGATTCAGATGTTTAAATCTTTAAAAAAATAAATACAACCTATATCTTAGGCAATCCCACATTAGAATAAGAAAAAAGTAGGAAATTTTATAAGAATGGATTTAGAATCAAACTATTAAGGCAACCTTTAAATTAAAAATCAAGGAACAAATTTGTGTGAACCTAACATCAAAGTGGATGATACCTTAATAATAGGATCATGTATATTATAGATGGATTAGAACAAGACTCATCCTTAATACAATGGTGGGAAAAGATCTTAGTGAGAATGTTGGGTTTCAATACGTGTATGTCCCATGACGGAGGACAAGCATCTGAAGAAGGGGGATATATTATACCTAATTTGACGAATTATGTTGGGTTTTTAAGTGGTGTGAATAGGTTTATGAAAATTTGAGAAAAAAGATTTTCTCAAAGTCATGCAAATGACGGAATGACAAGTATAGTAGCAACAACTATTGCTACGATAAGTCGAAGAAGTGTTGTGCCTGTAATGGCACCTGCAGAGGAACTTAAAAAGTTTTTGGATGTGGACTTTAAACATTGGCAGGAAAAGATTTTCTTCTACTTGAAGACTCTAAGTATTCAAAGGTTCATCTCTGAAATGTTCTAAAATTGTCCGAAGAGACACTAGACAAGGAATATTTTATGGTAATAGAGGCATCGAATCACTCAGACTTCTTATGTAAGAATTATATACTGAGTAGCCTTCAAGACCACCTATACAATGTGTACAACGATATGAAAACCGCAAAAAATTATGGGATACTTTGGAACAAAAATATACAACTGAGGATACAAGAAAGAAAAAGTTCTTTGTTGCAAAATTTCTTGACTTTAAGATGATTGACAGTAAGATTGTCATATTTCAAGTGCAAGAACTGCAAGCAATCATCCATGATATCCTGACAGAAGGTATAAACATAATGAATTCATTACTTGAATATATTAAAGTTGTTTTTGATAATCACATAACCTTTATTGTAGGTTTGATTGTGAATGAGACTTTACAAAGAGCTTCTATAATAGAGAAATTTCCACCTTCTTGGAAGGAATTCAAAAGCTACTTGAAGCATAAAAGAAAGGGAATGTCAGTTGAAGACCTCATTGTGAGGTTACATATTGAAGAAGATAACAAAGTAGTCGAGAAGAGGTCAAAAGGAAATTCTGCAATTAGTAGAGAAAATATTGTAAAGGATGACCCTAACATATCAAAAAAATGCAAGAAAGAATCTGAACAACAAAAAAAATTCTCTAAAGAATAAATTCAAAGAAAACTGCTTTAATTGTGGCAAGACTGGCTATAAGTTCATGGATTGTCGGGCCTCAAAGAAAGACAAGAAGAAAGATCAAGCCAACATGATTAAATCCAAAAATGAAGTGGATGATCTATGTGCGATGCTTTGAGAATGCAACTTGGTGGGTAATCCTAGAGATTGATGGATTGATTTCGGTGCCATCCGCTATGTATGTCCCAACAAAGAGTTGTTTGCTCTGTATGCTTCGACTCAAGAAGAGGAGAAGATTTATATGGATAACTCCGCAACAACAAAAGTTGAAAGAACGGAAAATATTTGTTTGAAGATGACATCAGGCAAGGTGTTGACACTCAACAACGTCCTTTATGTACTAGAGTTGAGAAAGAACTTGGTTTCTCTATTACTTCTGACTAAAAATAAATTCAGATGTGTATTTATTTCTGATAAGGTTATAATTAGAAAAGGATAAATATATGTAGAAAAATATTATCTCATCGAGGGCCTATTTAAGATCAATATAATGACTTTTGAGATTAATAAAAGTTTTGTTTCTTCTTACTTGCTTGAGTTAAATGAATTGTGGCATGAACGTTTATGACATGTCAATTATAAAACTTTTTAAAAATTGACTAACTTAGAAGTTTTGCCTAATTTTTGAGTGCAATTAATCAAAGTGTCAAACGTATGTGAAGTCAAAGTTTGCTAAGCATCAGTATAAGTCAGTTGAATTTGTGATATGAATTCAACACCATCTTGTGATGAAAAAATATATTTTATAACTATTATTGACAATTGCACTAGATATTGTTATATTTATTTGCTAAATTGTAACACCCCACATTTTTGGTCTAGACTTTGAAGCGTCGTTCCTACGTGTGTAAACTTTAATCCCATGATTTGTATGTTAATACATATGCCATGAACTTTATCCTAGTGTGTGAAGTGTTTATGAGGTGAAAAATATTCATAGAAATCACTTAGAGAAAAGTTGAGCTAAGAGCCTTTAGTTCAGCCAAGTTTTGGTATTCGATTCTACAAGAATCAACTTTAAATGTGTATAACTTCTTATATACATAGGATTTTTTAGTTAAAGACCCACCAAATAATAGATAATTGAGTTATCTTTCCAACGATACAAATTTAACCTAATTTCGATACCCGAGCAAAAAGTTATGGCCTTTTTTGTGAGAGATAGTAAGGGTCTGCGATTTAACCGCTGCTCGTCGGTTTCTCAACACGATTTGTGGCGCGGCGCGGCGCTCTCTCAACATGATATGGGATGTGACATGGAGCTTGTTCCCCTTCTATTTCAGTTTCCTAGGGGTCCAGGGGCGAGTCATTTCCCCTCAGCCCTAAACATTTAAGGCATGAATTAAAACACCCAAAAAGGTATTATTTGCCCATATTCTTCAAAATTTCTCACGTAAAAATCCTTCCCTTTCCCCATGAACAAATTTTAAGCTTTTCCTCTCAAGAGCACAATGATTCAAGCTTCAATTTCAAGATTCCTTCAAGAATTCATCTAATTTAGGTATGCGGGAGTTTATTCATGGGTCCCTTTTTACCCATGGAGCCCAAGAACCATTTTTGATTTTAAATTGTGAGTTTTATATGTTTCAAGTTTAATTATCTCTATGAATCTCTTGTTGATTTCAATTAGGATTTATGGTTTTCTATGTTTTCCAGTATAATGAGTCATATCATGTTTGAGTATTGAAATTTCTATACCATGTTCAATTGATTTCAAGATTAATACCCAAGTTATGAATTTAGCCATGTTATCCTATTGTCTTTCCATGTTTAAGACATCCCTATGTTCAAGTTAATGATTCCCAAGTGTTTGATGAATTATCTATACTTTTGAGTCTTTGAACCATAATTCAATCCCAATATTTTTAGCTTTAATATTGTATTTTGTACTTATTCAGTGCTGGTGGGTTATGAACATTCGATAACTATGTAATTTACATAAATTCATCTTTTTATGTACTCAGACAGTTAATCTATGAATCTTACCATGTACTTAGATATCCATATTCATGATGAGCATTATCAGTTTATGTGTTATTAATTACCCCAATATCCATATGCACTGTTATTTTCAAAATACCATGACCTGAGCTTATCAGTTGTTAGTTAACAGTGTATACACCAGTTAGTATTCCAGTGTCATTCAGTTGAGAGTAGGATTTAGCACCGAGTGAACTCAGGTATGGGGGCATTACTGTCAGTTTAGGGTTTAACCCTTAGTAGCAATCCCTGAGTTACAGAACTATGTAGCCAACATAGGTTTGAGATGTCTTCCTACTAGTTTAGGGTTGACACATATCTCACGAGTTCTCCTGCGAGCATAGGGTGACTCATTAGTCCTTCAGGATACTATTTTAGCAGATCCATATAGCTAGTGTCAGTATCCATGGCATGGTACTGACACCCTTCCAACCGGAGTTACAGATTGGATCCCTATTAGCTCAGATTGGGGCATGTCGGATACACGATACCTTCCACAGTCTCAATACAATATTCAGTGTAGTTTCAGTTCAGGTTTGCTTGACCAAAGCATACAGATTCTCATTCATTCAGTTATCAAATTTCAGTCTTTCAGTTCATAAATTATTTCAAAAATATGCTTATGATTGGTCTTGCATTCTCAGATATTACAGGTTTCATGCATTCATGCTTAGTTATCTCATTTTGTTTAGTTATTCCTTACCTCTGATGTACAGTACCCCATAATTTCAGTTCAGTTATTCAGACTAAGTACAGTTCATATATGTCTGTGTGGCCACATTGTTTAATAATGTAGGTACCAGTTATAGCTCACACATCATGATTAGGCAATTGCAGTTTCCAGCCAACAGGTGATGAGTTCTCCTATTTCGGGGACTCCAGTCAGATGTTGTTCATGTACTTTATTTTTGTTATTCATATGTATTGATTAGTTGGAGGCATGTCCCATCTAACTATAGTTAGTATAGTAGAGGCTTCATAGATGTCAGTCAGAGTCAGTCACATAATTTCAGTTCTCTCTTCAGTTTTATCAGATTGTATATTGTATCAGTATTATATTTTTCCCAGATTTTATCTTGATTATATTTTTGCATAGAAGAACCAGCTATTTAATATATTATAAATCATTTACTTAATAGCATGCCAGTTCATAGGTTAGTTTGGGATCACTTGTGGTTCCAAGAATCGTGCTACGACTAGGGGGTAGTCTCGAGTCGTGACATAAATAGTAAGGATGAAGCAATGGATTCATCTAGGAAATATAAAATAGAAGTAGAAAATCAGTTGGATAAAAAGATCAAAAGGATAAGAAGTGATAGGGTTAGAGAATATGAATCTCTTTTGTGGAGATATGTGCAGAAAATAAAATTGTCCATCAAACTACTGCCCCATATTCACCTCAATCAAATGAAATTATGAAAAGAAAAAAACAAATTTTAAAGGAAATCTTGAATGCCTTACTTATAAGTTGGGTTTACCGCAAAACTTGTGGGGGGAAAGCTATGATTACAGTTAACAGAATACTCAATAGAGTGCCCCATAGTAAGACAAAATCAATTTCATATAAAAATTGGAATGGAAGGAAACCGAACTTGAAATATTTTAAAGTATGGAGGTGTCTAGCAAAATTCCAAGTTCCTGTGCCTAAAAAGGTAAAAAAATAACCTAAGACTGTGGACTATATGTTCATTGGATATGCTAAAAGCAGTAAAACATATCAATTTTTAGTTCATAAATCTGAATGTTTGGATATCAATGAAAATACGATAATTAAATTAGATAGTTGAGTTCTTTGAACACATTTATCCATATAAAATTGGACATGAGCAGTAGTGGAGGGTCTAAATGACTTTGAGATGAACCAAACGAGAATGTACTTAATGATGATAATCCAAGGTGTAGTATACATCAAATAACGTCAACATACTTTGGATCAGATTTTGTGACATTTATTCTTGAAAATCAGCCTCAAATATTTAAAGAAGCAATGCCGTCCTTGGACACATCCTTTTGGAAAGAGGCAGTCAATAGTGAGATTGATTCAATCTTAAGAAGCCACACTTAAGAGTTGGTTGATCTTCCTCCAGGAAATAAACCTTTAGGTTCTAAATAGATCTTCAAAAGGAAAATAAAAGCTGATGGTACTATTGACAAGTACAAGACAAAACTTGTAGTGAAAGGCTTTAAATAAAAAGAAGGCCTTGATTATTTTGATACAGACTCGCTTGTAACAAGGATCATGTCCATTCAAATATTAGTTGCCTTAGCAGCAGTATATGATTTTGAAATCCATTAAATCAATGTGAAAACAGCATTCCTAAATGAAGAATTGGAAGAGGAAATTTACATGGAATAACTTGAGGGTTTTGTAGTTCTTGATAAAGAAAAAAAGGTGTGCAAAATTTTTAAGTCACTTTATAGACTAAAGCAAACACTCAGACAGTGGCATGCAAAGTTTCACCAAACCTTGTTGGCAAATAGCTTTAAAATAAATGAATGTGATAAATGTATTTGCATTACAGACACTACGAATCACAAAGTCATTGTTTGTTTATATATGGATGATATGTTGATCATCAGTAAAGACATTTTTGACATAAATGCTATGAAACGAATGCTTGAGAGAAAGTTTGATATGAAAGACCTTGGAGGTGCGGATGTGATCTTAGGGATAAGAATCCATAAAAATCCACAAGGGTTGGCGTTGTCACAGTCTCTTTATATTGAAAAGATATTTGATAAATTCAAGTATTTAGAATTTGGTATTGCCAAGACTTCATTAGACGTGAGCTTTACACTTAAAAAAAAGGAAGGTTAAAGTGATTCACGGTTGGACTATGCAAAAGTGTTGGAAAGTTTGATGTATATCATGAATTGTACGCTATCAGATATAGCATGTGCTATTAGTAAATTGAGTCGGTACACGGTAATCCCAATCAAACTTATTGGATGGAAATGAAAAGAGTTTTGGGGTATCTAAAACATACTTAAGACTATGCTTTGCATTATAACAAATATCTAGCGGTAATTTAAGGATATACTGATGCAAACTAGATCATCGGATCGAATGAAGAAAAATCAATGAGTGAATATGTATTTAGTTTAGGTGAAGGAGTAGTCTTTTGAAAATCATCCAAATAAACATGTATTGCCGACTTTACAATGAAATCTAAAATTTATCGTGTTTTATAATGCCGATGAAGAAGCTGAATGGCTCCAAAATTTCTTGGAAGATATTTCTTATTGGACTAAACCTTTGGCACCGGTATGTATACGTTGTGATAGTCAAACAGTTATAGATAGGGTAGGAAGCATGATGTACAATGGTAACTCTCATCATATAAGATAGAGACATAATACCGTTAGAGAACTACTCTCTAGTAAAATTATTACTGTTGACTATGAGAAGTCAAAGGATAATTTTTTAGATCCACTTACAAAAGGCCTATCTAGAGAGGGAGTTGAGAGATCATCGAATAAAATAGATTTATGGACTAGTACAAGTTAGTATGGCGGTAGCTCTACCTAGCAGACTGGAGATCCCAAGAGCTAGGTTTAAGAAGATTAAACAAAGTTGTGAATGATGATTCAACATTATCAATATACTCAACCCATTCTTATGATGAAGACAATATTCATAGAACAAGGATAAGGCTTATGATTTGAAGCTTTTTAATGGTTTCTAAGTTTGGAAGGTTTGACCAAATTTTATCATCTAAAGGAACAAACATTTAGGAATTACCTATGTGAAGGTGAATTGGAAGCCGCTTCAAGGAGAACATTAGTAAAGGCCTATTCTCTATGCTCTCATGAAATCAGGATGTGTTCATGGATGAAACGAATAAAACTGTGAGAATCATAAACAGTAAAAGGCCAATTTTGTGACTTGTGTTGTTAAGGTGTATATTAAAGTTCGACGATTCAAAAATATTCAATCTACCTATTGACTGAGTGCATCCGATGCACGTTCACTATGAAAAGTTCAAAGAGAAACCTATTTATCTAGATGCAATTAGTCTTTGCTTGTTGATCATACATATGTCCATAAATTTTTTGTTAAAATAGTTATTCCCCACTCATGTGGGGGATTGTCAGGTTTTTAAGAAGTGTGAATGGAAAATGAATAGGCATTTTTTTTGGAAAGACACCAAGAGAAAGGATAAGATTTAAATAGACATCTTTTCGGATTGAATGGTTATGACCTTTCCAATGGGTTATGATTTTTTTGAAGAGTTGCACCTTTTTCGAAGAGTTGCACCTTTATGAAGGGGTGAACCTTTCTAAACCATTGCTTCTTTTCATAAAGCAACACTTTGATAACTATTATTACCTAGATTTTTTCTCAGGTAAAGACATAATTTTGAGTTGAAAAATAATCTTCTTCTTCTTCTTTTTCTAAACAACTCTCATGTGATCATCAAATTGTTGTATGTGTTCGATGTTTCTAAAAATTTGAGGTACCACTAGTTTTTGAAAGAGAATCATTTTATCCTGTGAGAAAAGATTCCATAACCTTGAGTACTTGAGAAAAATGAATTCCTTAAGGACGAACTGTGCATTTGGTGGACTATAACTATTCCTTAAGGAAAGATTCCATAACCTTGAGTACTTGAGAAAAATGAATTCCGAGTCTATATCCTAGATGTAACTATTTTTTGATTTGACATAACTATAAAATAACATGTGTAATACTGATGCAAACATTAAAATATAGGATGAATTGTATGAAAATAAAGACAAAACAAATGATGTAAACTTTTTGAATAAATAAAATAAGAATACTTTAATAACTAGTTCTATATGACTCAACTTGACTGTCTGCATGAAGCCTCTAACTAAATATGGCTAACTTTATGTAAATGACCAAAACTCATTACTGAGACTATTGGTAGATCCTCTAGAACATTGAGGACTCATCCAAAGCTTATAAACGAAGCCTACTGAATATTATAATCTCCTGCATGTATATTTGTAAGATACATCGATGAAAATATAGCATAAGAAAAGTATGCATCAATGCAAAACGATACTGATTATGAAAGAGAAGGGCTAAGCTATTTAAGATAACATACATACATACAAAAATTGAATAACTGAAGAACTAAATGAATAAATCATAAATCACACTATTTGAGAGAATAAGTTGAATTAAATGTTAAACCTCAAGAAAATCTAAAAATAAAGTAATGTGACTAAATTTGTCTTAAAACTGGAGGCTCTATGTCAAAGTAGTCTTTCTAGAAAATAAAAAAAATAAAACTAAGTCATAAGGTATAAATATTCCTCAAAGGAGTCTTTCAAACTTGTACCATAAAATGATATCTTTAGAAAGAAATCGAGTCGTATCTAAAATTGCACATCTACAACTATATAGTAAGCATATCAAGTAAACTATCAAAATAGAGTAAAGTTGTTAGGTGTGAGTTTCTTATAACCGATAAAAACCATGTGAGTTGTTAGCATTAATTAGTTAGTGTTATTGATGGAAAAGAATTGAGAAGATACTTTTGTGAATGTACTTTTAGTCATCTTTAAAGAAAAGACTGTTATTTAATAAATAAAAATATTTGATTATGATTGAAAAGGTGTCTGTTCCTATGTAAGGTTGTGATTGAAACAGTACCTATTTTCTATCAATTGTGATTGAAAAGGTACATGTTTCTATGAAAGGTTGTGATTAAAAAGGTGTATGTTCCTAAAGGTTGTGTCTTATGGTTTGAACAGACACTTAGGTATTATAAATACCCATTTATACAAAAACAAAATTAATTTTTTAATCTATTTCTCTCTTTCTCTTTCAATACAAATAATAATATTTTATTCTTGTATAAAATTCTAATTAATTATTGATATTTGAATTTTAGTGGCTTTGTAAATTCTAGAAGAATTATGCAAATTCTTGAAGCAATTATAAGTGGGAGTCTTAAAGTATTTAAGAACGTTAAATACACTATCAAAATTATTTTTTTTACTAAATTCCTGCAAAGTTTTTCTAACAATATTAAAAAATTTAATGTTCATAGAATTGGAGAGCACTAAAGTTGATAGTGTTCTTAACAAGATGTTTGAAGGTTTTAAGTTAAATCTCTTTAATGGCACAAACTTCACCCGTTAAAAAGACAAGTCGTTATTCATTCTCACAAAACTAGGTACGACATATTTAATATGACTAATGTTGTTACAATTTTGAAACCAATTGAAAACAACTTTGAGGATATCAAGGAAACAGATAAAAAACTTGAAGACGATGAGGTGTGTTGTAGAGATTTTATTTTAAACTCTTTATCTGATCATTTATAAGACTTATTTCATCCTATTAAATTACCACAAGAAATCTAAAAAACTTTGAACCATAAGTATACTTCTATGAAACAGGGGACATACATATTTCTTGGAATGAAATTTTTTGAATTTCAAATGATTAATGAAAAATCTGTCATGAAACAAGTAGATAAATCACTTGTCTTGATTTCTACTCTCAAAGATTTTAAAGTGAATGTTTCTAAATCTCTTCAAGTGGCTGCTATATTTACGACATTGTCAGCCACTTGAAAGAATGACTATAGAAATAAATTTTTACATTTTCTTGAAGATTTTATTGTGAAATAATTGACAAAGCATATTCGAATTGAGGAAGAAACACAGAAATATGAAGGTAAGTATGCTTTAGAAACAAGTTCAAAGGCGAACAATGTTGATTTAGCAGAATAAATAATTTTGAAAAAATAATAACATGATTGGGTAAAACAGAGAGTTTGAGACTTCGAATGAGAACTTTTCGACATATAATGCTATCATTGTGGAAAGAGGGATCATTTAAAGAAAGACCAAGAAGTAGAAAAATGAAGGCAACACTAAAGAGAAAAAAATGAATAATATTTAACCATAAGAAGGTTTTTCTTCAGATACTATTGCTATAATTTTGATATTTTCTATTTAAATTTGAATAGGGTGTCCGAACACAATATGACAATAACTCTAAAAATTTATAGATTGATGGTATGATTCTAATGCTATCATTTGTGTATACAAAGATAAAGAGCTTTTTTGAACATTCTTAAGTTGCAACAAGTGATAAATTTTTTGTAATGGGAAATCAAGACATTGCCAAAGTCCTTAGAAAAGGAACAGTTGAAATGCAATTTACTTCATAAAAGAAGTTGATTTTAACAAATATTTATCATGATCTTGATGTTAGGAAGAATTTAATTTCTGCCAATTTATTATGTAAAAAAGACCTCAAATTTATTATAGAGGCAGAACGATTATTTTCTCCAAGAATGGTATATTTGTAAGATAAGGCTACTCTTGTGAGGGCATATTCAAATTAAGTATTAATAAAGTTGAAGCTTCTATTTACATAATTGAGTCATTTTTTTTATTTGTGGCATGCTAGACTTTCACATTTAAATTTGAATCTGTAAAGTTTATGTCAACTAATGATTTAATACCCTGTGTAGAAAAAGATGATGAAAATTGTGAAATGTGTATACAGACAAAAATTAATAATAAAAATTTCAGTCGGTAGAACGAATCATAATTTTACTTGGTTTAGTGCATTTTGATATATGTGAATTAAATGGTCATTTAACTAAATGTTGAAATAGATGTGTCATTACTTTTATAGATGATCTTTATATATATGTGTGTGTGTGTGTGTGTGTGTGTGTGTTTATTTAATGAAAACAAAAGATCGAATATTGAATATGTTTAAAGGTTACAAAACATTAGTGAAAAATCAATTGAAAAAGAAGATTAAAATCATATGTAACAATCGAATAAGTGAATATCTTTCAAATAAATTATCAAATTTTTATTAAGAAATTGATTTGATTCACCAAGTTATTGCACTATATACCCCCACAACAAAATGATATTACTAAAAGAAAAGACAGAACGTTGATAGAAATGATTAATGCAATATTTTTACATGCTAAGTTACCAACAAATTTGTGGGGGAAGTCTTATTAACAACTTATTTTGCACATAATCGAATATCTTCAAAGAAATTTAAAGTCTCTTCTTAAGCATTATGGAGAGAAAGAAAGCCTAATTTATAATTTTTAAGGGTATGGGGCTGCTTAGCCTATTGCAATGTTTCAGATCCTAAAAGAACAAAATTAGGACATCAAGAAATGAAAAGCACATTTGTAGGATATGTTGACAACTCAAAGGCATATAGAGTATGATGTCACGATCCAAAAACTAATATCATGATGATACTTATTGCGGCCAAGCATTGAAAAGTAATTCAATCCCCCAAACTAATATAAAAGAAGAAAATCGTACACAATTTCCAAGGAGAGACTCCTAACGTGAAGTCAAACCATACATGCATAAAAATAGTAAAAGTCTGAATAATAATGATACCATAAACCATCCCAAAACCTGGTGTCATGGTGTAAGAACAATCTAAGTATAACTTAAAATCTGAAAGTACAACTAAAAATCCATAAAACTATAAGTATATCTCTGAATACAAAATAACACATAAAATGGATAGGAGTAGGTTTAAGGTCAACTTTGAAGACGTAGAGCAACCAATACCTCAAAATGTCAAAGATCACCACACGATCTTAGCTGTAGCAAGATGCACTCGTATATGTATGGTTCACTTGTACTCAGTAGGTATCATAGACGGTTGAGAAAAGTAGAAAATAAGATACATAAATACATACTATGAGCAAGTCACCTACAATCGGAAAATGCCCTAAATGGTAGCTCATACCATCTTCACTAATAGTTCTAAATATAGCACATAAGCAAGAAATCAAGTACCTAAAAGAAATAGAATAGATATGCATCAAATTAAACACAAAGTACAACAATGAGGATGCATAAAGGTATGAATACAATGATGGTGAGAATGATGATGTGATATGTCTATGGTTATCGCATAACCTCCATATACACCTACCAAGCCTCAACACTTCTAGGTGGGCCCCATGCAGATTCACAATCCGTATACTGTTGAATACTCAATCTCAATCCCAGTATACATATCTCCTGTCTGACTCATGGGATACAACAGAGGGTTTTGTAAAAATGTCTCATTTCTATCAAAATAAGTGTTTTCAAAATGATACCAATGTCTCATGAATGTATGTATGATATGAGGATGAAATGCTCACGACCAAACCAGTATGAAGATCTTAAAATCCATTCAATATATGTACACGTAAGCTCAAAATCCACTCAATATATTAGCCAACAATGATTTCGTATAAAAAATGTACCATTAGAGTTAAAAATTCAAGTAAGACATCATTAGTATCTCATTAACCCCAACTTAGATATTTCTATCATGACGAAAGCAACCAAATGCATACTCAAGGCCAAAAATATCAGATAAGGCCCCCACACTAGCACACAATAATTATAATATTATTGCTATGATTATTATTCATACCCATAACATGCTTTTATATAGATATTAACTACCCAATTCAGTCTAAAGAAAGTTAAGCCATAACCTACCTTGTGAAGACTAAATCCAACCCTAAAACCCTCCAACATAGAGCTTTTCCTTCTTGAACAACCTCAAAATCAACTAAAACATACAAATATAGAATCTACGCATTAAAAGGAACTCAATGATGCCCATATTGTCTATTTTTGAGTTGGGATCAAAATGGACCCCCGAAATGGATTTTTCCAAAAGAAAGCAAAAAACCAAAATTTTCGTTTATAAACACCTTACCTATGATTAAAGAAAGATATAGGAGAAAACCCAAGTGAAAATGGGTTTAAGCCTTCCGGGCAAAAATTTCCAAATTTCACTTTTAAAATTATAATTTAATGGGGTTTAGATGATAATAATCGAACTAAAATAATTAAAATAGTGATTTGAAGCTTACCCAAATCAATAATGGAAGATATCAAGAAAAAATCTCTTTAATCTGAAGCTCGATATCTCAAAAATGAAAGAAAAATCAAGAAGGGGGAATTTTTATATCCTTCCAGCGGTGACCGCAAAAACGGTCAAATCATCACTTATGCGGTCATCGCTCACCCCTAAGCGTGGGTTCACCGCTAAAGCGGTCCTTTCCAATAAGGGTAGGCCGCTAAAGTGGACTTTGACTGCTTGTCGCGGTCTCAAGCGGTCAAGGTCCGCTTTAGCGGTAGTGAGCTTCTAGCTGAGCCTCCATTTAAGCAGTACTTGGGCCGCTAAAGCAACTACCGCTTTAGAGGTCCCATAGTCGCCAAAGCTGCTACACCAAATTTTTAGTTGTATTAACAACTTTGCTAAAATGTAAAGTTGTTGATCAAGCCCTCAAAATTTGTTCGAAATTCCATGAGGCAAACGAAATATGCTACTAGATAAATTCAATGTTTCAGACTCAATGACAATATTAGATTTTTGAAAAGAGGTAGATTTCATAAAATTGACTCCCGAGACTCAATTTCACAATTATTTGAAACAAAGTTCAAAATGAGATTCAAAAGCAATAAAATCAAACCAACCACGCTATCAATCCAAAATCAATGTTTCTGATCTACTGGCACATTCCGTTTTCCCATTCAACACACAGAGCAACAAATGTTGATCAAAGTCAACTATAAGACTTTTTCAACCTCTAAAAACCACAAACTAGCAAAAAAATATTTTGGATTGCATCAGGAACCATGCCAACCATCCCCACACTCTAGAAACAACACATAGAAATCACAAGGTAAAATGGTCAAAACACATAAAAAAGAAATGTTCACATGATCAAGTCCTTACAATATCCACCACTAAAAATCAAGTTGGTCCTCAAGCTAAAGCCAAGGGAAATATCTAAATCTGCAAAAAGTTGGAGATAACTACTGTGCATGTCAGAATTGATCTCCCAGGTAGCCTCATCTACAGGACGGTGTCTCCACTAGAACTTAACTACTGAAATATCTCTAAAACATAGCCTCCTAACATCTAGGGCTAAAATAAAGACTGACTCATCAACAGAGGACAACATCTCATCTAACTGCACTTTGTCCCAAAAAATGACAAGAGACTCATTCGAAATATAATGTCATAGCATGGATACATAAAAAACTGGATGAACGACTGTAACATATGGGGTTAAGTCTAACTCATAATCTACATCTCCAATAGTTTAAAGAATCTCAAGTGGCCCAATATATTTGGGGCTAAGCTTTCCTCTTTTTCCAAACCTCATCACATGTCACGATACAAAAACCAATGGTCATGATGAAACTTGTCACAGAAAACCTTGACAAGTAAGCCTATCACCCAAACTGATACAAAAAGAAGAACCACTTCAAATACCTAAGGCGAGGCTTCTAGAATAAATATGAACCACATGCATATAATAAAAGAAGAGAAATAAACCAAAGAAACCATAAAATAATCCCAAAATTTGATGTCCAGTGTAAGAACTAACTAGTACAACTTGAGGGAAAAAATATACAAGATATCCAAACAAGCACAAAACTCTGTCTTTGGATACAAATAAGACATAATCAAGATAAGAAAAGGTAGAAGTCAACTCCGAATGCATAGATCAATCGCTACCTTGAATGGGCTCCAAGTACCTCCTGAATCAACTATTATGAGGCGTACGTGAACCTGGATATACACCAAAAAGGCACAACAGGAGTGAGTACGAGCCACTTGTACTCAGTAGGTATCATAGACTGACTGAGCAAATTAGAAAATAAAGAATACAAAATTCACACCAAGGGCAGCTCACTTGGAATCAGAAAATGTCCCAAACTGTAGAATACACCGTCTCCATCAACTTTTCTATACTATTCACATATACCACAAGAAAATACTAAAAGGAAATACAAGTGTATGGATATTACATATACATATATATATATGAAGAAAGTAATACACATAGACAAATATCATATTAGGGACAATATTACATAGAATGAAAGAACAAAGTACATAATAAGATGCAATAATGGTGATGATGATGATGATGTGATGCATGATGACGTTCAAGAAACACCTCTTTTTAGATGAAGATACGATCGCTTTCAAGATATAGTAACCCGACTAAGGGTGGGGTCGAATGCCAAGGGAATATGTGATTTGATAGATCTCAATAGTTACAATTTATGGACAAAACAGGAAAGTAAATGGGGGGATTGGTTTGTAGTAGTCTCAAACACAGAACAATATTAACATGGTTGAAAATCAGTCATGAGTGAAAACTAGGATTGCGTTCCCCCTAGCATCTCAACTCTGTAGGTTTATGTGCATTGTTAAACCAACTCAATACCTTGCTTGCAGAGCCGATAAGTTATGTACCTCCTACAGTCTTTTGGATAAACAGGAGAATTTCACCCTTTACCTATTGAGTCTTAGAGTGCCGCATTACTAACCCTTACCCTGGTCCCAGTTAACCATCACCTTTTGAGTGTCAAGTTATTAGATGAAGGCTAATAGTCATTCGCATCTACCATTGTGCTGCAATGGATCGACTATTAACTCCCTAAGTTACAGTTGTCTTTATCTTTTCCTAGTTACTACCCCTTTATTAGAGCAAGTAGCAATATTTAGGCGGGATCCTAATATGTGTACTCATTAAGAAATCAATCATATCTAAGATAAAGCAATGCATGCCATAGGTATTAGTTTCCCATCAACAATCGCACTTTCCCTACTTTGGTAATTTGCTAGGGTTTTCGAAACCCTAGCTATGGGTTTTAGCCGCTCGTGATTGTGAAGAAATCAATAGCAATCATGTTGGAAAGCAAAGATGAAATCACAATGATAAGATGAAAGAAAACCCACAACCATAAACCGAATAATCAATCAAAGTCAATACAATGGAATCCCAAGATCCAAGATGGATCTTGAAATCAAAATATGTTACTCAGTGTTAAAAGTGTCAACTCTCTATCTCTCATATATCTCTGACCAAAAAGTACATAAAAGGTATTTACAATACAAGATAAACCCTTAAAAACTAAGCTTGAATGAAATTGGAGAAAATCGGGTCAGTGGTCACCTACTCCCTGCACCTGCGGTCTGGCAGGACGTAAGTACTACCTGCGGCCCAGGCACAAGGTGCAGGTAGCAGGAGAATAAATCCTGCAATGTTCAACTCTTGGGATTTTGACTTTCTGGCACCTTATTTGTGTACATGCAGTCTGTAGGTCCTTCTTGCAGCCACATGTTGACTTGGTTGGTGCCAAGAGTTAGTTTTTTCAGTTCTTCTTCGACTCTCGAACATGCATTAATCACGATTAAGCTGGAAAACATCCCAATTATCCATAATCGCTCCAAAAGTAACAAAAAATGCCTTTCTTTCACCATTTTCATGAACATATCATTCAAATCATGGTTTTATGCGAAACATACCCAAAGCTAATCAAATCTAACAAAAATCCCTTAGAAACTTACATATTTTCCTCATTTTATACATCAAAAGTGCTATATTTCTATAGCATATCAATGCACAAAGTTACTACACAATCTTCGTATACACCTATCGAGCTATGCTCCCGAGGTAGGACCCATGGGGGGTTCATCAAGCCATATACAATTCATATCCATATCTCCTCTCCGGTACATCCATCGGTTGAGGGTTTTAAAGATGTCATATTTTGGTCAGTAAAAGCCAATGTTCTAGTATTTCCACGGTGGTACTAATGTTCCATGAATGTATATGATATGATTATGTAATGGTCATAACCAAACAAAATAAGAATTTCCATATTCAACCAATATACCAACCATGTGAGCCTAATCCACTTTGTGTTCCAACCATACATGAAATCCAACATAATCCATATGCCAATAGAGTAAAATTACACCAAAATGTACCATTGATACCATATTAGGATTTTTCATCAATTAATAAATAACTAATATCATGTACATGGAGCCAACAATATCATATAAGACCCTACACAGTCACACATAACAAATAATATCTCAATACTACCAATTAACACAATATCAGCCCTCACATGAGCATAACACGATAATTATAGTCAATTTTATGATTAGTTACCATACCTTTAACATGATTTTGTACCAATACTAACTACCCAGCCAAGTCTGAAAAAAGATAAACTATAATCAACCTCGAATGTCAAAAACTGGTACAAAAAGGTTTCAATACAGAGCTTTTCCCTCCCAAACGGACTCGAAACCAACTAAAATATATAAATATAGAATCTATGCATCAAAAGAAAGCCAACGATACCCATACTGCCTATTTTTATGTCGGGGTCAAAACGGACCCCCGAAATGGATTTTCGAAAAGAAAAGTAAGATTGAAATTTTTGTCAATAAGTTTATTTTCCATGATTAAAGGCTCTCATAGAAGAAAACCTAAGTGAAAACGGGTAGAAATTGGGCTTTGAATCAAAGAAATACTATTTTTAGGCCTTTCAGGCCAAAGTCCACAAATTCCACTTTTAAATCTGTGTTTAAAACTAGATTTAAATTATAAGATCAAAGAAAATAGTTAAAATAGATGTTTTGGAGCTTAACCAAGTTTAGAAATGGAAGAAAATTCTTAAAAAATTGATCCCCAAGCTCTAAGTCTCGAAAATGATGAAGAAAATGAGAAAAGGATTATTTATACTCGAGGTCAGGTGCCGCAAAAGAGGTCAAGTGGCCGTTTAAGCGATGACCACTTTAGCAGTACCCGCCAAGATATCTAGTCCGCTAAAGAGGGCAAGGTCCACTCTAGTGCCTTCCGCTTAAGTGGACAAGGTCCGCTAAAACACCCTTACCCATTTGGCAACTGGCCACTAAAGAGACCAATTGGCGCTTTAGCGCCTCCCCTAAAGTGTCCAAAGTGGCGCTTTAGTGGCTACACCAACTGTGGAGACTTGGAATTTCAAGTCTCCGCGGACCACTTGAAATTCATCTGGAATCCTGAGAATGAAAACAAACTATGCTGCCCTATCAAATTCGACGCTCTGGACTCAATAGCGATATTAGATTTTTGAAAAGCATCATTTTCACAATGTTGACCCCCAAAATACAATTTCACAACTTTCCAAACCAAGGGTCAAAATGAGGTTTAAATGGCATAAAACCAGTCCAACCATGTTACCAACCTAAAATGGATGTTCCGGATCTGTCGGCGTAATCGGTTTAGCCATCCAATGCACAAATAAATAAATCTTGACCAAAGTCAGCTATAAGGCTTTTCAAGCCACCAAAAATTACAATTTCACATAGTTCACACCGAAATGCATTGGGAGCTATGACAATCATTCCCATACCCCAGAAATACCACAAAGCAACGTTAGAGAAGGGTAAAATGGTAATATCTCATAAAATTAATTATTTCACATAAATAACCAAAAATTGAGTCGTTACATCATCCACTACCAAAAATCTAGTTCGTCCTTAAATTAATGGAAACAAATATACCTGATATCACAAAAAGCTGGGGATAACTACTACACATATCAGACTCGACCTCCTAAGTATCCTCATCTATAGGTCGATAACTCCATTGTACCTTAATTACTGAAATATCTCTATAATGAAACCGTCTAACATCCCTGGCTAAAATAGAGATGGACTCCTCAACAAAAGATAATTTCTCATCTAAATTAATTTAATCCCGCCGAATGACATGAGACTCATTCAAAATGTAATGTCGAAGTATGAAAACATAAAAAACTGGATGAACAACTTATAAATCTGTGGGCAAAGCTAGCTTATAAGCCACATCACCAATAGCCCAAAGAATCTCAAAAGGGCTAATATACCTAGGGCTACCCAAACCTCATCACGCCCTTCATGGGCGACACATGAAGGAAAACTCGATCATTAATACCACATCTCAAGGCATGAAGTCTATGATCTAATTAACACTTCTACCTACTTTGAGCCACTCAAAGTCTATCCTTAATGATCTAAACTCTATCAAAATACTTACAAAGGAAGTTTATACCTCGAGATCAAATATCTAAAGCGTCAAACTAACCAATAGGAGAGCGACAATGCCTACCATACAAGGCACAAAAGCTCTGAACATGTCCTCAAAAACTTGAATAGTCTATTCTAGCTGTCCGTCCCTATGCCAGTGAAATGTTGCAATAAGATCAACCCGAGTACCTAACTCATACTGAAAGTTCTTCCAAAAGTAAGATGTGAAAACTAAACCTCGATCTGAGATAATAGACATTTCCAGTCCATAAAGATACACTACCTCACATATATAGATACAGGCCAACCTCTCAACACTGCAAAAACCTAAATTAAAATAAAATATGAAGACATGGTCAATAGATCCACAACGACCCAAACATTATCAAAACCATAAGAAGTACAAGGCAATCCAATCACAAACTCCATAGTAATCCATTCCCATTTCCACTCGAGAATGGGTAACCTCTGAAACAAACCACCAAGTCTCAAATGCTCGGCCTACACTTGCTGGCAACATAAGCAACGAGCTACAAAGTCCGTTACATCTTTTCTCATACCTCCCCACTAGTAATGCTCTCTCAAATAAAGATACATCTTAATTACTCCCGGATGAATAGAATACCTAGAACAATGGGCTTCCTCTAAAATCGATCTAATTTAGTCGCCCACTCTCGACACACAAACTCGGCCTCTTATCCTCAAAACCCCATCTGAATCAAGTGAGGCTTCCTTATCCTCACCACTCAACACCTTATCCTAATTCAATCTAAATCCTACATCAATAAACTAATTAGCTCAAATCTACTTCATCAACGAAGACCTAGTCTCTACGAATGCCAAAAACATACCCAGGTATGAAAATATCAAGTCTAACCTCCTGGTTAGCTAAAGATTGAACCTCTAAGGCAAAAGGCCTATCTTGGGTCAACAGATATGCCAAGTTACGCATGCTAGCCGACTTCCAACTCAAGGTATCTGCAGCCACATTAGCCTTGCCCAGATGATAGAGAATAGTCAAGTCATAATCCTTAAGCAACTCAAGCCAATAGTTCTGCCTCATATTAAGATATCGTTGGGTGAAGAAGTGCTGAAGGATATGATAATCTGCGAAATTCTCACAATGGACTCTGTATAAGTAGTGCCTTAACAACCTCAAAGTAAAATAATCGCGCACAACTCCAAATCATGGGTAGGGTAATTCTTCTCATGAGTCTTCAACTGTAGAGAAGCATATGCAACCACCTTTCCCTACTAGATCATTACAACACCTAACCCAATACCTAAAGCATCACAGAAGATGGTAAAACCCATGCCTTTCTTGGGCAAAGTCAAGATAGAAGATGAAGTAGACAAACACTTGAGCTTTTGGAAGCTCACATAACAAGCATCCAACCATTGAAAAAAAACCTTCTTATGAGTCAACTTTGTTGAAATAGAAGAGAAATCCTCAACAAAACATCGATAGTAACCTACTAAGCCAACAAAACTTTGAATATTAGTTGGAAAAGTAGGCCTAGCCCAATGACGAGCCGCTGTAATCTTGGTTGGATCAACCATAATACTCTCCTTAGTCACCACATAACCCAAGAAAGAGATAGACTCTAACCAAAACTCACACTTGGAGAACTTGGTATACAACTTCTCATCCTTCAATCCGTGAAGCACAATTTGTAAATGCTCTTCATAATCCACCTCACTCTTAGAGTAAACCAAGATATCATTTATAAATAAATAACAAATGAGCCAAAATATGGTCAAAATACCTGATTCATCAACTCTATGAATGCGGCAAGGGAATTGGTCAACTAAAGGACATGACCAAGAACTCATAATGACAGTACCAAGTCAGAAAAGCTATGTTCGAAATATTCAAATCTCTAATCCTCAACTGGTGATACCCAAATCTCAAATCAATATTTGAAAACACCATAGCACCATGAAGTTGGTTGAATAAATCATCAATACGAGGAAGAGGACATTTATTCTTAATCATCATAATATTTAATTGCTGATAATCAATACATATATGCATAGACCCATCATTTTTCTTTACAAACAAAATAGGCGCTCATCAAGGCGATACACTAGGTCGGATAAATCCCTTATCTAATAACTCCTGTAACTTGTCCTTTAATTCTTTCAAGTCGGTTGGGGCCATACAATAAGGAGGAATAGAAATGGTCTTCGCGCCCGACTCAACATCAATGGCAAAATCAATATCACGATCTGGAGGCATACCAAGCAAATCCGTAGGGAACATATCTATGAACTCACAAACAACACGAACAAAATCCAAAGAAAAAAGGTGAAACCGTACTAGTATCACGAATATGAGCCAAATAGGACAAACATCCCCTCTCAACCAAGCGATGATCCTGAACATAGGATATAACCCTCTTGGGACCCAAATTAAGTGCAACCCTTCTAAGCTATCCTTGGCATACCCGACGGAGCTAAAGTCATGGTTTTAGCATAACAATCTAGGGTAAAGCAAATCCTTTCTCTTAATCAGACAAGGTCCGCTAAAGAGCCCTTACCCATTTGGCAGCTAGCTGCTAAAGTGACCAATTGGCACTTTAGCGCCTGGTGCTAAAGTAGCCAAAGTGGAGCTTTAACGACTGTGGAGACTCATATTTTCAAGTCTCTGCGAGCCCTTTGAGATTCATTTAGAATTCTAAGAATGCAAATAAACTATTCAACTCTATCAAATTTGATGCTCCAGACTCAATAGCGATAACAGATTTTTGAAAAAAATATTATTTTCTCAAAGTTGACCTCCAAAACCTAATTTCACAACTGTCCAAACCAAAGATCAAAATAAGATATAAATGCCATAAAACCATCCCCACCAAGTTATCAACCTAAAATCAATGTTCTGGATTACTGGCATAGTTAATTTTGCCATCCAATGCACATATCAATAAATGTTGATCGAAGTCAACTATAAGCCTATTCAATCCACTAAAAATCACAATTCCATATATTTCACACTGAAATGTATTGGGATCCATGTAAATTATTCATATACCCCAGAAATACCACAAAGCAACCATTACGAGGGATAAAATGGTCAAATCACACAAAATTTATTATTTCACATAAATCACCGAAAATTGAGTCATTACATCACACCCTTCATAGGCGAAACATAAAGGAATACATAGTCACCAACACTTTATCTCAAGGCACAAAGTCTACGATCCAGATAACATTTTTGCCTACTTTGTGCTACTTAAAGTCTATCCTGAATGACCCAACTCTATCCAAAGACTCATGAAGTAAGTCCGTATCTTGATGTCTAATCTTGAAAACCTCAAACCAACCAACTAGAGAGCAACAAAACCTGCCATACAAATCCTTGAGAGCTGCCATCTCAATACTGAAATGGTAGCTATTATTATGTGCAAATTCTGCCAAGTTTTAATATTTCTCCCACTGATCTCTAAAGTCCATAGCATAAGTGCGGAGCATATTCTTAAAAATCTGAATAGTCTGCTCCGACTGGCCTTTGGTCCAGGGGTGAAAAGTTGTCTAAGATCAACCCGAGTACCCTTTTGAAATTTCCTACAGATGCAAGAATTGAAAATAGAACCTCTACTGAGATAATAGACACGGGTACACCATGGAGACAAACTATCTCATGAACATAGATACGGGAAAACCTCTCAGCACTAAAGGAAACCTGGATAGCAATGAAATGAACAAATTTGTTCAATTGATCCATGATGACCCAATCACTGTCAGAACCACGAGAGGTACAAGGCAACCAAGTCACGATGTCTATGGTGATTCATTTCCATTTCCACTAGGGAATATGTTCCTTCTAAAGCAAACCACCAGGCTTCAAATGCTCTACCTTTACCTACTGGCAACATAGATAATGAGCTACAAAATCCTCTACATCCTTCCTGACCCCACCCCACCAGATGTGTCATCTCAAATAATAATACATCTTAGTCACTTTTGGATGAATGGAGTACCTAGAACAATGGGCCTCCTCCAAGATCAACCTCACCCAATCACCTATTCTTGACCCAAAAACTTAACCTCCAATCCTCAAAACACCATCGGAGTTAAGTGAGGCTTTATTAGTCTCTCCACTCAACACCTTATCTCAAATCACTCTCAAACTAAGATCATCAAACTGATGACCTTGGGTCTGCTTCATCAAAGAAGATCTAGCCTGCACAAATGCTAAAGCACACCCAAGTGTCGAAATATTAAGCATAATATCTAGTTAGCCAAAGACTAAACCTAAAAGGACAAGGTCCCTTCCTTGGTCAAAAGATGCCCAAGCTACCATACTAGTCGACTTTCATACAAATATTACCTCCACAACTTCAAAACAAAGACAACTGCACACAACTTCTAGTCATGGGTAGGGTAATTTTTTCTCATGGGGATTTAACTGACAAGAAGCATACACAATTACCTTACCCTCTTATATCAATACGACACCTAACCCAACACCATAAGTATCATAGAAGATGATAAAACCCATGCCCTTCTTGGTCAAAGTCAATATAGGAGCTGCGATTAATAAATCCTTGAGCTTTTGGAAGCTCGCCTGACAAACATTGAACAATTGAAGAGAAATCTCCTTCTGAGTCAACTTGGTCAAAAGATCTTCAGTAGATAAAAAATCCCTCAATAAAGCACCGATAGTAGCCTACTAACCCAACTAAACCCTGAATCTTGATAGGACAAGTAGACTTAGCCCAATCACAAACTAAAATAATCTTAGCTGGATTGACCATGATTCCACATGACCCAAGAAAAAGATCGACTCCAACCAAAACTCACACTTGGAGAACTTAGCATGCAATTTCTCATCTCCCAACCTCTAAAGTACAATTCACTAATGCTTTTCATTCTTGACCTCACTTTTGGAGTAAGCCAAGATATCATGCATTGATACAATAAAAAGAGTTGAGATATGGTCAAAATACCAGTTCATCAACTCCATGAATATGGTTGGAACATTGGTCAACCTAAATGATATGGCCAATAGCTCATAATGACTATATTGAGTTTGAAAAATTTGTCTTTAGGATATCTGAAGCTCTAATCTTCAATTGGTGATACCCAAACCTCAAATCAATCTTCAAAAACATCGAAGCACTCTTAAGTTTATTAAATGAATCATCAATACAAGGAAGAGGATATTTATTCTTAACTATCACCTTGTTTGATTGTCGATACTCAATACACAGATAAATAAACCCATCCTTCTTCTTCACAGACAAAAAATGTGCACCCTAAGGTTATACACTAGGTTAGATATATCCCTTATCTGGCAATTCCTGCACTGGTCCTTTAATTTTTTCTAGTTCATTGGGGACATCCTATAAGGAGGAATAGAGATGGGCTTGGTGCCCAGATCAACATCAATAACATAGTCAATATAATAATCCGATGGCATACTAGTCAAATCCATAGAAAAGATATCCATGAACTCATGGAAAATATATACATAATCCAAAAAAGGTGGTGAAGCAAACTAGTATCACGAATATGGGCCAAATAATAATAACACCCCCTCTCTACCAAGCGATGAGCCTAAAGAAAGGATATAACTCTTTTAGGATATAATATCCCCTTCTAAGCTATCCTTGGCATACCTGACAAAGCTAAAGTCACAATCTTAGCATAACAATCTAGAACAACATGATAAAAAGCTAACCAATCCATACCCAAAATAACTTCAAAATATACCATATCTAGGATAATAAGATCTACCTAAGTCGCACAGCCCGCGAAGGTCACAACACAAGATTGGTGCACTCGATCCACTACTAAAGAGTCTCCTATGGGGGTAGATACACAAATAGGCATAGTAAAAGACTCACTAGTAGAATTAAAACTCAAAGCAAAATACGTAGGCATATAGATGAAAGTCGATCCCAAATCAAATTACATAGATACAGAACTGAAATAAATTAGAATGATACCTATGATAATAGTATTGGAAGCCTCTGCCTCAGGCCTTCCAGGTATATCAATACACTATCCACATGCTCTATCAGACTGGGTATCCCCATGACCACCACTACAACCACTACTACCTCTACCTCGTGCACCTTTAGTAGCCTTTACTATCCTGAGAGTCATCTCTCACTATCTATTATATGTAGGCTTGAAAATATGATGGGGGAAATCCTTGGACAGATGGCCAAATTGATTACATATATGGCAACCCTTGTGGCCTGACTCAATCTAGGGAGGTATAGCTGAGCTAGAACGACCAGTTTGGGAGGACGCTCGATAACCTAAAGCTATTAAAACAAAAGATCTACTACCTAAACCTTACAAGGCTACCTACACTAGTCTACCATGGTACCCATGGAGAATCTATGCCTTGAGGAATTTGACCATTAAACTCTCTTTAACAATACACCCTCTTGGTGTCTCTATGATTAGATCAAATAATAGCCTCAGTCATCTTTGCATGATCCACCACGCTATGAAATAACGCCTCTAAAATAGTTATCTAAGAAGTATCTAACTAAAAATTAGTATTGAATCCTTTCACGAACTTCTGAATCTTCTCAGACTTGATGGCAATACTAGAAATAAAATATCTGGACAAGGCATAGAAATATTCCTCATACACAAAAATAGTCATAGAGATCTACTTTGAGTGATCAACCTCATCTCTCATCTGATCCCTCAAACTGTAGGGCACAAACTTATTAGAAAAGTCCTCGACAAACTAATCCCAAGTTATCTCTAGTGACCTAAGAGGTTTGCAACTAACAAGTGACCTCTACTAATCTCTAGCTATATCTCTCAGCTGGTAAGCAGTGTAAGAAACTTCATGCGACTTGAGTGATCCAATGTTATACAACTTCTCCCAACAATCAATCAAGAACTCATAGGCATGCTCACCTACAACACCAATAAACCTTGGTGGACCCAAGCAAGTAAATCTCTCAAAAATTTTCAAATCCTTAAAATACATTACAAGACCCATAACAATAGGAGACATAGTAAATAAGGCCAACTGTGATCCCACTTGAGGGGGAAATATAGATAAATGTTGAACTCTTGGACTCAGAATACCACACTCAGATACTGATATAGAAGGAGGAACAAAACTCAAAGACTATAGAATACCATAAGCATATGTCAGTACTGATGAAGGAGTTACACTCGAAACTAAAGAAACGCCGTAAGTAGACTCTAGCACAGATGGAGGTACAACACTCAGAATAAGAGCAATAGCAGGTAAACTTAAAGGAACACCCTCCAAATGACTCATCAAATAAATCAATAAACACTCCAAGATCAGGGTAGAAGAACTCTCTGGAACCTTAGTAGGACTTATGTCTCTAGAATGCTTAACCTCGGGCTTAGGGGAGATCCCCCTAATACTATCTTTGGAAAGGAAAATCCACATGACCATTTTCTACCTCAAGTCCATTCATGACTCCTAACTCGTCTTTTAGGTTGGGCTCCCTCCTCCCCAGCTTCACGAGATCTAGTTCTCACTATCTACGCAAAAAAGAGTGAAACATAATTTAGGATATAGGGTATGAAAAACCCATAAGATATGGGACAAATAAGGGAAATTTCATAAGGATAGCTTATAGCCTCATGAAGATAGATACAGACGTCTACTTATCGATTCGCAAGACTCTACTATACCCTGTTCTTATATTTATGAGACCCATAAAACTGGCTGCTCTAATACCAATTTGTCATGATTCAAAAACTAAGGGCATGATGACACTTATCGTGGCTAAGACTTAACAAGTAAGCAATTATGCCAAATTGATATGTAAGAAGAATATCACACATAATTCCCAAGGTGAGCTTCCTAAAGCAAAGTCAAACCATACATGCATAAGAATAGTGGAAGTCTGAATGATAATGATACGATAAACCATCCCAAGACCTAATGTCACAGTATAAAAAAAATCTAAATAAAGCTCAAATTTTAAAAGTATAATAGAAAATCCAAAAACTACAAGTCTATATCTAAATACAAAGTAAGACATAATCTAGATAAGAGGAGGTATAAGGTCGACTCTAAAGCCATAGAGTAGCCAATATCTTAAAGTGTTAAAGATCAAAGCATGATTTTAGTTGCCACGAGGCGCACTCGTACCTGGATCTGCACCCCAAAAGCACAGTAGGGATGATAATGATCCACTAGTACTTAGGAGGTATCATAGGTTGACTGAGCAAAGTAGAAAATAAGATACTTAAAATACATACTATGAGAACGTCACCTATAATTAGAAAATATCTCAAGAAGAAGCTCATACTATCTCCACTAACAGTTCTAAGTATAGCATATAAGTAAGAAAACAAGTACATGAAAAACAGAATAAATCTACATCAAATTAAGCAAAAAGTACAATAGCAAAGATGCATTATATATGAAATACAATGATGATGATAATGATCATGTAATATGACTGAGGTTATCATATAACCTCTACATACACCTACCGAGCCTCAACAATTTTAGGCATGACCTATGGGGGATTCGCAACCCATATATTATTTAAATACTTAATCCCAATATCACTATCCATATCTTTTCTCTGACTCGTGGGCTATGGCTGAGGGTTTGGTAAAATGTCATATTTCAGTCAAAATTTGTGTTTCCACAATGGTACCAATATCTTATGAATGTATGTATGATATGAGGATGTAATTGTCACGACTAAACTAATATGGATATCTCAAAATTAATTAAATACATGTACACGTGGGCTCAGAATCCACTCAATAGGTCAACCAATTGTGATTTCATATAAGCAATGTACCATTAGAGTGAAAGATTTAAGTAAGACATCATTAATATCACATTAACCCAAACTTAGGTATTTCTATCATAAAGAAAGCAACCAAACACATAATCAAGGCCAATAATATCAGTTAAGGCCCCCATACGCCCCCCACACAGTAAATATCATCTCAAATCACAATAATAATAATATAAGACACCACACATGCGCACAATAGTTATAATATTATTTCCATGATTATTATCCAAATAACATGCTTTTATATAGATATTAACTATTCAACTCAGTTTGAGGAAAGTTAAGCCATAATCTACCTCGTGAAGATAAAATACAAGCATAAAGCCCTTCAACATAGAGATTTTCCCTCTTGAAAGGCCTCAAAATTGATTAAAATATACAAATATAGAATGTACGCATTAAAAGAAAGAGAATGATACCTATATCGCCTATTTTTGAGTTGGGGTCAAAATGGACCCTAAAATATTTTTTTCTATTAGAAAGGGCAAAACTAAAATTTTGTTTATATACACCTTACACATGATTAAGTAAAACGATAGGAGAAAACCCAAGTGAAAATGAGTGAAAATATGGTTTAAATCAAAGAAAAACCATTTTAGGTCTTTTGGGCCAAAATCTTCAAATTCCACTTTTGAAATCACAATTTAGTGGGTTTAGACAAGAGTAATCAAACTATAATAATTGAAATAGTTATTTGACTCTTACCTAATCTCAAAATTAAGGATATCAATGAAAAATCTCATACCTCAAATCTTGAAGTTTAAAAAATAAAAGAAAAATTGAGGAGGAATTTTTATAACCTCTCAGGGATGACCGCTAAAGCAGTTAAATGACCACTAAGCGGTCACCGCTCACCGTTTTAGCATGGGTGACCGCTAAAACAGTTCAACCAAAAAAGGGTGGGCTGCTAATATAACACCCCAAATTTTTTCTTCTGAAATTTTTTAAGTTTGATCTTACTACTCAGACTACGACTCACCAAATGAGTTGTATGATATCTTTATCGGTCATAGGGTAACCAGTGAAGATTATACGAGTCATAAAGACTCATTACGAGTCATAGATATAATTTATAATCAACTCACTGTGAGTGATCAAGGTTTCTATTGACGTAATAACTAGGCACCATGAGTCATAAGGACTCACTACGTGTCATAGGGTACGATTAATAGTCACCCCAGGATTCTGCTTAGACTATGACCGAGGACCACGATTTGTAATATGACATTATGAGTCATACGACATGACTCGTAGGGTAAATAGTAAGGGCACCCTATCCTTGTACCCAGACTACAAGTTCAAGCTAAGACTCATAGTCAGTTGTCATGAGTCACTAAGTGACCCATAACGACTAGGCAACAATTTTAGTGTTTATATTAAGGGTACTTTGGACATTTCCTCTTTTCCCAATTGTGACCCAGGACTTAAAAACACCTTAGGGTCCTATTATTACTCCAAAAACATAATCAAATACACTCTTAAACTCTCTCAAATCCCTAAGTTAAGAATAACTAGGGTTTCTTAAGGTTGATTATATTGAGGTTCCAAAGGTGATTTCTCTCTGTAATTGTGATACTTTCAGGCATATTACTCTTCCCTTAAACTTATTTTACTTAAAACATGTGTTTAAATGGTTATTCATATTGATTTGGATATGGGTTTTGATATGTGCTAAGGATTTCAGAATGAATGTTACTTCAATTGGATTTCTATGATTTTATATGCATTATTTATGCTCTATCAATGATTTTTGAACTAATTGGGTGCATAGGGGTGAGAATTGAAAAGGGGGTGAGGTATTTCCCCAAATTGATGATTTTTGTTAGAATTTGGTTTTGGAAATTATATTCCATCAACCCACTTGTGTAATTCATTTTGAAATATGGATTGCCACATGGTTTGACTTACTCACCTATACTTTTACATTTCCTAAATGGTTAAATAGATGAAAATGTTTTTGAAGGCCTCGTTGTACATATTTTGATTTTAAAAATTAGAAGCTCGGGGGTCGGGGCATCCCCTAAGTTCATTTGATAAACTACAAGGGGTCGAGGCATTCCCAAAACTTGATTTATTTAACAAAGAGGGTCGTGAAATTTCCCAATAATAATTTAATAAACTAAAGGGGATTGAGGCATCCCCTTAAGTAATGTAATTGGAATAACATAATAATAGCTTGCAAGTGTAAGGGTATGACGATACCTATGGTGTGACTTAATGGATAATTCCTTGGTTTAAATGAATGGGTTATTTTTAAATATTTTAATTGGTCTTAAATTAGGTTGTATAGCCAAGTCGTGAAGGTGCAGATCTCAAAGGACTGATACTAGAAACTCATATTTGCCGGCGTGAGAGTTGGTAATGATGATCATGTGCATTTTTCACACTATTGATATATTTTATATCTTGGATTGATGTATGATCAGGGAATTCCCTAGTTTTCTTTGGATATCTCTTATTCATATGGCTAACACGTACTGGAGCCCTTTCAGTGGGGGGAGCTGAACCCATTTAGCCTATAGGTATTTTTTATAACAGTTAAGCTATAGAGTCTAGGCTAATGTTTTAATTTTATGCTAAACCTTAATCCATATCCCAGTATGTTATATAGATACACACACACATTGTGTGCATTTGGATTTTAACTATGGTTTTGACTTGACATTATTTTATCCCTTCCCTGATTTATATGCTAGCACGACCTCTCTAACCATCTTTAGATGCAGTATCCCTATATGATGTAGGACATAAAGACTCTTCTGCTTTTTTTGTGCAATGATCGGTGACCGTTTGATTGCTCATGAGTTATTTTGAAGTGGTGAGCTTCCATTCTTTGTATGACCCTTATTTTATGTTTTGGTTTCACTATGTCATAATTATTTTTTCACACTTTCTTTTTGGCTATCGTCAGGGCCATGTCTTAACTTAGATTGATGTGGATTACTGTGGATTAGGATTGGTATTATGTATTCTTATATCGTTTAAATTTGATTTATCTATCTTGTTATATGTTTGGTATTCTTCCGCTGCTAGTATATTGTGTTTTGTTTGACAAGGAAAAAGGGGTAGTCTCCGATCCTTGGCGGACTTGAGATACCCATCATGGCTAGGCCTTAGTTTGGGTCGTGATAAGCTTGATATCAGAGCACTAGGTTCATGGTCAATTATGTTTCCATAAAGTTATGTCAAGTAGAGTCTCTTTTATGGGTGTATAATGCACCATACTTATAAGAGAGAGGCTACAAGGACTTTAGGAATATTTTCCTTTCTTGTTTCTACTTTTGGGATATAGAGTCTAAGGTTTTGAATCTCTTCTAATTCTCATTTTTTTCCATTTTAGATCATGCCTATCCAAAGATTTGATGCTTGTGGAAACTCTTCTGTCCCGTTTGAAGATGGTGTGGATGGAACTCATCCTACCAATGAGGTATAAACCCGATCTAAGGTCCATGCTTTTGATTTCCCTCATGGAGTTCCATTGATCCCTACTAGTCCCCATCAGACTCCTCAGGGTGATGTGTGTAATGTTGAGTTCTGCCAATCGATCTATTTGTTTACTCAGCTATTGGCCTCTCAGTCATGCTAGTCTAAACGTGTTGAAGTGGTTGCTCCTTCTTCTGAGGTCACTAGTGTTGGCAAATTAATGAGGTTGAATCCTTTTACCTTTACTGGTTCTAAGGTTAAGGAGGATCCTCAAGGGTTCATTGATGAGATGGAAAAGTTTTTTGAGTGATACATACTTTTACCTCTAAGGGTGTAGAATTTACCATATATCAGGTGAAGGATGTATCATATTAGTGATATGAAGAGTGGGATCAATTGAGAGGGGATGATGCTGAGCCAACTATGTAGGATGACTTTTTGAGTGTCTTTCTTGATCATTTCTTTTCTTAGGAATTGAGGGAGGTAAAGGTCGAGGAGTTTGTGAATATGAGATAACGTAGAATGATTGTGAAAGAGAATGCCCTGAAGTTTCACTAACTATCTCATTATGCTCTAGAGTTGGTGTCTTCTATGAGGGCTAAGATGAGGAAGTTTGCTTCTAGTTTATCTCGAGACTTGGTATTGGAGTACAAGGTTTCCTTGTTAAACAAGGACAAAAATATCTTTAGGCTTGTGGTGTACATGCAATATGTTGATGATGAGATGAAGAAATAAGTGGAAATAGGGGAAATGTAGAGTAAGAATTTTAGGTATTTAGAGCAGGGTGGAGTTCAGCAAAATAACGGTAGAGATGGTAGCTAATAGAGCAAGAGAAAAACTTAGGGAAATTTTGGTTCCTATTCTACTGCTATTTCTCCATATCCTAATCCATTTAGTGTTCGTCACTTTCAGAATGACAATGGGTTTAAGGCATAATATACCCAATCATAGGTTGGTGGAGCACCGTCGACCCCTCATATCCCCCTTGTAGATTTTATTGACAATTACACCATGGGTTTTGTGATGAGGGAAGGAATAAGTGTTTGAAATGTGGACAACTTGGGCATATACATAGGAGTTCTCCTACATGCAATGTTGCTAGTAGAGCTAATAAGGTTTTGCTTCTTACTTCTTTAGCTCTGACACCAAAGGATGCAACTTCTGGTACTAGCATTGGTCAAAATCATCTTTATGCTCTTGCCACCCATCAGGAATTTGGGGTATCTCCTGATGTTGTCACTAGTACGTTATAACTTTTCTCTCATGATATTTATTTTTTACTTGATCTGGGTCTACTCTTTCTTATGTGACCTATTATGTGGCTTTTTATTTTGGTTTTATGTCCTAAGTGCATTTTTTTATCTTTTATTTGTGTCTACCCCAATGGGTGTTTTTGTTGTGTCTAAGAAAGTCTATAGGGTTGTGTGGTATCGATCTGAGTTAGGGAGATATTGGTAAATCTGATAGAGTTAGATATGATAGATTTTTATATGATCTTGGGGATTGATTGGCTTCACTCGTGCTATGCTTCTCTTGATTGTAGGACTCGAAGGGTCAGTTTCCAATTCCTTAATGAACTAGTGATTGAGTGGGAAGGTAGTTCTTTAGTTCCTAAGGAAAGGTTTATTTCTCATTTTAGGGCTCGGAAATTGATTTCCAAAAGGTGTTTATACCATTTAGTTCGAGTTAAGGATTCAAATTCTGAGGGTCCCTTTTTGCAATCTATTTTTATGGTTAGTGAGTTTCCCAAGGTGTTTCCTAAAGATCTTTCCGGTATTTCTCTCGATAGAGAAATAAACTTTAAGATTGATCTTCTCTTGGATACCCCTTCTATCTCCATTTCTCCCTATAGAATGGGTCCAACTGAGTTGAATGAACTTAAGGAGGAATTATAAGATCTTGATAAGGTTTTTATTCACCCTAGTATTTCTCCCTGGGGTGCTTCTGTGTTTTTCGTGTGTATGAAAGATGGGTCCCTTTGAATGTATAGACTATCACTAGTTGAATAAGCTGACGGTGAAAAACAACTACCCTCTTCCTAGGATTGATGGTCTTTTTAACCAACTTTAGGTTACTAGATATTTTTCTAAGATTGATCTTCGGTCGGGTTATCATCAGTTGAAGATTAGGTAGGTGGATATCCTTAAGAATACTTTCCGTACCCAGTATGATCATTATGAGTTTTTGGCCAAGTCTTTTGGGTTGAATAATGCTTTGACGTATAACTGGATCTTATAAACTGTGTATTCCATCATTTTTAGAGTTGTTCATTATCGTGTTTATTGATGATATTTTAGTGTATTCCAAGAGTAAGGAGGATCATACCAATCACCTCCATATAGTATTGTATACTTTGAAGGATCAACATTTGTATGCTAAGTTTTCAAAGTGTAAGTTTTGATTTAATGTTGTGACCTTTCTCGGGTTTGTAGTTTCTAGTGAGGTGATCATGGTGGATCTATAAAAAGAGTATACGGTTAAGAAGTAGACTAGACCCACGACTCCAACAGACATTCAGAGCTTTTTGTGCTTGGCCAGATATTATAGGAGGTTTATGGAGAGCTTCTTTTCTATTGCTATGCGATTGAGTAAGTTGACTAAGAAAAAGGTGATGTTTTGGTGGTCTGATACTTGTGAGGGTAGTTTCGAGAAGTTTAAGGATAAGTTGACTTCGGCTTTGGTTTTGACCCTGCCCAAGGGTATTGATGGTTTTTTGTTTATTGTGATGCATCCCGTGTGGGACTAGGTTGTGCGTTGATGCAACATGGTAAGGTTGTGGCCTATGCTTATAGGTAGCTTAAGGTACATAAGAAGAATTATCTGACTCACAACCTGGAATTGTTGGGTGTGGTTTTCTCTGTGATGATTTGGCACCACTATTTATATGGGGTTCATATTGACATCTATTTAGATCATAAGAGCTTACGGTACGTGTTCACCCAGAAGGAGTTAAATCTCAAGCAAAGGAGATGGATTGAGTTGCTCAAGGACTATGATATGAGTCTTCACTACTATCCAGGTAAAGCTAATATGGTTTTTGATTCTTTTAGCAGGTTATCCATGGGAAGCTTATCTTATGTAGATAAGGAGAAGCGAGGTTCGGTTAAGGATATTCATCGGTTGGCTAACATCGAATTTCACCTTTTGGATTTCGAGGATGGAAGTATGATTTTTCAAGAGGTGGTGAGTCATCTCTTGGTGCTGAGATGAAAGAGAAGCAGGTTTTAGATCCTATCCTAATAAAAATTAAGGTTGATATGGGTCTGCAGAATATTATGGATTTTGATATTGGTGGTGATGGTATCTAAAGGTACCAAGGTAGATTGTATGTTCCTGATATTGATAGGCTATGGGAAAAGATTTTGGCTAAAGCACATGAGTCGTGATATATGATTCATCCTGGTTCAATGAAGATATATCATTATTTGAAGGAGATCTATTGGTAGAACAACATGAAGAGAGATGTGGCCAATTTTGTGGCTAAGTGCATAGTCTATTAGCAAGTGAAAGTTTAGCACTTGAGGCTGGTGGTATGTCTCAAGAGACTGAGTTGACCATGTGGAAATGGGAGGTGTTCAATATGGATTTTGTTACTGGTCTTCCACGGTCTCTAACCATCTTGAATCAATTTGGGTCATCATGGATAGGATGACTAAGTCCCCTCAATTCTTTCCAATGAGGACTAATTATTCTACAGAGAATTATGCTAAGTTGTTTATTCAAGGGATCGTCAAGTTGCATGGTGCATCTATTTCTATTATTTTAGATAGAGTTACACAATTCTCATCTTACTTTTGGTAGTTATTTCAGAGAGGTTTGGGTACTAAGGTGAAGTTTCACATTGCTTTCCACCCTTAGATGGATGGACAAGAGGAGAGGACTATTCAGACTTTGAAAAATATGCTAAGGGCTTGTATGATTGATTTTGGTAGTACTTGGATTGATTATTTGCCTCTCAGAGAGTTTGCTTATAAAAACAACTATCATTCTAGCAGTCATATGGCTCCATTTGAGGCCTTGTATTATAGGAGATGTCGTTCTTGTATTGGATGGTTCGAAGTTAGTGAGACTAGATTGTTTGGTCCTAATTTGGTTCATGAAACCATGGAGAAGGTAAAGGTGATTAGGGATAGGCTTAAAACTGTGCAGAGTTGCCAAAAGTCCTATGCGAATGTGAGTCAGAGAGAGTTAGAGTTTGATGTTGGCGATTGGGTGTTCTTGAAGGTGTCACCCATAAAGGGAGTGACAAAATTTGAAAAAAAGGGGAATCTCAGTCCCCGTTTTGTTGGCCCATATTTGGTTTTGACAAAAGTGGGTAATGTTTCTTATAAGTTGGAATTGCCTTCAAGTTTGGGTTTCATTCATCCCATCTTTCATGTATTGATGTTGAAAAAGTGTGTGGGTAATCCTTCCTTGATTGTGCCTATTTAGAGTGTTGGTATTTGGTATTCCTTATCCTATGAGGAAGTTTTGGAAGAGATTTTGAATAGGTAAGGTCATCATTTGAAAACTGAGGATGTCGCTACGGTAAAGTTTCTATGGATGAATCAAAAGGTTAAAGAAGCTACTTGGGAAGCTGAAGAGGACATGAAGTCCAAATATCCATTATTATTCTCCAAATCAGACAATTATGCTTAAGGTATATGTTTTCCTTAATATCTTTGTTCTCTAACTTTGTTAAAGGAAATTGAGGTCGTATTTTGGTCTTAACATCATACTAATGGATGCCTTGACTCATCATTGACAACACTTAACTCACTCCCATAATTAGGGGTGAGGCGGTCGTTGTCAAGTAACCCAATTTGAATTGGGGTCGAATCTCAAGGAGTGAAATTATAGACTTCAAACTTTATGGATGTTCAACTTACTAAGAGATTCCCCTAAATTCTAATAAAAACGACATGTAAAATGAAATAGGGGGATTTGCTTGGAAACTTTCCACAACACACTTTAACAAGCACTTGGTGAATGAAACTTTTACTTAGAATTCAAGATTTGGGGGAAATCTTGGGATTATATCTACCTAGAGATAATGCATATGGGTTTGTGTTGGTTCATCATGAAATTTAGTTGTTAACTAAAGGATAGGCTAGGTCAAAGTTTGTTCGGGTCAATCTTTCAATAAAACCACAATGATTTCACCCGTTGGCTCTTTTGAGAACCTAATGAGTGTACACATTTTTGTAATCACCCAAGACCTCAATCAAGCATCTTTATTTCTAGGATGATGCTCTTGACATGATTTACACTCCTAATTCACTTATTTCTAAGATTGAAAAAGGTAGTAAACCTTAGGCTCAATTTTCCACCATTGCTTTGTCTCCCTATAACCCTCTTTCGAGGATGTTATGGGCTACCTTATGTTCATCTTCACCTCTCTTTTGAGGATGATAAAGGGTTTCTAGTGTTTAGGGATTGCACCCATCAAACCCATTTGGAGATTTAGGGTTTTCATCGATCAAATTCCAACCCTTAAGCTCAAGCAATGGTGGAATCCATAGTCAACAACTAAAATCCATGCAAACACAACAATATCCACAAACAATTACACTCTAGTTCAACATAATCCCAAGACTATATTTGCTTAGCTACTCATGAAGAAAGTAAGGAGAGATATACCATAAGGATTATCCAAAGCATTCATTCTTCTCAAAGAATCTAAGAAATTTAGCCTTTAAAGTCGATTACACACTTGCACAAGATTAGGGTTTCAAGTATTGAATTGCAAAATATCTTATGAGCTAAGCTATCCAAAAGAAGAAAGGGTTTTAGCTTTAATATGGCTTGGGATGCTTCCAAGTGCTTTTACGGATCTGCCCCTAGGAACCTTCTTGCTTAACCACGATCGCGTACAGCTATCAGCGACCACGACCATGACCACGTAATCGTGGTTGTGTACTATGACTGCATTGTTATTACTGTATTGATTGACCGTGACCGTGGATAGAGGATCGCAGTTACGTGAACTGAGGCTAATGTAGTCCAGGTCTTTAGCTGCACTCTTTCTTGTTCCCTTTTTATCATTTTCAGCTCCAATCCATATCTTTTGGTCTCCTTAACTTTATGCCTACCAAGAGTGGATATTAGTGCATCTATTCATAGATATTGTCTCATTTATTAATTCAAAACAAGGTAATGTGCGCGCATAACAAGTGCGAATAAGTGGTAAGCTCACCACTCATCAATCATTTGGGGATGAATGATCCTAGAAGGGAGAATATAACACCTCAGATATTTGCCTCTAAAAAATTTCAAGTTTTGAGCTCATTGCTTAGAATATGGCTCACATAACGAGTCATAAGGTATCCTTAAGGGTTGTAGTGTTTGAGTCATAGGGTGACCAGTGAAGATTGTCCTTTTTTCTGCCTTGAATACCTCTTGCACTTAATGAGTCATAATGTCCCTACAGGAGCCATTATATACCAATCTTAGTGTGACCATTAAATATTTTCCATGGTACAGTCTCGATCACTACTTGCACCTAACAAGTAGTAAAGTCTTATTACGAGTCATAGAGATAAGTCATAGTTAGCCTAGTGTGAGTGCTCAAGGTTTCTATTGATGTAACAATTAGGCACCATGAGTCATAAGGACTCACTACGAGTTATAGAGTACGACTCATAGTCAAACCAGTGTAGGATCCTAGGATTCTTCTTAGACTATGACTGAGGATCACAAGTCATAATGTGACATTACGAGTCATATAGCATGACTCGAGGGTAAATAGTAAGGGCACCCCATCCTTCTGCCCAGATGTAACACCACATATTTTTTGGGTAAGACTTTGAAATGTTGTTCTTATGGGTGTGTTAACTCTAATACCATGATTTAGTTTTGAATACATGTGTCATGATCTTTATCCTAGTGTGTGAAGTACTTTTGAAGTGAAAAATGTTCATAGGAATCACTTCGTACAAAGTTGAGCTAAGAGCTTTTGATTCGTCAAAAGTTTGGTATTCGATTCTACAAGGGTATACTTTGAACGTGTATAACTTTTTATATACATTGAATTTTTCAGTAAAGACCCACCAAATTATAGATAATTGAGTTAGCTTTCTAATGATACCAATTTTGCCTTAATTCAATATCCGAGTAAAAAGTTATGACTATTTTGTGTGAGGCAATAAGGAGTCGCGATATCCCCGCACCGCAATGGCTATTCAACCCGATGAAGGGTCACACCGTGATGACTAGTCAACCTGACTAGGTGTCATACCACGATGGTTATTTCCACAGGAAAAAGAGGCCAAAGGGTAGTTTAGTCCTTTTTCCTCAACCCCAACCGTCCAAACACGATTTATAACTCAAAAAGAGGCATTATTTGCCCATCTTCCTCACAACAACTCACGTAAAAACCATCTCCTTTCCCAAGAAAAATAATTCAAGTTTTTTCTCTCTAGAACACAAGGATTCAAGCTTTAATTTCAATATTACTTCAAGATATCAAAGAGTTCAAGCTTCCAAGTTTAATAAATCTTCAAGAAATATCAAGAATAGAGTTTCTTTCACAAGTTCATCTTTTAAGTTCCAAAATTCAAGCTTTCTTCATAATTCAAGAAAATTAAGGTATGTAGGGTATTCATCAATGGTTTGTTTCACCGATTGAGGCCAAAACCCTACTTTTTGAGTAAAGTATGAGTTTTCCTCTATTGTGAAGTTTGTTATGTCCAAGATGAGTTAAATTCATGATCTTCCTTAGTATTTGAACTCAATTCATGTCCAAGTATGATTCCATGAAAAGTTAGGTTATCTCATGTTTCAAGTTTCAATCTCCCATGTCATATTCAAGTGAATTTCATGTTATAATGTCAGTTATGATCTTAGCCATGTAATCATGTTGATTTACCATGTTTAACATATTCTCATGTTCAAGTTCATGATTCCCATGTGTTTGATGAAATGTCTATGCTTTTGGATTTTAAATCATGATTCCCATACTACAGTGTTTAAGTGTTGAGATCTTGCTTTGTGGTCATTCAGTGCTGGCGAGTTATTAACACCAGATACCTATGTGTTTTTAAATATTTTTGTTTTCAAGTAATAAGTCAGTCAGAATCATGATTTTATTCCTACATTCAGATTATAATTTTTATAACGAACTCACTAGTTTTGCTTCATGTTAAATACATCAGTTTACATGTTCATGGTTACTTCAGCTTATGTATGCTCTGTAAGTTTTTAGAATACCATGTTTGAGCATATCAGTCATCAGTGCATGCACCAGTTCCTAATTCTAGTGTCATTCAGTTGGGAGTAGGATTTAGTACCGAGCAAACCCAGGGATGGGGGCTCACATACTATTAAAGGGTGTGACCCTTAGTAGCAATTCCCTAGTTCTAGGACTACTTAGTAAGCATAGGGTAGAGTGTATACCTGTCAGTTGAGGGTTGGAAAAGTGTTTACTTGCCAGTTGAGGGTGACACATATCTCATTACAACATCTTCTAGTTGAGGGTGACTCATTAGTCCTTCGGGACACCAGTTTAGTGGATCCACATAGCCAGTGTTAGTACCCGTGGCATAATACTGACATCCTTCCAACTGGGGTTACAGGTTGGATCCCGATTAACTCAGATTAGGACATATCGGTTAGATGATACCTCCCATAGTTTTAGTTAGTAATCAGTATGTCTCAGCCCAGGTTTGCTTGACCAAAGCATACAATTTCTCAGCTATTCAGTTATTAGATTTCAGTATTTTAGTTTACAGATTATTTTAGATATATTTTTATGCTTGGTCTTGCATTCTCAAATGTTACAGTTTTCATGCATTCATGTTCAGTTATCTCATGCTATTCGGTTAGGCCTTATCCCATATGCACAGTACCCTATGCATTTTATCCAATCTAAACATCAACTAATCATTATTCAAATGTCAGTTATTCAGTATTAAGATATCATTTGATCAGTATTCATATATCCGCTACTCAGTATATAGATATTAGTTATCCCTTTACTTAGATTTCAGTTGCTCGGTCACACAGGCATCCGTTATCCAATTAATCAAATCTACTTAATACATGCTATGTTGGTTTCATATGTTTATTCATTCAGGACCAATATGTTTGTATACTCAGAACCTTGAGTTAAGTCAGTTACCACCACATAGTTTTAGATATAGTATTCACACGTCATTCTTAGTACAATTTTTATAGCATTTTCTGCCCACTAGAGAATGGATTACAACATTTATGTTTCTACTACCTCCTAGCTTACAAAATTATTTTTTGCTCATGATTTATATATTCTCTATGATTTATAGTTTTCATATATAGTCATGTTTCAAATGTATGTTTTAGCATATAACTTATATCCTTACTTTTATAGCATGTTTGAAATATTTTCATGATTTAATGCATGTCTCCATATACTTGGTACATTCCAACATACTGAACACATATATGCATTTTTGGATACATCCTTCATAATGTAGGTACCATATGTATCTCTTACACCAAGGTCAGACAGTTTGCAGCTTTCAACCAGCGGGTGATAAGTTCTCCTATTTTGAGAACTCCAGACAGTTGTGGATTATATACTTTATTTTTTATTTTGCCATATGTACTGATTAATGGTAGTTTGAGGCATGTCTCAGCTATCTATAGTCAATATAGTAGAGGCTTCATAGATGTCAGTCAGAGTTAGCCATGTAATTTGAGTTCTTTTTCTCAATTTTATCAGATTGTAAACTATGTCAGTATTGTATTTATTCACAATTGTGCCATGTTTGTGCTTCCGCATAGTAAGCTTAGATTTTATGTATATTATAAATAAGTTTCTTAAGTATCATGCTAGTTGATAAGTTAGCTTTGGATCACTCGTGGTTATAAGCACCGTGTTACGACTAGGGGGTAGTCTCGGGTTGTGACACCAGACTATGAGTCCAGGCTAAGACTCGTAGTCAGTCTTTATGATTCACTTAGTGACCTATAATGATTGGGAGACAAATTTTAATGTTTTTAAAAAAGGGTACTTTGGATATTTTTCCTTTTCTCCAATTGTTACCTACAACTTAATAACACCTTAGGGTCCCATTATCACTCAAAAACATAAAAACACCTTAGGGTCCCATTATCACTCCAAAACATAATTAAATACACTCTTAAACTCTCTTAAATCCCTAAGTTAAGAACAACTAGAGTTTCTTAAGGTTGATTATCTAGAGCTTCCAAGGGTGATTTCTCTCCGTAATTGTGATACTTTTAGGAATATTACTCTTTCCTTAAACTTGTTTTACTTAAAGCATGTGTTTAAATGGTTATTCATATGGATTGAATATAGGTTTTGATATGGGTTAAGGATTTTGAAATGAATGTTACTTGAATTGGATTCCCATGATATAGGCATTGTTTATGCTTTATCATGGTTTTTGAACTAATTGGGTGCATGGGCTAGGAATTGAAAAGCAGGTCGAGGAATTCCCCCAAATTGATGATTTTTGTTGGAATTTGGTTTTGGAAATTGTGTTCCCTCAACCCACTTGTGTAATTGATTTTGAAATATGGATTGCCATATGGTTTGACTTACTCACCTATACTTTTACATTGCATAAATGGTTAAATGGGTGAAAATAGATTTAAAGGCCTCGTTGTCCATGTTTTGATTTTAAAATAGGAAGCTCGGGGGACGGGGCATCCCCCCGAGTTGATTTGATAAACTAAAAGGGGTCGAGGCATTCCCCAAACTTGATTTAATGAACAAAGAGGATCATGGAATTCCCCCATACCGATTTAATAAATTAAAGGGGTTTGAGGCATTCTCCTAAGTAATGGAATTGGAATATCATAATTATAGCTTGCAAGTATAAGGGTATGATGATACCTATGGTGTGCCTTAATGGATAATTCCTAGGTTTAAATGTATGGGCTATGTGTAAATATTCTAATTGGGATTGAAGTGGGTTTTGTAGCTAAGACGTGAAGGTGGAGGTCCCAAAGAACTAATACTGGAAACTCACATTTGCCGACGTGAGGGTTAGTCTTGATGACAGTGTGTATTATTCACACTATTGATATATTTTTATATCTTGGATTGACATGGGGTCGGGTTTTTATATCTTGGATTGACATGGGGTCGGGGCATTCCCCGTTTTCCTTGGATATCTTTGGCTCATGCGGATAACATGCACTGAGGCTCTTTCAACAGAGGAAGCTGGACCCATATAGCCCGTAGGTACTTTTATAACGGTTGAGCTACACAGTCCAGGCTAACATTTTACTTTCATGCTAAACTTTGTTCCCTATCCCAATATGTTATATATATATGTATGTATGTATGTACACTATATGTATATGGATTTAATTTATCGTTTTCAGTTGGCATTATTTTATCCTTTCCCTGAGTTATATGCTAGTGCTCACCCTGATAATCATCTCTGGATGCTATATCCCCACATGATGCAGAACACGGATACTCTTCTTTTTTCCCTGCACAATTATAGGTGATTGTTGGATTTCTCGTGAGTCAGATTGAAGTGGTGAACTTCCATTCTTTGGAAGACCCTTATTTCATGTTTTAGTTTCACTATGTCATAGACTATCTTTCATAGTTTCTTTTTGGCTATCATCAGAGGTATATCCAGAATTAGATTGATGTTGGTTTCTTAGTGTCTTGTGGATTACTGTGGATTGGGATTGATATTATGGATTCTTAGATCCTTTACATTTGATTTATCTATTTTTCTATATGTTTGGTATTCTTTTTCTGCTAGTATATTGTGCGCTATTTGAATAGTCAAAGAGGGTCATCTTCGATCCTTGGAAGACTTGAGATACCCATCACGGTAAGGCCCTGGTTCGGGTCGTGACTACTAAATCATACCTTGACTTCTTTAGACTGCTAAAACATTCAAGGTCTACTTTAGTGTTAGTGGGTTTCCAACTGAACCTTTGCTTAAGAAGACCCATGGCCGCTAAAGCAGCCCATACCATATTTTTAGCTATGTCAATAACTTTTCTAAAATGCAAAGTTATGGATCAAGCCCTCATTTTTTTTGAAATACCATGAAGACAAACAATATGCTACTAGACTAAATTCAATGTTTTGGATTCAATGGCGATATTAGATTTTTGAATAGAGGTTGTTTTCACAAATTTGATCCCCGAGACCTAGTTCCATAATATTTTGAACCAAGAATCAAAATGACATCTAAAATCCATAAAATCAAAGCAACTATGCTAACAATCCAAAATCAATGTTTTGGATCTACTAGTGCAGTCTAGTTTTTCATCCGACACACAGAACAACAAATATTGACTGACGTTAAGTATAAAGCCTTTCCAACCTTTATAAACCACAAACTTATATAAAACATTCTGGATCACATCGAGAACCATGCCAATCATCCCCAAACTCCAAAAACAACACATAACAACAACAAAGAGGGGTATAATAGTCAAAACACATAAAAAAATTTCACAAAATCAAGTCCTTTCAATTAGACATTTAGTCTGATGTTATTATTGAATATGAGGATATTTCATTCTTGGAACAAATTTTATTGATAATTTAAACAATTCACAAGAAGGTTTTTAAATAATTAATCGGTAGTAACCTAAGATGATCCTACAATGATACATAATAATTCTATAATTTTGATTACCAATCTAATCATAGTTCTTCTTCATATAAAAGAAATGGTCTTGAGTTATTTTGGTTAAATTAGAAGAAGAGTAAGAAAAGAGAAGGACTTAAATGATGATTTTGCTCCTTCTCAAGATGTAGTCTTCTTAGTTGAGGGTAGTAGGGATAAGGTATTAAATAAAATACATGTCATTATGAACATCGAAGAGAGTCCAAAGAATAACAATCAAATAAAGGCGTCAAATGATTCAACTTTTTGGAAAGAAACTGTAAATAATGAAATGAATTCTCTTATATCAAATGGTACATGAGTATTAATAGATTTACCTCACAATACTAAATTTAATGAGTGTAAATAGGTGTGTTAAAAAAAAGTTTGATATTGATGATTTTTTACAAACCTTTAAGGCAACAATAGTTGCGATTGTGGGCTATGCAACTATGTAATGACACAATATTTGTTGAGATTTATGATTTTTATTGATGTTGCATATTATAAGACCAATGAGACAACACTTTATTTTCTTATATAAACATATATTTTTTAGCATATGTATTTTTTCATAGATGTGCATGCAATGATTATGAATGAGTTGTATGATATTGATGATTCATATAATAGAAGTTTAACATTTTGGATGTCAAGAACACACTTTTTCAAATTTAGGGCATGACATTTGTTGTCATTTTGAATTAACTAGGGTCATATATTAGCTCAATAGCATTCACTTTAAAAAATTATCATACATTTCTTACTAAAATATTTCGATCAGAGGTGGAGTCTAGAGAATTTCAATGATAGCCGTCGGAACAATGTAAAAGTTAAATATTGTAGTTTTTCCTTTAAAGAACAAATCTGGAATCACTTTAAAGTAAAATAAATTAAACTTATATACATCATGTTGTCTTATTCTCATCTCATAATTCTAATTATTTTGTAGACAAAGTGTATATGACAATGTTGGGTTAAAAATAAAATAAATATTAATTTCAAGAAGAAAGTTTCTAAGAAAATAAAAATACAATGTGTGTTACTGTAACACCCATGATTTTGGATGTCCTTATATAGCTAAAAATAAGCCTACAGATGTCGCCCAAAACTACACTATAATACCCCGTACGCTTCTAAGCTAGAAATCGGACCTTCATTCCTATGAGTGTAAACTCTAGTACCATGATTCATACTTGAATACATATTTCATGATCATTAACCTAGTGTAAATAAAGATTATGAGGTGGAAAAAATGTTCTTAAGTGTCCCTTAGAACAAAGTGAGCTAAGAGCCGTTGATTCAGCTAATTTTTAGTGTTCGATTTCATAAGAGCCATCTTTGAATGAGTATAAGTGTATGTATATGTGTAATTTGGCAGATTAAGACCCAAAAAATTGTAGATAATTGAATTATCTTTCTAAAGATACCAATTTTGCCTTAATCCAATACCTGAGCGAAAAGTTATGGCTTTGCAAAGGGGTGTGCGTCGCCTAACAATCGCCTAAGGCTACTACAAAGGGTTTGACATAAGTTGTGCGACACAAACATTAAGGTTTGCCATTTGTTAGATGCAAACATTAAGGTTTGCCATAGGTTGTGCGACACAAACCTTATGGCCAAGCGGCGTAGACACTCCATTTTTGAGTAATTTCGAGGGAAACTAAGTCATTTAACTCTTAATAAACATCCCTAAATATAAATACACAAGATTAATAGTCCCTAAACACATTTTAACCCTATAAACATCATTAGTTCATCATCTAAAACACAAGAGGAGAAGAGCAACTAGGGTTTGCACAATCAAGCTTGAAGATTAAATATTTTTACAATTTCTTCATCATAAAGGTATGTGGGATTATGAACAAGGATACTCCTTTCATCCTTGTTCCCAAAACTTATTTTATAAGTTGAATTTATATGAACTTACATGATTTGCAGTCTAGGGTTCATACCCAATTATCATTATTTGAATTCTATAAAGTTACAAGTGATTTAAATGTTGAGTTGCATGTCTATTTTCACATCTTTATGCATGTGATATGATTTTACAGATTTTCAATTGAGTTTTAATCATGATATTATGATTCTTGATTTCAGTATCTCGATATTGTTGAAGTATTTCAAGAAGTATATTGCGCATGATATTTTTCTATGAATTTTCATGAGTTTAAAGCATGGGTTTTAAGCCCTAAGTCTAAGTATTGATATTTCAAGAAGATTATGATTTTAAGCCTCCTTTATAAGTTGTTTACCAAGATTTAAGAAAGAAATTGATCTTTTGATCCTAAGATAAGATAAGGAATCCACATTGTTCATATAGTTTGAGATTTTAAAAAAGAGAAGCATAATTGATTTTAATTATAAACCCTTATGCTGTTTTAAAGTGAATTTCCTAAAGTTCTAATTAATAAGTATGAGAGTAGTATTTAGCACCGAGTTTGGTATGATTCCAAGGTCTCATGCCCCAGAACCACGAGCCACCATAGGTTTAAGCGTCCATAGTGGGCTAAGTCAGTGATTACTTAAGATAAGATTCTATTCCGATGGAAAGGGTAGAACAACTCTCCCCAACGTAGGTAAGATGTTGGACTCCATGATGGCTCATATGGTTTATGTCGGTTAGAAGAACCTCCCTAACAAAAAAAGAATACCAAAATAGTTTTTAGAAACTAAGTGTAAAAGTTCACAAATTTACTCAGATATTGTCTAACATAAGACTTCAGTTATCAGATTTCAGCCTTTAGTTTTCATATGAAAAAGGTAAGCCTTTTTTACACTTAGCTAGCACGTTTGAAAATAGAATAAGACTACAGGTTTTTAGAACTAAGTGTGGTGGATCACAAAATTACCTTTATGATTTACTTCTCATGATTTATGATTTTACAGTTTTGATTACTCAAGCCAAGGTAAGTCACTTACACTTAGCATGCAGTTTTGACAGTTTGTATGAATAGTGCATTGCTTTTTTACTTATGCATTTACCCTCATATGCTCAGTACATTCCAAAAGTACTAAAACACATATATGTCTATGTGCTACATTGGTTAATAATGTAGGTACCAGATCGGTTGTAGTCCATATATCATGATCAGATAGTTACAGATTCCAGCCAGTAGGAGATGAGTCCTCCTACTTTAAGGACTTCAATTAGAAGTCATTCATGCACTTTACTTTCTTATTCATATGTATTTATTAGTGGTAGTTGGAGTCCCATCCCAGCTATCTATAGTTAGTATAGTAGAGGTCTCATAGATGTTAGTCAAAGTCAGTTATGTACATTTCAGTTCCACCCTTCAATTTTATTAGAATGTAAAATTGTATTAGTATTGTATTTTTCCCAGATTTCATCATGATTATGTTTCAACATAGTAAACTCAGTTATTTTATACATATTTAAATCAGTTGTTTAATAGTATGCCAGTTTATGGATTATCTTGGGATCACTTATGGTCCTAACAACCATGGGACGTCCAGGGGGTAGTCTCAGGGAGTTACTTACACCTCAATCAAAAGTATAATATGGTCGATGCAAACATAATAAACCAACTAGGTTAAGGTCGACCCCACAGGGAAACCCTGAGCAGTTGCTTATTTTGGTTTAATCCTCGAGCAGTGCAAAAAAGTAAATGGGGGGATTTTGTGATCAATATTAAAGAGTAACCAATTCTTAGTGATTTTAAGTTGTAATCAATCAGAGACGAATGCTAGGTCTGTGTTCCCCCTTTCTTCTCAATTCAGTAGTTTTCTCGTGATCAACCCACTGTTTTGTTGCTATACATGCAAAGCCTACAAGCTATGTATTATCAGCCACCTTTTGAGTGCAAAGATAACTCTCACCCTTTGACTTAGTTATCATCGCCGGATGTCACCTAGTTGCCCTTGCTATGATCCCATTTCACTTTTTCCTTGGTTATCAGACCAAGTGATAAGATAGAATGCGGGGACTATAAGATAGAGGCATAAATCCCCAATTACTATCCTAATCTTCTTTTCCTAATCACAAGCTTTCTTGGTTATCAAAAGAACACGAGTAAAAGATTTTATCTCAAGATGTTGCAGGTACTTGAAATCAGTTATAACGAAGAAGAATTAGAATACATGCATAACCCTAGAATAGATGTATCTCACACTTCTACTACGTTGCTAATCTGCCAGGGTTTCCACCACCCTATCTAAGGAGATTAGCCTCTCATGTTTGTGTAAGAAACCATGATTATCAATTAAGAACATATCAAATCAATAGCATCATAGTAATATGAATAAACTCCAAAGTCTTGAATTGAATAAAACCATAAAATCTTAAGAACAATTGTAAAGTATGTCAAAGTATGTTGTAGAATATAATAGAAGCTAACCTAATAAAATATAAGCCTTAGGGTTTTTATACTATCTCAAAATAATAGTAAATTACTATTAAAAATGGGAAAGGTAAAGTTAAGTCGGTTGTCGGTACGACTCAGTCGTTACTCGTATCCTCAACTTACGAGTTGTACCCTGCCTTGTCATAACCAGTCCAGCATCAAGTCTGTCTATGGACTCAACTCTCTACCCAACTTAAAATTCTAACTCACGAGTCATAACCATGTATATGACTTGGATTCTTCATCCGTATCCACCTGGGATATTAGTCTTTTTAGATCTTGATCACTGGTTTGCATAAAACATCTTGATACGAGTTGTACTCAGACTTCTGACTCATATACTTCTGATACTTTAATTCCTGGATAGTAGCTTGGATTCTTTTATTCTTCTGGCTTTAGTATACGACTCGTATCCTGCTTTACGACTGAGATTCTTGAGTCGTATCTTCCTCAAATTTGGTTCTTCTATTTCACTTTTGGTTCTGTTGTACTTATGATTTAGTATGAATCGTATTGGGTTGGTACGACTTAGGTGATAACTTGTATACTGATCAAAGTTGGTCTTTTTCAGGTCTTACTTTTCTTTTTTTGTTCAAGTACTGCTGTTTACCTGTTTTACCCGTAATTCACACCAAAGTGCATCATATCTAACAAAACACCCTAAGTTCATGCATAAATTCTCGGTTTTAAGCTTCGAAAGTATCGTGTTTCCATGCCACATAAACTCCCTCAACTTATACTTTTGCATATCCTCAGGAAAACAAAACCAAATAATATTTTCTACCCTCGGGGCGATGCTCAAAATAGGAAGATCTCAAACAACAACCCATGACAGTGATTTTTAATTTAATTTCAGTTTTGTTGTTCTCCCCTTTATTTTCCACTCGCACTTGCGTATAGCAATTTTAACACATGTAGAAACATGAAGGGGTTTATGATATCATTACATTAGCAATAGATAATTGGGCACAAATATATTTTACAGATGTCAAACAATCTAGTAACCTAGCAACATAACCCATGTGCACTCACAGTTAAAGAAATCCCATTCTCTCTTCATCTATCAACTTCTTCCAAGATCTAACAAATAACTCTCGATCTCACAAAGAAGTTTCACCGGTGTGCATATAATACCATAGGCTTGCCCTTATGCTCTTTTCCTAAGTTTTCAGGCAGTCATGGTAAAATCACTATAGAACTTTCTTTGGCTTGTAATGTAGGCTAGGGGCTGGTAGGATATCTTTTGAAATTCTTTTAGTGACTATGCCTCCTGGACACTATGCTTTTCTTGGGGTACTTTCCACTTTTTCATTTACTTTCACCCTTATATCTCCATTTTCTTTTTAAGTATATTCTAGTCGGTTCAGGTTTAGCATTTTCTAGTGCTTATCTTTTTTTATCTTTTGCAATACTTGGCACTTTTCTTTCCTTTCATACCTGCCCATATTTCAGCTCTTTTTCTTCTTCCTCTTTTTTATATGTGTTTGCTCTTATGCACCCCCATAATAGCCACCCTCAACTTAAGCTATTTACCTGAGTTAAGGTGCATAATATCTATATGAGGGTCAGGGTCCAAAACAGATTTCATTTTAGCTAAACGAGAATATAATAGATGTAAGAAGAGAAATCGGTCTATTAACGCTCAAACATTTAGATCAAATGGATTTACTCATTGATAGGCATTTTAGGCTGAAGTGAACTCATACAAAAAGGGCCTATGATCACTTCCTGCCTAACTATCCTAGACCTCGATAAAAGCAACCAGGCAAGTTCTAGATTCCAACACAACCAGGAACTCAGTAAACTTTATGGACACTTGCATAGGGCTATATTACTAAATAATAGATATCCAACTCTGCACTTGTTTTGTCCCTTCTTGTATTATCCCTAATCTTAATACCATTATCAAATACCCAACAGTTTTGACACAAATATTCGAATCATGTGATTATTTAAACAACAAAATTTCTAGGGGCTCAACATATTCAATTCTTCAACACAGTTAACACTACTTCTAACAAAATCTGCTAAAAAATTCACAACAATTAGTAGTGTCAAACTCCATCACCAAAATCAAAATCAATATTAAAATCTTTAAATACAACCTGCACTTTCAAAATCCATAAAAATCATAGTTAAAAAACAAAATATCTGTTGCCATAGGTGCACTGATCTACTCCCTATCTCAACTACCTGCGTCACACCTGCAAGTCACAACAAACTTTTAGTTTTAGCTACATCTGAATATTTTCAAACTGCTCCCAAATTTTTTTATACCCCAACCCCCAACTTTAAGAACATTGCATTGTCCTCAGGGCATTAAAAATAAGAAAGAATAGGGAAAAAGGGTCATACCTAGGCGCTCAAGGAGCCGGAGCATCCATATCCACATGCGGGCCCTCAGATCGCATCAAACTCTCATTAGTAACTGTCCCAAGAAGGAATAGATCAACAACATGCAGGGGCACAATATCGACCCCCTCATTATCAAGAGCTTGTTCTTTTAATCTGCCAGATCTGCTAGCTATCTCTTGGTCCTACCCATCCTGGCTGCCATGACGTCTGGCCTTCTTGGTAGCTCTTGCCTCTCTCTTCTTTTATTTTTCTTCTTTATTTTTTTTCCCTTTATACTTAGTTTGCACAGTCTGCTCATCCACCGGGACTACCCAAATATTCTGCACCTTGACTGTGGGAATCATAGTCTTTACAATGGGCATAAGAATCACTGACCTGTCAAACAACTCAGCAACCATAACTTTTATATCAACAATCTCTGCTTGGATAGTAGCAACATCGAGTGTTTTCCCACTACCTAACTGCCGAGTGATCCTCCGCTCAAATGCATCAAAGCGGTCTTACACGCGCCTATCCTATACCTCCAGTTGTTTTTTTATCCAACTCTGTACTCCACCTTCCATGTTATTGACTTTCACAACAAGTGTAGCCAACTGAGTCATGAACTCTGTCCATGTAGACTGTGAAATAATCATAACACCAGAAGGCATACCTCTTAGCCTAGGTGGCATGGACTTGACTGTAGGTAGAGTACTCAGAGTACTCGCTTTATCCATGGGTGCATTCTCATTCCGCCCACCTTCCTCAGTGGCCTCAGCAGTAGTAGCAGTATCTATCTGATCATCTTGTGGGAAAACATCCGCCATAGCCTCTACTGCCTTCCTCATAGGTCAGGCCAGTGGGTTGGCTACATCACGAATAAGACCGACATCAAAAGTCTGATGGGCCTATATCATCTCAGCAATGCCTAAAATCTCCAATACGCCCGCAGATAAACATACCTGCGTAATCATGTAGGGGTATGCTAGAAATGCCTTCTACTCTGCAACAACTCTGTCTTTCAACTCTTGGGGACAAGAACTAACCAACATCAAACATAAATTCACGTGTAAAACCATCTATTATCGCAGCCCAAAATGGGCTCAAGATACCATCACCTATAGTCGGATATAGCCTGTGACGGGCTATAGTCCATCATGCCTTACCCTCAAAAGTGAGGGAACTCTTCTTGATTTTTGTGAATCCCCAATACCAACTACAACCCAAGTGGCATGCTCGCCATGTGCAACAATCCTCTCAGCTATCCGTCAAAATATCACTATCTTGTCATCCGTACGTAAAGTTCGGTTGATGATCTTTCTCATCTCTTCCATTCCGTAGTCCATATCGGCTATGTTAGATAGAGCCTCATATGCTGACCCATACAGAAATCTCCCGATAGTCTAGGGAAAAAATGTCAACACGAACACCTCTAATAACTAGGGGTAATAGGTTTGCCTCCATTCCATGGCATGCCCTGTGGATATAACCTCATCAGCTCACCCTTGTAAGCTGCGCAAAATTCCCAAACAAGCACCTCACTATATCTACCCAGTGCTCTCATCATCTAGTCAAAACTATATTATTTGAAATATTCAATGAACTCAGGAACGTCATCCATCCCTGTAGTAGTCATTCTCCGCTCGTCGTATAATACTCTCTTAATCTTTTCATTTGGTAGATGAGATAAGCCTATGGTAAATGCCTCCTGTATGTTGGGGTACCCCATCATTCAACAATTGGCACCAGAGCTGGGGCTAATACTAATGGGGGATCCTATCTGGATATTAGTGGTACATCTACCTTGCAACCATGGCTCTCCTCTGCAGTCTCCTCAGCTGAGCTAAACTCAGCCTCATCATCATCATCGTCACTTGGTACTGGTGTATATGGAGGGGAGATAGTCACATTCTTTCTTCTTGGTCCTTTCGATGGTGGAGTATCAGAATCTTGGGGAACGACTTTCTTCCCCTTATCTTTAGCTGTTGCCTTTGCTTTTTGTGAATATTTCTTGGAAGATGTCCCAGTATACTCCTCTCTACTACTTTCAGTCCAGCTTACGGATGCACTGGTTTCTTTACTTTCTATTGGCTTTTGTTTATTTCCTTTCTTTGCCATAGTTTTTGAAGAAGATGCATTCTTTGGAGGCATTTTTCCTACAAATATACTAAAGTTAGTATCTAATAAAAGAAAACAAAAGTAAAATTGAAAATAAAAGTTCAATTTGCCTTGGTTCAGTTGGGAATGAGTGGTGGTTACCAGTCGTAACCACTGGGTATGACTCACATACCTGAGTCGTATCCCAAACAACGCATTGTCATTATTTATGGGTCAGCTTATGAATGCTCCATACTAGTTGTATCGGTTAGTTACGACTCGTGACCAACAATCGTAAGCTGCTTAGAAACTTTTGTTCAATCTATTTTCTTCCTAGGTGGGTACGATATATATGTACGAGTTGTAAGGTCTGGATACAACTTGTAAGGTTGAGTCGTATCCATTCCAAAACTATGAATTTGTTAGGTTTTCATGTTGTTAGTGGGTACGAATATCATTATGACTCCCGTACCAGTGGGAACGAGTCGTAAGAAGTCCCGTATCCAATGCAACATAGAAGTCCAACTTTAAAAGTTTGACTCTAATGAAATTCCCAATCTACCCATTACTTTATTCAGGTATATCCAACATTTCAAAACATATAAACACACAAAATTCCAAGTACAAACCCTAGTTTATCCCTATTCTCTATTTTCAAAATCAAAATCAATATATAGGGTACCAACAATCGGCATTTGAAGAAACTTCACTTAAACCAAGTTGTTAATACCTCGTACAACACTTTTCAACTTACAAAATAAAAAAAATAGAATCGAGAACATACTTGGTATGTGTATAGTAGAGGGTTATGATTTTGGATCTAAAAAGCCTCAAATTCGAGTTAAAAATCGCACCAAATTGAGAAATTAGAGTTGTTGGTAGTTAGATTCAGTTAGAAACAAGTTAATCTTTATTTGAAAATTTGGAAGAAAATGGTGCGGGTACTAGTGAGAAGCTTGGGTGTCCAATCGGGTTAATATATTTTTTTTTAATATTGGATCGGGTCAACTTGAGGACTGACCTTGTAAGTTGGGGTATGAATTGTCGATACGATTTGTACCGACTCTTACGGGTTATTTCCTTGACTCGTATGGCCTGGGACTCTTACCAGGGTTCTGGAGTGGGTACGACTCCTGGTCACGATCCATAACTAGAGACTACGACTCATATACCAAGAGTCGTAAGCATTCTAGAACTTAATTTCTAATTTTGATTCATCTCCCAGGTCATTATGACACCTAACCATGAGTCGTACCTATAGATAAAATTCATGAAGAGTCCGTAAGAGACCTTTCTAACTCCTTAGGATTTGTGTTTGTACTTTTTTAGTCCTGCACATTAAACCAACACATTACCCTATAAAAGAAATAAGTACAAAAACATGGGTTGCCTCCAACGTAGTGCTTGATTTAATATCGTGGCATGACGTGGCTAAGTTGGATACTCATCTTTCACCAACTAGCCTCATAGGTTTCCTCCCATGTAGCACTTGATTTAACGTCATGACATGACAGAGTTTCTTTGACTAGTCAGACTTCATCAAGGTCAATATCAGTTATTTCATTTACCTCTTCTGTATTTCCCAGATAGTGTTTTACTCTATGAAGATTTACCTTGAATGGTTGTACACCATCCTTTTTTAGTTCTAAATCACCATAGGGATAGAATTTTGAAACTATGAATGGACCATGCCATCTATACCTTAACTTTCCAGGAAACAAGTGAAGCCTGGAGTAATATAGTAGCACTTGGTCACCTTTCCCAAATACTCTCTTCTCAATTTTTTTGTTGTGATACAGCTTCATATTCTCCTTTTAAATTGCTGAACTTTCATATGCCCATAGTCAAAATTCATCCAACTCATTGATGTTATTCAATCTTGACTTAGTTGTATCCTTCCACTCTAAATTCAGATTCTTCAATGCCCAAAATGCCTTATGTTCAAGATCAATTGGTAAATGGCAAGCCTTTCCATACACAAGATGATAAGGTGAAGCACCTATGGGGATTTTGTAAGCTGTACGGCAAGACCATAATGCATAATCTAACTTCTTTTCCCAATCAGTCCTATTGGCATTAACAGTCTTTCCCAATATGGACTTGATTTCTCTGTTGGATACTTTGACTTGTCCACTAGTCTGTGGATGATAAGGTGTTGCGACCTTGTGATTCACTCCATATTTGTCAAGCAGACTCTGGAATAGATAATTGCAAAAATGTGACCCTTTGTCACTAATAATAGCACGTGGCATACCAAATTGTGAAAAGATATTCTTTCTCAAAAATGTCGTGATACTCCTTACTTTATTTTTGGGAAGCGTAATTGCTTCCACCCACTTCAAAACATAGTTAACAACCACAGGTATGTATTTCATGACACCCAAACTCACAAAAGGTCCCATGAAATCTATTCCACATACATCAAACACTTCTAATTGAAGAATGAGAGTCATAGGCAATTCATGTCTTCTAGAAATAGTACCTTATCATTGGCATTGATTGTAAGCGGTTGCATAGTCATGAGCATCTTTGTATATTGTCGGCCAATAGTAGATGCATTATAGGATCTTGTGAGCTATATGGGCCCCTCCGTGATGACCCCCAACTAGTGATGAATGACAAGCCTTAAGTATGCTTATCATCTCCTCCTCAGGTATGTACCTATGAATGACTGCATCTGCATAAAGTTTGAAAAGATAAGGTTCTTCACAGAAAAACTTTCTCACCTCATGCATGAATTTCTATCTTTGCTGATATGAAAGATCTTCTGGAACTAGATCGCTGGCTAGGTAGTTTGCAAAGTCTGCAAACCATGGAATAAGATCTTGGGAGGCTACAAATATCTATTCGTCCGGGAAACTATCATAAATCTCCACTCCAGTAGCAACCTTCTGCATAGATACCTCCCCTAGTCTAGATAAGTAATCTGCAACTTGATTGTCTCTACCCTTTCTGTCATTCACTTCATAGTTAAATTCTTGCAACAACAGCACCCATCAAATCAACCTCAGCTTTGCATCCTTCTTAGCTATTAGGTACTGCAATGCTGCATGATCATTATGTACTATCACCTTGGTCCCAATCAAGTATGATCTAAACTTTTCAAAGGCAAAAACCATAGCCAATAACTCTTGCTCTATGGTAGTATAATATTTTTAGCAGAATTTAGTGCCTTGCTAGCATAGTAGATGAGATGAAGGATCTTTTATTTTCGTTAGCCTAGTACAACCCCTAAGTCAATCCGCTCACATCACACATAATCTCAAATGGTGCGGATGAATCAGGAGACACAATGATTGGAGAAGTCACCAACTTCTCTTTAAGGATTTCAAAATCCTTCATGCATGCATAATCAAAATTAAATTTTACCTCCTTCTCAAGAATCTTGCAAAGAGGACTTCCAATCTTTGAGAAATCCTTGATAAAACTTCTATAAAACCTGCATGACCAAGAAAACTTCAAATTCCCTTCAGAAAAATTGGATAGGGTAATTTCTCAATCACCTTAATCTTTGCTCGATAAACCTCTATGCCTCTCTTTGAAATCTTATGCCCAAGTACAATTCCTTCTTTAACCATAAAATGGCACTTCTCCCAATTGAGTACCAAGTTGCATTCTTCACATCTTTGTAGAGCCTTTTCCAAGTGAATGAGACAATCATCAAAAGAGTCACCCACCACCGAAAAATCATCCATACAAACTTCAATGGTGTCTTTCACCATATCATAGAAAATGGATATCCCTGAAACGTGGCTGGGGCGTTGCATATCCCAAATGGCATTCATTTGAATGTAAAGGTCCCATAAAGAGATGTAATGCTACATGGTTCTGATGTAATAATAATCTGATTATAACTCGAGTACCCATCAAGAAAATAGACCATCCTCTACCTGCTAACCTGTCTAGCATCTGATTCATGAACGACATAGGAAATGGTCCTCCGAGTCCATGCATTCATCTTACTATAGTCCATGCAAACTATCCATCCAGTGACTGGTCTCATAGGCACCAGCTCATTCTTCTCATTCGGTACAACAGTTATTCCACCCTTCTTTAAAATGCATTGAACCGGGATAACCCACTTTCTGTCAGTAATAGGAAAAACCACACCAATATCCAATCACTTGATTATCTCCTTCTTAACCACCCTTGCATAGGAGGATTAAGGTTGTAGTGGTACTTAATAGATGGATCACAATCCATCTCAAGATGAATTTATGAGTATATAAACAAGGTAGAATGCCCACAATATCTGCAGTGGACCATCCAATGGCCTTTTTGAAATTCTTTAAGACGAATAACAATGCTTCGACTTCTGATTATTTAAGGTCCGCTTCAATAATGACCGCCAAGGTATTGTAGGCCCCCAAGAATGCATATTATTAGTGAGATAGGAGAGCCTTTAACTCTAACACTGGTGGTTCCTCATTAGATGGGCGAGTGGGTAGAGTTGTTATATTCTTTAAATCCAGATCAAGCTTCTTTGGTGCTAAATTGTAACTCATATTATGTAATGAACCAATAATCTCCTCATATTCTTCTATGCCTTCAGAGTTAAAATTCATGATCACAACTGCAAGTACTTTAACACCTAGTCTTTTTTCAATAGGAATAACTGCATCAGAACCATCATCCCACAAAGTCACCTCATCAACGCCATGGAATGAACCTACTTTTTCATCATACACATTAATCACAAATATCACACTCAACTCATTAGGATGCTTTATGGATTTGCATATGTCGAATATCACCTGTTCATCATTTAATCTTAACATCAGATGTCCATGCTCCAGATCAATCAGTGTTCTACCTATAGGTATACAAGGTCTGCCAAGAATAATTGGGAATTTAAAGTCCACTTCACAATCTAAAACAACAAAGTTAGCAGGAAAAATAAAAGAAGCTACTTTTACTAAAACATCATAAAGGATATCGACTAGCTTTTTCACACTTTTAAATGCCATGACTAGCCTCATGGTGGTGGGTTTTGGAGTGTACAACCCAACTGTTTGAACACTACAGATGGAATGAGGTTGATACTATCACCCAAATCACACAAAGCACACATAAAATGGAAAGATCCAATGGTGCAAGGTATAGTGACAACACTAGGATCCTTCTTTTTCTCCACAAATGACCTAGTGGCTACAACACTACAATGATGGACATTATAAATCGGCTCACAACTAATAGCACTTTTCTTCATGATCAGGTCCTTCATAAACTTTACATATCTAGGCATCTGCTCCAATGCTTCAACCAACGATATGTTGACAAAAAACATATTTAACGCGGATAGAAATTTCTAATACTTACCCTCTTCTTGTCTTTTTTCATTCTCTATGGATAGGGATAAAGCAACCTTGGAATAGGTTTCAACACTGCACCTGCAGCCCTCTCATCTCTTATTCTCTGCTTATTGTTGCTTCCCACATCAGCTGGCTCATCATCATTCTACTTCTGCTCATCAACAATAGGTGTAGGTGGATATGCAGTAACCTAAACACTCCGAGTAGTAATGGAATGACACTGGATGTCATTTCTAGGATTTACTACTATATTACTTGGAAAAGTGCCAGGCTATCTCTAATTTTCTATGGCCGACATTTGCCAAAACTGTTGCTCCAATTGCCTGATTATTGTGGCATGTGATTCAACTTTTTTATTGAGTCCATACAGATATGATTTGATATCTTTCAAAGATTTTTCTTGACTTTCTTTCCCTTTCACTAGATTAAATAAGAGAGCCTCAACTCTAGACTTGTATCTCGACTACCTGGTGGAATGTATTTGTCATTCTTCTCTTTATAATCATCCTTGCATCACTAATCACCATCTTAATCTCATTTACTATCTCTGTATCTATCATTATAATAGTTCTGACAATGATTCCCTTGCCCTTGGGCTTGGAAATTAGCCAATCTATGATCAAGATAGTTTGTCTCTTCTTCAGATAAAATCTCGAATGGCTTGGGTGCGGCTTCCCATGCTGCTATTTCATTCACTTTCTTGTTATTTAATGAAGGAAACTATTTTGTGAGAAAACCAATATTATTTTGAAGTTATGCTACCTCTTGTGTAACCATATCATTACCTTCTACATATGTGTTTGTCGCTCTAGTAACATATGTACCACTACCACGGTCAAAATCTCTGGTATGCCTTATTCTATTGGTGACTACAATATCGTCAAGCAATTCCTATGCAACATCACAATGAAAACGCATAAATGAACCTCCATAGATAGTATCTATCATGGCTGTGAAACTATCACTTATAGAAGATTTTTGACAGATTAGATCCTCTGATTCTGTGGTTTAGCACTAAGCTCAACTTCTTCTTAAATCTAAACCATGCCTCATACATCGATTCTATAGGTAATTGTCTAAAATTATAAATTTTATCCTTTAGCTGTAACATCCGTGCAGGAGGGAAGAATCTGCTCAGAAACTATTTCTTCAACTTATTCTACATCGTGATAGATCCTCTTGGTAGTTCCCCTAGCCATAGAGATGCTTCTCCAGTTAGAGAAAATTGGAACAACCTCAATGTCAATGCTTTCTAATCAATCCCTGGGAGGTTATAATTTATGCAGATCCCAAAAAAAATTAGTAAGGCGCATGTTCGCATCAGCCTTAGCTTCTCCCAAAAATACACCTTTATGATTCAATAACTGGATCATAGAACTAGTAATATCGAATTTCACATTAGGGGATAATGCAAGAGGAATAATAGCTCTTGTCTCAGTAGGGTCAACATAGACTATGTCTTCATCATCCTTATCATACGGATATAAATGATGATATGCTGGAACATATGGAACTTTTTCTCTCTAAACTCAATGATCAATAACCTATCTCAGTATGGTTAGTCCACCTCACTGTGCTTCTTTGACTTCAACAGCCAATCTAGTTTCTTTAGCTTCTCTCCATTCTTTCTCCAACAGTTGGTGTGTCTAAATGTTTAAAAGATTCTATGTGTCTAATGGATCACGAAGGATTGTTGTATTTGGGTCCACAGGTGGGGTATTTTGCACCCCTTTGTGAACTTGTCCTAACATCCTTCTCGGTGTTTGAAGGATTCTTTCTGGATTCAGATCAAAATGGAGTAAGGGATAGCCTCTACTTCTAGTGCTTGTCATACACAGGAATATGCCAAATCAAAAATCAAATTCTCAAAAATTTTACCAATTCCAAGTACTTCTCAAATTGTATAATCCCCGACAATAATGAAAAAATTTGATGTCGCCTAAAACTACACCTCAATAGAAGTACAATGCAGTTGATGCAAATATAATAACCCAACTAGGTTGGGGTCGATCCCACAGGGAAAACATGAGCAGTTGCTTGTTTGTATTTAAATCCTTGAGCAGTGCAAAAAAGTAAATGGGGGGATTCTATTATCAATATCAAAGAGTAACCAATTCTTAAGTTCTTTAGAGTTGTAATTAATTAGAGACAAATGCTAGGTCTTTGTTCCCCCTGGCGTCTCAACTCCATTGTTTTTTCATGATCAACCCACTATTTTGTTTCTATGCATGCAAAACCTACAAGTTATGTATAAATAGCCACTTTTTGAGTGCGAAGATAAATATCACCCTTTGACTTGGCTATCATCACCGGATGTCACCAAGTTTCCCTTTGCTATAGACACAGTTCACTTGATCCTTGGTTATCAGACCAAGTGATAAGATGGAATGCAGGGACTATAATATGGAGGTAGAAATCCAAAATTAATGTCCTAATCTTTTTTTACCAATCATAAGCTTTCTTGGTTATCAAAAGAACGTGAATACAGTATTTTATCTCAAGATGTTACAGGTACTTAAAATCCGTTGTAATGAAGAAGAATTAGAATACATGTATAACCCTAGAAAAGATATGTCTCACACTTATGCTATATTGCTAATCTGCTCATGTTTGTTCAAGAAACCATGATTATCAATGAAGAACACATAAAATCAATAGCACAATAATAATATGAATAAACTCCAAAGTTTTGAATTGAATAAAACCCTAAAATCAGTCAGTAGAGGCTTTTCAGAATAGTACAGATAGTTAGTCAATCTTCAGTTTTTAGTTGTCATTGTCAGATGTTTTATCAGTATTATTTTACAGATTTTATTAGAACTATAATTTAAGACCTTATGGCATTATATCCATTATTTTTCACATATGATTTCTATTATCAGTATATTATTCAGTGCTCATAGCAGGTACTAGCTCATGGGTTAGCTTCTGGTCCCTTGGGACTGTAATCATCATGTGGCACCCAGGGTGTACTCTCGGGGCAATACTAACTTGATATCAAATCCTAAGGTTTTAAAGTGTCCTAGAAAGTCTGAAAGCCGCTTCAAGTAAAGTCTTGTGCATGGGTGTGAAGCGAGCCACACTTATAGATAAGAGGCTACAAGGCATTTTAAGAAAAAAATTTCCCTTCTTTCAGTGTTCATGTCGTGTGTCTGAGGATGATGCTCATGTTAAACTCTCTGTCTAATCTATTTTTGCTTCTATTTATAGAATATGCCTCCCAGAGAGATAAATAGAAGAAAAAATGTAAACCAGCCATCACCTCTGCCCGTTCATAAAGATCCCCTGAATGAGCATGTTTCTTATTTAGAGTTCAGAGCTGCATTCATTACTCTAGATCACTCTTTAGAAGCTCAGAATGTTCATCCAACCTCTATTTTGGCTAACCCAGTGGCCAATACTACCGCAGCTAAGATTCAGGACTTTACCTTAATGAATTCTCCCCTGTTTTCAGGATCCAAACCTGAAGAGGATCCGCAAGAATTCTTAGACATGGTGCAGAAGTGACATACATTATGGTGGTGACTTTTAGTGAGAGTGCTGAATTGGCTACATATCAGCTACAGGATGTAGCCCATACCTGGTTTATACAGTGAAAAGGGGATAGAGGAGCATACGTAGGGCCTATCAAATAGAAAGAGTTTGCTACAAGATTCTTATATAGATTCTTCCTGTTGGAGATAAGGGAAGCCAAAGTGTTAGAGTTTATCAACTTGAGGCATGGAAACATTAGTATGAAGGAGTATTCTCTTATGTTTACTCAACTGGCTAGGTATGCTCCTTATGTGGTGGCTGATAGGAGGTCTAGGATTAGGAAGTTCAGTTCTGGGGTATCTAAAAATATGGTCAAGAAGTGTAGGAATGCGATGTTAATTAAAGAGATGGACATATCTAGGCTTATTATCCATGCTCAACAGATTGAGAAGCAGAAACTTAAAGAGAAGGAGACAGAGAACAAGAAGGCTAGAACATGTAGCTTTAATTGTACTCAGCCAAAGTTAGAAGGTGGTAACCATCCTCAATTCCATAAAAAATCTTCAACTCCTGCCCTATCTTCAGCTAGTGCCCCTGTGCCAAAGTTCAAAAATAACAATCGGGATAGGGCACCAGGCTTCAAGTCCCAAGGTAGTTTAAATAGTGGGCGTACAAATCCTCTTTGCCAAAAATATGGTGGAAACCATCATGGTGAGTGTAGAGATGGTAGTGATATATGCTTTCGGGAGTGTCGGATAGTTTCTCAGAAAGGTAGAGATTTACGCCAGCTGGGCCAGTCCTATCAGTCATTGGCTCCAGCCGGCCGCCCAACTCAGCAGGGCACTGCTTACAGTACTACTAGTGGTCAGCATCAGAACAGGCTTTATGAACTTCACTCCTAATATGACTAGGAAAGCTCTCCTGATATAGTTACGGGCATGTTACATGTCTTTCATTTACATGTTTATGCTTTACTAAACCCTTGAGCTTCTATTTCTTTTGTAACCCCTTATATTGCCATCAACTTCGGAGTTAGTCCCAAAATCTTAGTAAAGCCTTTCTCAGTGTCTACCCCAGTGGGTAAATCTATTGTAGCTCGACGGGTATACAGGAACTGCCCATTTACAGTATCTTAGAAAGTTAATTTAGTAGACCTTGTAGAGTTAGAAATCATGGATTTTGACGTTATTCTCAGCATGGATTGACTCCATTCATGTTATGCTTTAGTGGATTACAGAAACAGAGTAGTTCATTTTCAGTTTCCAAATAAACCAGTTCTCGAATGGAGGGGTAGTACTACAACGCTTAGGGGTCATCTTATTTCATACCCTAGAGTAAGGAAAATGATATCCAAGGGGTGTATTTATCATCTTTTCTGAGTCAAAGACTCTAATTCCGAGACTCCAAATCTTGAGTCAGTTTTATTAGTGAGGGAATTTCCAGATGTGTTCCTGAAGATCTTTATGGAGCTCCTCTCGAAAGGGTCATTGACTTCAAAATAGACCTTCTTCTAGACACCCAGCCTATCTCTATTCCGCCATATAAAATGACTCCAGATGAACTCAAAGATTTGAAAGATCTCCTAGATAAGGGATTCATCTGGCTCAGTATTTCCCTGTAGGGTACACCAGTCCTGTTCGTGCGTAAGAAAAATGATTCTTTTAGAATGTTATCGACTACCGTCATTTGAACAAAGTCACAATCAAGAACAAATACCCACTTCCCAAAATTGATGACTTGTTCGACCAAATTCAGGGTGCCAGTTATTTTTTTAAGAAAGACCTCAAATCCGGCTATCATTAGATCAGAGTCAGAGAATATGACATTCTGAAAACCACTTTTTGAACTTGGTATGGTCACTTTGAGTTTCTAATCATGTCCTTTAGTCTCACAAATGCCCCAAATTCCTTTATGGACTTGATGAACCAAGTGTTAAAGCAGTACTTAGACATGTTCATCATAGTCTTCATTGATGACATTTTTTCTATTCCCGTAGCAAAAATGATCATGCAGACCACCTCAGAATAGTTTTGCAAACTCTTAGAGCCCATCAGTTGTTTGCTAAATTTAGTATGTTCGAATATTGGCTAAGATCAGTTGCTTTCCATAGCCATATTATTTCTGATGATGGCATTAGATTTGATCCTCAAAAGACCAAAGTGGTGAGAAACTAGCCTAGACCCATCTCTCTATTAGATATCAGGAGTTTCTTGGGTTTGGTTGGCTATTACTAGCGGTTTGTTGAAGGTCTTTCGTCTATTGCGTCCTCCATGTCCCGATTGACTCAGAAGAAAGTTAAGTTTCCGTGGTCAGATTCTTGTGAGAAGAGTTTTCACGAGTTGAAGACTCGACTCACCACAACCCTAGTTTTGATGTTACCAGATGGTTCAGATGGATTTGTTGTGTACTGTGATGCTTCCAGAGTTGGTGTGGGGTGTGTTTTAATGCAAAAGAGTAAGGTTGTGGCCTATGCCTCTAGACAACTTAAGCACCATAAAAAGAATTACCCCACCCATGATCTTGAGTTAGCAGCTGTTGTATTTGTCATAAAGATTTAGAGGCACTATTTGTATGGGGTGCATGTTATTGTGTTCATAGATCACAAAAGCTTACAATATGTGTTTTTGCAGAAGGATTTAAATATGCATCAGAGGAGATGGTTAGAATTATTAAAAAATTATGATATGAGTGTTTTGTACCACTCGGTCAAGTCCAATGTAGTGGAAGATGCCCTAAGTAGATTGTATAAGGGTAGTGTTGCTCATGTTAAGGATGACAAGAAAAAGTTAGTTCAGGAACTTCATCAGCTTGCCAGATTAGGTGTTCGTTTGGTTGATTCAGCAGAGGGTAGAGTTTGGGTTCAGAATAGTTTGAAATCTTCTTTGGTCACAGAAGTAAATGAAAAACAAGATAAGGATCCTATTCTATTGAAGCTGAAGAAGTCAATCAGAGATTAGAAAGTAGATGGTTTTCTCCCAATGGGGAGATGGTGTGTTTTGTTTCCAGAGTAGACTATGTGTGTCGTATGTTTATGAGTTGAGATAGAGAATTTTTGCATAAGCTCATGGTGCGCGTTACTTGATTTATCCAGTGGACATGAAGATGTATCATGATATGCAGGAAATCTATTGGTGGAGTGGGATGAAGAGGGATATTACAGAGTTTGCAGCTAAGTGCTCAACTTGTCAATAGGTTAAGATTGAACATCAGAAGCCTAGTGGGTCCATACAGGAGTTCAGTATTCCTACTTGGACGTGGGAAGTAGTAAACATGGGTATTGTGATAGGGGGTAAAGAGGTTTTGTAAGAAAGAGAAGCTTAGTCCCCGATATGTTGTTCCATACAGAATTTCGAGCTGTTGTGAAAAGGTGGTTTATGAGCTTGAGTTGCCTGCAGACTTAGCACCAGTGCACCCAGTATTCCATATCTCTTTGTTGAAGAAGTGTATTGGTGACCGAGTTGTAGTTGTTCCCTTGGAAAGCATAGATGTTCAGAACAACCTTTCTTAGGAAGAAATTCCAGTCAAGATCCTTGATTGACAAATTCATAGACTAAGGAACAAAGAAGTTCCCTAGTCTAGATTCTTTGGCAGAATCAGCCCATTGAGGGAGCCACTTGGGAAGTAGAAGAAAATAAGCGGACCAAGTACTCTCATCTTTTCTCCACAAACTCAAATTCAGCTTAAGGTAACAATCTTCTTAGAATTTCTCCTTTCCATGCTCAGTTTCAGCTGCATATCATTCTCATATCAGTCATGCATTCATATAACCAATTTAGTAATGTGTCATTTTTCAGATTCAATCATGTAATCACATTTTTATCACATATATTCAACATGTAATCTCAATTCCTCAGTGCTATCAACTTAAGGAATCTCATTCGAGGAAGAATGAGCCCAAAGAGGAGATATTAAAATACCCAGAAAATCAAAAACAATGTTAGATCCATGTATAAAGATCATGCAAAGTAAATTATAGTTCTTTGGTAGTTTTATGAGTGAGTTTGATGTAGCTTAAGGCCTCAAATAACTCTTAGCTATTAGACAGATCAAAATATTCCTTACTGATTGAGTTTTCAAGAAAAATATTTCTATAGTCAACTTCAAAAGATATTATCTTTTATTATACTTAGAATTTCCCATATCAATACCCACCAAATGATAGTAAATTGAATTAGCTTTCCAACGATATCAATTTCGCCTAAATCCGATACCCGAGTGAGAAGTTATGGCACTTTTAGTGAAAAGTAGTAGCCCATCGCGATTAGGCCACATTGCGGTAATGACCAAAATCACGTTAGTCCTTTTACAATGTGTCATCATTATTGGGTAGTTTCACACCAAGAATCATGGTGGAGCAAGCACCTCATCGCATTGAAGTGCAATTTTTTGTTCGTCCTTTTCCCGTGAGGCACCGCAATTGCGCCGCATCGCGCCATGGTGCGAAATTGGAATTGTCCAAGTACAGTGGTGCAATATGATAGAACCGCATAATTCCATTCAGAAATATAGGGATTTTACATTTCTAATGGCGCAACACAATTGCTCCTTGTCGCACCGTATTGTAAAATCAGGATTTCAGTTCTAGTTTCGAGTTTTAACTCCCAAGGGTAGTTTAGTTTTTTCCCCAAGCCCCATATCATGTTAAACAAAGTATTTAACCTATACTAAGCATATTATATTGATTTTTCATCAATTTACTCTCCATGAAAACCCTAGGATTCAACATTGAATTTCAAGAAACTCCAAAATTCACCATTCCTTTTCCAAGATAATTCAAGTTCAAGGTTCCCAATTCAAGAAATTTCAAGAATTCTTCAATTGAGGTATGTTAAATGTTCATCCATGGGTCCCTTTCACCCATGGAGTCCAAGAATATAATTTTAAATTTAAGGTTATGATTTTTACAAGTTATTATGATTTTTAACCATGAACCCCCATGAATTTTAATTTGATATTGTGGTAACATAAAATTGTTGTTGTTATTAAACCCCACACGTTTGAATAATGTTATTTGATGATTTAAATCATATTTAGTGATGTTGGTGTTGAAATCATGCTATTTCTACAAGTTTTAAACTATTCCCATGCTTATCTTGAACTACAAATACCAAGTGTTTGATGAAATGCCTACAAGAATGAATTTTGAATAAATGCTTTCATATTATGTCCCCAAAGTTTGAGTACTATTTTTCAATTATTGTTATCGAGTCTTGGGGGTTCTGAATACCCAAAACATAGCTGTTCACTTAGTGTCAGTATCTTCAGAATGGTTTCAGACATGTTATGAGCATTATAAGTTCAGTCAGTCATCATGATCAGTTGAACTTATAATAGTTTAATATTCCGAGTCAGTTCAGTTGGGAGTAGGATTTAGCATGAGTGAGTACAGGGATGGAGACTTTCCTGTTAGTTTGGCAGAGTCGTTAGCAGCAGTCCCTATACTCTAGAACTATGTAGCCAGCTTAGGATTTGAAGAGTCACCCATCAATTCAGGCTTGACTACCTCCCAGGGGTCATCCATCAGTTATGGCTTGACACCCTTAGTCCTTCGGGATAGTATTTCAGTGGATCCACACAGCCTGTGTTAGTACCTATGGCATGGTACTGACACTATTCCAATCGGAGTCACAGGTTGGACCCCAAATTGCTCATTGGGGCATGTCGGTTAGATGATGGCTCCCACAGTCTCAGTCTAGTAATCAACTCAGTAATTCAGCTTCAATTTTTCTTGACCATAACATACAGATATCAAATATTTATTTATTTATTAGTATTCAGTATTTTAGTTTACAGATAATATTTAGAATATGTTTTATGCTTGGTCATGCATTTTCAATATGTACAAATCTCATGTATTCTCTTTAGGACTTTATGCTATTCATTCAGTCAGTTATCACTCCTGTACATGAAACCATGCACATCAGCCTACCTCATTTAGCATACCAGTACATTCAAAGTACTGATTGCATACTCATTTCTTGCGTTATGATGTATCATATCATAGGTTCAAATGCTTAGTTCCCAAATTGTGCATAGACATTCCAGATTATTTGTCGTAGCAGTGTTGAGTCCTCATATTTTGAGGACATAGTTTATTTATCTCAGTTATTTTATTAGTTTTAGTATTTTTTCCATTCAATCAGAGTTGGTTGGGGGTTTGTCCCATCAACTCCACTGTCAGTCAGTAGAGGCTTTTTAGACTAGTACAGACCATTAGTCTGTCTTTAATTTTTAGTTGTCATTATCAGACATTTTATCAGTATTATCAGTATTGTTTTATAGACTTTATCAAAATTATGATTCAAAGCCTTATGTCAATATATCCATTATTTTCTACATATGATATCTATTATCAGTATATTATTCAGTGCTCACAGCAAGTGTCGGCTCATGGGTTAGCTTGTAGTCCCTCAGGACTGTAAGCACCGTATGGCACCCAGGGTGTACTCTCGAGGCATTATAATATGGCTCAAAAAAAATCTTGGAGTAATGCTCAGTCATCAGCTAGTTCACCTACCCCTACTTTGAGTGATTAATGGTTTTAACCAAGCAATGGCCCCAAAATATAGGGTACTCTGTCTTTGTCTAGTGTGGATCAGTCGGCTCCATCCTATCTTTATTTTTATATGTGTGGGAAGTTGCAGTGTGGATTTTGCCTTTCAATAAGAATTTACCTCAACGAAGGGAACTTATGGGGGCAACAAGACTAAAGCTAGTACTTTTTCAGCCCGAGCTGTAAAGAGTGCTACTTAAACTTCTGGTATATGTAGGGGTTATAAACGTCTGTATGCCCTATCTACTCATCAGGATTCATAGGCCTCACCAGATATTGTCATGGGTAAGTTGAAAATTTATCCCTTAATGTTTATGTGCTACTTGAACCCGGTACTCCTATATCTTATGTGACCCCTTATGTGGCTGTGAATTTTTATTTTAGTCCTGAAAATATTCTAAACCTTTCTTAGTCTCCACTCTCATTGGTGAGTCTATCATTTTTAAGAGTGTCGATAAAAATTATGTTGTGTCTATATTTCACTGGGATATTGTGGTAGATCTAGTAAAGCTTGATGTAGTAGACTTTGATGGAATTTTGGGGATGGATTATCTCCACTCTTGTTATTCTATATTGGACTGTAGTACTAAAAAGGTCACCTTTTATTTTCCTAATGAACTGGTCATATAATGGGAGGGTAGTTCCATGGAAACAAAAGGAAGTTTCAATTCTTATCTTAAAGACTAAGAGTTGATATCTAAAGGTTATGTGTTCCATCAAATCCAGGTCAAGGATTCTAGCACTGAAAGCCCCTCTTTATAGTCTATTCCAGTAGCTAATGTGTTTTCTAAAGTTTCTCTCAACGAACTTCCCAAAAATCCTCTTGATAAGGAGTTACACTTTGAGATTGATCATTTACCCGATACACAACCCATTTCTATTCCACCATATAGAATGGTTCCTGCGAAGCTAAAAGAGCTGCAAGAACAATTGAAAGATCTCTTTGATAAGGGGTTTCATTCACCTTAGTGTATCTCCTTGGGGTGCTCTTATGATTTTTGTGCTAAAGAAAGATAGGTCACTTTATATGTGTATAGACTATCATCAATTAAATAAGGTCACAGTGAAAAATATATACCCTTTTCCCAGAATTGATAGTCTCTGTGACTAGCTTCAGGAGGCTAATTATTTCTCCAAAATAGATCTTCATTTGAATTATCATCAGTGAAAATTAGGGAAGTTGATATTCCTAAGACCACTTTTAAAACTCAGTATGGTAATTATGAACTTTTGGTTATGTACTTTGTTTTAACTAATGCACCGACAACCTTTATGATTGTTGAACATTGTGTTTAGACAGTTTTGGATTTGTTCATTATAGTTTTCAGTGATGATATCTTGGTTTACTCTCAAAGGTGAGAAAGAGAATGGAAATCACCTTTGGATAGTACTTTAGACCCTTAAGGATAAAGATTTGTATGCCAAATTTTCCAAATGTGAATTTTGGCTAAGTGTTGTGGATTTTCTTGGGCATATTATTTCAAGTGAAGGAAATAAGATGGATCTTCAAAAGTCTGAGGCAGTGAAGAAGTGGACTTAACCGACAACTATTATTGACATTAGGAGTTTCTTAGGTCTGGTGGGTTACTATAGGAGCTTTGTGGAAAATTTTCTTTTATAGCTGCTCCACTAACTAAGTTGACTAAAAAAGGTAAAGTTTTGTGGTCCGATGCTTGTAAGGGCAGTATTGAGAAGTTAAAGGACCGATTGACTTTTTCCCTATTTAACGCTTCTTGAAGGTATTGAAGGATTTTTTGTTTATTATAATGTGTCTCGAGTAGGACTTGGGTGTGTACTTATGAAATATGGGAAAGTTGTGGCTTATTCTTCCAGGCAATTTAAAGTTCATGAGAAAAATTATCCTACTCATGATCTTGAATTGGCAGTTGTGGTTTCTACACTCAAAAATTGGTGTCACTATTTATATAGGGTACATGTAGAAATTTTCACGGATCACAAAAGTCTACAATATGTGTTCATGCAGAAGGAGCTAAATCTCATACAAAGGCATTGTCTTGAGTTGTTGAAGGATTATGACATGAGATTACACCATCATCTAGGTAAAGCTAATGTTGTTGCTGATGCTTTTAGTAGGTTATCTATGGGAAGTCTTTCTCATGTTGAGGAGGAAAAGAGAGGTTTGGTGAAGGACACCCACCGCCTTTCTAATTTGGGAGTTTGACTTTTAGACTCTGGGGGATGGGGGAGTAATTTTTCATGAAGTGGGTAAGTAATCTTTAAGTGTTGAAGTTAAGGAAAAGTAGGCTAAAGATCTAACAAGAATACAAATCAAAGAAGATATTGGTTAACAAAGGTTTTTTCCTTTAAGATTGGGGGATATAGTGTGTTGCGGTATCAATAAAGATTGTGTGTTTTTTATATTGATGGAATGCAAGAGAGGATTTGACCGGAGCTCATGTCTCGAGGTATACAATTCAGCCTGATTCTACGAAGATATTTCATGACTTGATGCAGATGTATCGGTGGAATAATATATGAGAGATATTGCTAATTTTGTTTCTAAGTGTCTAAAGTGCCAATAAGTCAAGGTTGAACATTTGATGCACGATGTCATATCTCAAGATATAGCCATCCCCATATGGAAATGGGAGATGATAAACATGGATTTCATTACCGGTCGTCTGCATTCTCAAAACTAACATAATTAAATTTGGGTCATCCTTGATAGGATAACCAAGTCAGCTCACTTTCTTCTAGAGAGGATGACTTATTTAAAAGAGGATTATGTGAGATTATACATTCAGTAGATTGTTAGATTACATGGAGCTCCCATGTCTATCATATTCGATAGAGTTACATTAATATCTTCTTAGTTTTGGAGATCTTTTAAGAAAGGTTGGTCAGATGAACCTTAGCACCACTTTCCGTTCTAATTGGGTGAGAAAGTGGAGTACACTATTCAAACTTTGGAGGATATGATAAAAACATATGTTATTGATGTTAAGTAGTAGGGTGGATTAGTTACCTCTTATAGAGTTTGCCTAAAATAATAGCTATCACTCTAGCATCAAATGGCACTATTAAAGGCTCTTTATGGTAGGAGTTATAGATCACTAATTAGGTAGTATGAAGTGGTCAAAGCTAGATTATTCAGGTGTGATCTTGTGCACCAAGTAATGGTGAATGTAAAGGTTATTAGAGAAAGGATTAAGAATGCTCAAAGTCACCAATGGTCATATGAAGATGAGAGCCAAAGAGAGTTGGAGATTAAAATTGATCATTAGATATTCTTGAAAGTCTCTCCTGTGAAAGGGGTGATAAGGTTTAGGAAAAAGGGAAATCTAAGCCCACATTACATTAGTCCTTATTAGATTTTGAGGAAGTTTGAGAATGTTGTGTACGAGTTAGACTTACTATAATACCCTGAGTTTTCATGTTCTAAACCTCCCAACAAAATAGCGCATAAGGTTATCTTTCCAATGCATCAAGCCTCATCTCAGTTAGAGGCTATGGAAAGACATTATGGAAATTCTTATTTGAGAGACTGGAAAGACTACCATAGTTACGACTTAGGGTGACAAATCATTACCACTCGTGATGAGTCATCACTTGTTTGTCATAACCACTCTAGTGAATCCCTTTGCCTTAAGCCTAATGACTACAATACCTAAACATAACTCATAATTAGTGACTACGAGTCGTATGGAGGGACTCGTAGTCATATCAGTGTGTGTGTGACCCAAAGCCTCATCTTTTAACTTTGACTCCATCCTACGACTCTTAACCAGTCTTGATAAGTCATTAGGTAGCAAGTTGAGGATCCAAAAAGTCTATAGTATGTGTTCATGAAAAAAGACCTAAATATTTGTCAGGAAAGATGGCTTAAATTGTTAAAAAACTATGATATAAGTGTGTTGTATCACCCGAGTAAGACCAATATTATGGATGATTCCCTTAGTAGATTATCTATGGGATGTGTGGCGCATGTTGAGAATGGTAAGAAGGAGTTAGTCCATGAATTTCATAATCTTGCTCGGTTAGGTATTCGGCCAAAGGTAGTATATGGGTTCAGAGTAATTTGGAATCTTTATTTGTGGCTGGAGTGAAATAAAAGCAAGATAGAGATCCTAGTTTGGTAAAGCTGAAGGAGGCAGTTAGAGATCATACGATGGAGGTTTTCTCCCAAGGAGGATATGGTATGCTTCGTTGTCAAGGCAGACTATGTGTTCCGTATGTCAATTGTTTGAGATAGTGAATATTAGCTAAGGGTGCATAGTGCACGATATTCTATTCACCCAAGAGACACTAAGATGTACTGTGATTTGTGGGGAATCTATTGGTGGAGTGGTATGAAGAAAGATATTGCAGAATTTATGGTCGAGTCTTCAAATTTTCAATAGGTTAAATTTGAGCACCAATGGTGTAGTGGTACGCCTCAGGGGTTTAGCATCCCCACTTGGAAGTGGGAGGTGGTGGACATAGATTTTGTGATAGGGTTTCCTTGTACGCATCATCAGCTTATATTTGATACGGGTCATTATAGATAGAATGACCAAGTCAGCATATTTCTTGCCTATTCATACTTCGTTTTTAGCTGAGGATTATGCTAGACTCTATATCAGGGAGTTAGTGAAGTTGCATGGGGTTCCATTGACAATTATTTCAGATAGAGGTACTCAGTTTACCTCTTGCTTTTGCAATGCTTTTCAGAAGGGCCTTGGTACCTAAGTTCATCTCAGTACAACTTTTTATCCTCAAATAGTTGGTCAGGCAGCGAGGACCGTTCATACCTTAGAGGACATGTTGAGGGCTTGTGTTATCCACTTTAAAGGTAGTTGGGATGACCACTTACCTTTGATTGAGTTTGCCTATAACTATAGCTATAACTCCAGTATTCAGATGGCTCCATTTGAGGCTCTCTATGGAAGGAGATGTAGATCTCTTATTGGTTAGTTTGAAGTAGGAGAAACTGCTTTGATAGGGCCAGATTAAGTATATAAAGTGATGGAGAAAGTTTAATTGATTTGAGAAAGGCTGAAGATAGCCCAAAGTCATCAAAAATTATATGTTGATGTGAGGAGAAGAGACCTTGAGTTTGAGGTTGGCGACTTGGTTTATTTAATAATTTTGCCTATGAAAGAAGTTAAGAGATTTGGAAAGAAAGGGAAATGCAGTCCCCACTATATTACCCCATATAGAATTTTGAGCTATTTTGGGAAGGAATCTTATGAGTTAGAGTTGCCTGCAAATTTGGCATCATCGCATTTGGTGTTTCATGTCTCTTTGTTGAATAAATATATTGGAGACCCTACTTCAGTCATGTCCTTAGAAAGTGGGGACGTAAAATATAGTCTATCCTACAGAGAAATCCCAGTTAAGATCCCTGAATGTCAAAGTTGTAGGTTAATAAATAAAAAAGTCCCCTTGGTTAAGGTTCTATGGAGAAATCAGTCCATTAAGGGAGCTACATGGGAACAAGTAGTCGATATACGAGCCAAGTATCCCCATCTTTTCTTACGCATTCATATCCAGCTTGAGGTAATGGTTTTCCTTAATTGTTTTGCTTATTTTCTATCACATCCATATCCATCCTCATGTCACTACATACATTTATGCATTCAGTCCAGTCCACGCATCATGTTTTAGATTTAGTTATTTAAATTATGATTCAGCTTAGAAGTATTCAGTGCATAATCTCAGCTTTCCTGGTATCTTAGCCCAAACAATTTCATTCGAGGATGAATGATCCCAAGGGGGAGATATAGTAAGACCCCAAGTTTTAATAATCTAAACCTCCCAAGAAAATAGCCCACGAGTTTAGCTTTCTAATTTATCATGCCCCGTCTCAATCTGAGGCAATGGCATGAAGTTGTGGAAATTCTTATTTGCGAGCCAAGAAAGTCTGTCATGGTTACTTCTTAGGGTAATGAATCATCACCACTAGTGATGAGCCATCACGAGTGAGTCATAACCACTTCGGTGAATCCCTTCGCCTTGAGCCCAGTGACTATGATACTTTAACATGACTAGTAATCAGTGACTATGAGTCGTATAAAGGGACTCATTGTCACATCAGTGTGTGTGTGACCCAAGACCTCAACTTCTAACTATGACTCCATCCTACAACTCATAACTAGCCATGACGAGTCATTAGGTGGCAAGACATAGTCAAACTAGAATTTCCCCAGAATCTTAAAATCCCAGGCTATGACTTAGACCATGAGTTGGAACAATTCATTTTGAGTCACAAGCTGAGTCGTAAAGACTGGGGTATATTTTTCTGCACGTTGGTCCAAGGGACTTTATGTCTTTTACCACTCCCTAAAAATCCAAACCTTTGTCGCTTTGGGTTCACAAGGGGCGGTATAAGAAATCCTAAAGCCCCAAATCATGACATAGTCCACAATTTCACCAAAGTGAGTCGATAGGGACATTTTTCTCTTTTTCCTCAAGCAATAAGAATTTCTTAAGAACAAGATAAATTTCAAGAATTTCCCCAAATCTTTTACTTCAGGTATGTGGAGTATTCATAATGGGTTCCTTCTACCCATTGAGCCCAAAAACCCTCTTTTGATTCAAGTATGAGTTATACTCCAATTTATGAGCAAGTTCAATGTAAATAATGAAATTTGTCCATGTTCCCTCACTAGATTTACAGTCAAGCCATGTTAATAGTTTTATCCCATCTAAAAAATGCTCCTATATGCTTGCAGTTCCAAAACTCCATGTCATGTATGGTCAATATCATGTCAAATTCTTTAATTCATGCTTTAAACTATATAAACATGATATCTTCCCAAGGTTGACTCATCTCATGTACAAATTCATGTATTTTATCAGGTTATTCAAATATCTCATGTTTTGGGGTCTTTAAATTATGACCTTATGTTAGTGTTTCTAGTGTTGTTATCATATTCTGTAATTATTCAGTGCTAGTGCATTATGAACACCCGATACCTACATATTTACTTGCATTTCAGACTTTTCAAGTAATGAGTCAGACAACTCATGGTTTTGTTTTCATGCACATTATTATTTCATGTTAAATTATCAGTTTTACATGTTCATAATTTCTTCATATTAGGCATGCACGGTTAGTTCTAACATACCTTATATGAGCAAATCAGTTATCAGTGCAAGCATTAGTTAGTATTTTAGTGTATTTCAGTTGGAAGTAGAATTAGCATTAACTGGGAAGTATGGTTCAGTGCATCCTACTTCCCAGAAACTATGTACCACCGTAGGTTTTGGGGCCTCGTCAGAGAGCGTTTTCCTTTAACCAGTCTGGGCTCAGTTTAGTGATCACTCCAGTTCAGGTTCTATTTCGATGGCTAGGATAGAACAACCCCTTTCAATGTAGGTCAGATGTTGGACTCCATAATAGCTTACATGGTTTTTGTCGGTTACATAATAGCTCCCACAGTCTCAGACAATACTCAGTCTATATCAGTTCAGGTTTTCTTGACCAAGTAGTCAGATTTCAGTATTCATTCAGTTAGTTTTGTATATTATTTCAGTCATTCAGATATCAGTTATGCAGTTATTCAGATCATGTCAGTACATACTATACTTGGTCTTGCATTCTCTATTTTTACTTGTCCATGCATTCATATTCAGATTTCACATGTATTTCAGTAGTCCTTACCTCACGTATAGTACATTCAAACTACCAATCACATAATTTTCACTTGCGTTATGTTGTCTTATAACATAGGTTTGGTTGCACCATTCCCTGAGTATCCTTAGACAGATCAACATCTTCCTAGCAATAGTAGTGGTGAGTCCTCATCCATCGGAGAAGATATGATTTCAGTTATTTACAGTATTTACTTTCATGTCAATCATTTGGAGTTAGTTGGGGGCTTGTCCCATAAACTCCTCATGTTTTAGTCTTTTAAATGTTCAGATTAAATGTTCAGACAATCAGTTTATTTTTAAGATATTATCAGTTGTTCTCAGACATGCAAGTTATATTTAGTTCAGTATTTTATTTTCGATCGTATTTCATCAGTTTTATCTTCCGCACATGTTATTTTAGTATTACTTTATTCTGTGCTCTCAGCAGGTACTAGTTCATTGGTTAGCTTGGGGTCACTTTTGGACTTAAGCATTATGTTACGACTAGGGGTAGCCTTGGTTCGTGACAAAGATTGGTATCAGAGCCTAAGGTTTTAGAGTGTCCTAGGGAGTATAAAAGTCGCATTGAGTAGAGTCTTTTCCATGGGTGTGAAGCACGCCACACTTTTGGGCAAGAGTCTATGAGACATTCTTAGGAAAGTTTCCATTCTTTCAATTTTTATGTCATGTAAAAAAACATGAGCTCTATTGAATTCCTTATTTTCTAAATTATCCTTCATTATATTTACAGACAATACCTCCCAGAAGAAACAACAGAAGGAGGAACTAGGATCAGCCGCTGCCACCACCTTTTTAGGAGAATCCCCAGAATGATCATGTTTCTCACACCGAGTTTAGGGTCATTTCACTTTCGTATCCCATTCTGTAGCTGCTCATAACAATCAGCATATTGTTACCCTAGCCAATTGAGTGTTTAATATAGATCCAACTACAATCCAGTATTTCACTCGAATGAGTCCCCCTTTGTTTTGTGGGTCCAAATCTGAAGAGTATCTATAGGAGTTTTTGTATGTTGTGAAGAAAGTGAAAGATATCATGTATTCCACTTCTAGTGAGAGTACAACTTAGCTGCGTATTAGTTATAGGGGGTATCTCACCCCTGGTCAAGCAGTGGAAGGAGGATAGAGGTATTGATGCAGGGTCTATTAAGTGGGGGAAGTGCCATAGCTTTCTTGGACCGTTTCTTCCCACTAGAGTTGAGGGAAGCTAAGGTTCAGGAGTTTATTAACTTAAAGTAGGGTAGCATGAGTGTGAGTGATTAGTCACTCAATTTCACTCAGTTCGCAAGGTATACTCCAACTATGGTGGCTGACTCTAGGTCAAGGATGAGTAAGTTTGTATCTGGTTTATCTAAAGTATGGTGAAGGAGTGTAGGACCACCATGTTAATCAAGGAGATGGACCTTTCTAGACTTAAGGTTCATGCTCAGTAGATTGAGGAGGAGAAGATTAAGTAGAGGGAAATAGTGAATAAGAGGGCAAGGATAGGTATCTTTAACTTCTCATAGATGAAGTCAGAAGGCAGTAATTGTTCTCAGTTTTGCAAAAAATTCTCAATTCCATCCCACCTTCAGCCAGTTCAGCGGTGCCTAAGTTCAGGCAGGACAGTAGGGATAGAGCGTCAGGCTCTAAAACCTAGGGTAGTATAAATAGTGGTCATACTAGTTCACTCTGCAAGAAGTGTGGTAGGATCATCAGGATCAGTAGGCAGTGATGTGTGTTTTAGGAGTGTCAAGCCAGGCCATCGGTTCAAGAGTGTCCAATGATTGCTTAGAAGGTAAAGGATTCACGCGAACAAATCCAATCTAATTATCTATTAGCTCCAGTAGGTCACCCTACTCAGCAGGGTTCCACCTCCAGTGCATCAGAAGGCAATGCCAGAATAGACTATATGCTCTTCAGACTCGAGACGATCAGGAAAGTTCTCCTAATATGGTTACGGGCACATTGTAAGTTTTCTATCTTCATGTGTATGCATTGCTAGACCCCGAAGCTTCACTTTCTTTTGTGAATCCTTATATAGTTGTAGACTTAGGCGTCTATCCTGAAATATTAGTAGATCCTTTCGTAGTGTCCACCCTAGTAGGTAAGTCTATTATAGCCAGACAGGTATACAGAAATTATCCAGTCATAGTGTCTTAGAAATTTACTTCAGTGTACCCTATGGAGTTAGAGATAATTGATTTTGATGTCATTCTCGGCATGGATTGGCTCCACATACGCTATTCTTTAGTTGATTACAAAAATAGAATTATTCAGTTCCAGTTTCCTAATGAACCAGTTATCGAATGGAGAGGTAGTAATTTAGTGCTTAAGGGTAAGTTTGTTTCCTATCTCAAGGCAAGAAAAATGATATCCAAGGGGTGTGTTTTCCATCTCGTCCGAGTCAAGGACTTAAATTATGAAACTCCGAGTCTTGAGTTAGTTCCAATAGTAAAAGAATTTCCAAATGTATTCCCAGAAGATCTTCCCGGAGTTTCTCCCAAAAGGTAAATAGACTTTGGACTAGATCTCCTTTCAGATACCCATCCTATCTTTATTCCACCTTACAGAATGGCTCCAGCTGAGCTTAAGGAATGGAAATAATAGTTGAAAGATCTCTTAAATAAGGGTTTCATCAGGCCTAGTTTCTCCCCATGGGGTGCTCCAGTCCTCTTCGTGCGCAAGAAAGACGGTTCCCTCAGAATGTGCATTGACTACCATCAATTGAACAAATTCACAATACAAAAATAAGTATCCTTTACCTATGATTGATGAATTTTTGTCCAACTTTAGGCTGCAAGCTATTTCTCCAAGATAGACCTCATATCCGGCTATCATCAGCTTAGAGTCAGAGAATGTGGCATTCCAAAGACAACCTTCAAAACTCGGTATGGTCATTTTGAGTTCCTAGTTATGTCTTTTGGACTAACGAATGCTCTTGTAGCTTTTATGGACTTGATGAATAGGGTGTTTAAATATTACTTGGACATGTTCATCATAGTCTTCATTGATGACATCCTCGTCTACTCTCGTAGTGAAGGTGACCATGCAGACCATTTAAGGGTTGTATTGTAGACCCTTAAGGATCGTTAGTTATTATCTAAGTTCAACATGTGAGAATTTTGGTAGAGATCATTATCTTTCCTTGGTTACATCATTTTCGGTGACGACATTCGAGTTGATCCTCAAAAGACTAAAGCAGTAAGAAACTGGCCTAGACCCATCCCTCCGTTAGACATTAGGAGTTTCTTGGGTTTAGTTGGCTATTACTGACAGTTTGTTGAAGGGTTTTCATTTATTATTCCTCCCATGTATAAACTAACCTAAAAGAAATTTAAATTTCAGTGGTTAGATTCCTACAAGAAAAGTTTTTAGGAGTTGAAGACTTGACTCACTTCTGCTCCAGTCTTGACTTTTCCAAATGGCATAGATGGGTTCGTAGTGTATTATGATGCTTCTAAAGTGTTCTTGGTTTTGTATTAATTCAGAGAGGTAAAGTCATATCCTATGACCCTAGATAAATTAAACCCCATGAAAAGAATTATCCAACTCATGCTCTTGAGTTGGAAGTTGTTGTCTTTGCCTTATAGATTTGAGATGACTCCATTTGAGGCTCTCTATGGAAGGAGATGTAGATCTTATATAAATTGGTTTGAAGTAGGATAAGCTTCTCTAATAGGTCCAGATTCAGTTTATGAGGCGATGGAGAAAGTTCAATTGATTTGAGAAAGGATGAAGACATCCCAAAGTCATCAAAAATTATATGCTGATGGGAGGAGAAGAAACCTTGAGTTTGAGGTTGGCGACTTGGTTTATTTATATATTTTTACTATGAAAGGAGTGAAGAGATTTGGAATGAAGGGGAAAATCAGTCCCCACTATGTTGGCCCATATAGAACTTTGAGCCATTTTGGGAAGGTAGCTTATGAGTTAGAGTTGCCTGGAGATTTGGCATCATTGCATTCGGTTTTTTATGTCTCTTTTTCAAAGAAATGTATTGGCGACCCAATTTCAGTTATGCCCTTAAAGAGTGAGGATGTAAAAGATAGTCTGTCCTATGAAGAAATACCAGTTGAGATCCTTGACAGTCAAATTCGTAAGTTGAGGAATAAAGAAGTCCCCTAGGTTAAGATTCTATGGAGAAATCATTCCATTTAGGGAGCTACTTAGGAAAGAGAAGACGATATGCAAGCCAAGTGTCCCCATCTTTTCTCTATGAATTTAGATCCAACTTGAGGTAATGGTTTCCTTTAATTATTTCTCTCATTTTCTATCTCAGCCATAACCATCCTCATGTCACAACAGACATTCATGAATTCAGTTCGGTCCATGCATCATGTTTTAGATTCCGTTATTTAAATCATGATTCGGCTTATAAGTATTTAGTGCACGATCTTAGCTTTCCTAGTATCTCAGCTTAAACAGTTTCATTCTAGGATGAATGATTCCAAAAGCGAGATATTTTAAGACCCCAAGTTTTCATATTCTAAACCTCCCTAGAAAATAGCCCATGAGGTTAGCTTTCCAATGTATCAAGCCTCGTCTCAATCTGAGACTATGGCAAGAAGTTGTAGAAATTCTTATTTGAGTGCCTGGAAAGACTGCCAAGGTTATAACTTAGGATAATGAATCGTTACCACTAGTGATGAGTCATCACAAGTGAGTTGTAACCACTTTATTGAATCCCTCTGCCTTAAGCCCAGTGACTAAGATACCTCAACACGACTCGTAATTAGTGAATACAAGTAGTATGGAGGGATTCATAGTAACATCAGTGTATGTGTGACCCAAGTCCTCAGCTTCTAACTACGACTCCATCCTACGACTCATAAGCAGTCATGACGAGTTGCTAGGTAGTAAGTCGTAGTCAAACCAGAATGTACCCAGAATCCCAGGCTACGACTCAGGCGACGAGTCATAACTAGTCGTTACGAGTCTCAAGCTGATTCATAATGACTGGGGGTATATTTTCCTGCACGTTTGTCCAAGGGACTTTATGTCTTCTTCTACTTCCTTATAAGCCAAATCCATGTTGTTTTAGCTTCACAAGGGGAGGTATAAAATAACCCAAAGCCCAAAATCATGACATAGTCCTCAATTTCACCAAAGAGAGTCAAGAAGGACGATTTTATCTTCTTCCTCAAGAAATAAGGGTTTCTCAAGAACAAGATCAATTTCAAGGAATTCCCCAAATCTTCTACTTTAGGTATGAGGGGTATTCATCAATGGGTTCCTTCCCCCCATTGAGCCCAAAACCCCTTTTTTGGTTTAAGTATGAGTTATACTCCAATTTATGATCAAGTTCAATGAAAATCATGATATTTTTCTAAGTTGCCTCATTAACTTTACCGTCGAGCCATGTTAATAGTTTTATCCCATGTGAATAATGCTCCAATATGCTTGTAGTTCCAAAACTTCATGTCATTTATGGTCAATATCATGTCAAATTCTCAAATTCATGCTTTAAACTGTATAAATATGATATCTTCCCAAGGTTGACTCATCTCATGTACAAATTCATGTATTTTATCAGGTTACTGAAATATCTCATGTTTTGGGGTCTTTGAATTGTGACCTTATGTTAGTGTTTCAAGTGTTGTTATCGTATTTTGTAATTATTCAGTGTTGACGAGGTATGAACACCCGATACCTACATGTTTACTGGTATTTTAGACTTTCCAAGTAATGAGTCAATCAACTCATAATTTTATCTTCAAACCCAGTATTATTTCATGTTAAAATATCAGTTTTACATGTTCATGATTTCTTCAGATTAGGCATGTATTGCCAGTTTTAACATACCTTATGTAAGTAAATTAGTTATCAGTGCAAGCATTAATTAGTATTTCAATGTCATTCAGTTAGAAGTAGGATTTAGCATCGAGAGGGAAGTATGGGTTCAGTGCATCCTACTTCCCAGAAACTATGTGCCACCGTAGGTTTGGGGGCCTCTCCATAGAGAGTTTCCCTTTGCCCAATATAGGCTCAGTTTAGTGATCACTCTAATTCTGGTTCTACTTCGATGGCAAGGATAGAACAACCCTCCTCAATGTAGGTCAGACATTGGAATCCATGATATCTCACATGGTTTATGTTGGTTACATTATAACTCCCACAGTCTTAGTAAGTACTCAGTCTATCTGAAATGACATAAACCAGGGCTTGGTCTTGTCGGGTACCTCAAGTCCAACCAGGAATGGACACCACACCTATACCCAAACCATTGACCACCTTACACCCCATGTCGGATGTATTCCGAACATATAACAAGATAAGAAAATATCAAATTAAAGATATTTTAATAATTCAATAACCAAAAGAAAACATCCACAACCAAACATTCGACCAATACCAATACCAATGCCAATTCCAACACTGATATTGACACCGCTCATGTCCAAAGTAGTCCGACAAAGCTTCTAATCAAAACCAAAGATATTCCAATCGGGACATGCCCCCGACCTTAGAAAAATCCAAGACCAAAACAATAGTAAATAAATAAAGAAATCCATAGTATGAAATGGGGTCTTTCGGAGTATGGAAGCTCACCACTTCAATATGACTCGAAAGGTTTACCTGAATCACCTAGTCACTGAGTAGGAAGAGTGGAAGTATAGCCGGTTCCTGCATCGCGTAGGGATACATCATCCGATGATGGTTAGAAGAGTGAAATCTAGCATGTAACTCATGGATAAAGATAAAGTAATGCCATCAATCCAAAACCAAGTCAAACCAATGTATAAAACGACATACGAATACATATATACATAAATACCATGCCGAGATAGGGAATAAGGTTTAGCATGCATTTCAAAATATTAACTTTAGCTGTGTTTCTTTACCTTCATAAGTCAACCTAAGGACTATATGGATCCAGTATTACCCCCTGAATGGGCCCCAGTGTGTGTTAGCCGCATGAACTGGAGATATCATAAATAGCTGTAGATTTCCATGTACCCTTAGCCCTTCATGATACATATATACATATATAGACATGGGGGATTCCCTTGTACGCCACAAGCATAAGAACATCAAGACCAACCCTTATGTCAGCAAACATGAGCTTTCAGTGTCAGTCCTTCGAACTCACACCTTCACGGTAGCTATCACAACCCCTATTATTGCCCAATTAAAAAAATTTAACACATAACCAAACCACCAATTCCAGGAGCCAATTATTAAGAAGTTGTTAAGTGGTATCGTAATACCAACTATAACTTGCAAGAAATGTCATTAGCCAATACTTAGGAGATTCCTTTGTACCCCGCAAACTCCATTATTAAAATCACTTGGGGGATTCCCGTGTACCCTGCAAGATTTTTATTGTATTAATCACTTGGCGAATTCACGAGTACCCTACAAGGTTTTTAAACCATCCTTCACCATTTATTCATTTATAATATGCATTAGTTTCAAAAAACAAGCCAAACCAAGTGATGATGCATAAACCAAAATTAATTATGTAAGTGGGTTGAGTTTATTACCAATTTTCATACCAAAACAATGAATTTGGGGATTCCTTTGTACCCCTATTTCCATCAAACTTTCCATGCACTCCAATGCTTTTTCCAACCATCAATTTAAACACAATAGTTTCATAGATATCATAGAAGAAATATTTAAACAAATTTTATTAAAAACCCTCAACCCATATTTCAAAATCCAATATGAATATTTCATGAATAATATTTTAAACCATATGCTTTTGCAAAATTGACAATGAGGGAAGAGTAACATGCCTTTAACACCAAGAAGTACGGAGAGAAATCACCCTTGGAAGCCTCAATGAGTTAATATCTTGAAAACCCTAAGAGTTCTTGACCTTGGGGATTCGAGAGTATTTGAGAGTCTATTTGAGGTGTTTATGAAAGCTAAGGATAACCTAAAAAGGTTATAAGATGTGGGTTTCAAGTTGGGTAAAAGGGGAAATGTCCAGAGTACCCTTAACTTAAAAGATGGTAACACATTGCCTTTGACTATGAGTCAACTCTAGACTCGTAACCCCTCCTTACGACTCGTGACCATAAGTCATAAACAAGATAGTGACCAAGATCCCCATACACTGTCATCCTTACGGCTCAACAATCTTACTCGTAAAAAGACCCTACGACTCGTAAGGCCCAGTTGTGGTTAGTAAAAAACTCAATTGGGTTAAACACTGGACTACCTACGACTTAATCCCTCAACTCGTAATATATCTCTATGGCTCTTAGTGAGTCACTCGTACTCAGAACAGAATCCAGCCACAAAGTTACATGATTTGGTTACGACTTCTCTAACAACTCATCACCAGTCTTTACGACTCATTCCCTCAAGTCGTACCCAAGATAGGAAACTTAACACCACACATTGGTCACCTTACGACTAGGGTCACCTGATTCTTAAGACACCATACGACTCGTGGTGTCAAGTCGTAGCCAAGGTGTGAGCTCAAGGCTCAGGAAACTTTCAAGGGCCAAAATCTGAGGTGTTTCAATTCTCCTTCAGTATGATCATTCGTCCTCGAAAGATAGGAAAAGGTTTTGACCGGCATGATTAGACCGCAAACATCTCTACTCTCACCTTTAAGACAGAAAATAAAAATACCAAGGAATTTATAATTTTCCCTTTAACAAAGACAGGAAACAAAGATGTAAGGGAATATACATACCTTAAGCATGATTTTTGGAATAGGAAATAAGAACGAATGCTTGAACTTCATGTCCTCTTCGGCTTCCAAGTAGCCTCTTCAACCTTATGGTTCCTCCAGAGAACCTTTACCGAAGCTACTTTCTTAGTCCGCAACCGATGAACTTGCTGATACATGATTTCAACCAGGACTTCTTCATAAGACAAGGAATCCAAAATACCAATATCCTTGATAGGCACAATAAGCGATGGATCACCCATACACTTGCTCAACATAGATATGTGGAACATCAATGAACAAAGCTAAAACTAGAGAGAAACACCAACTCATATATAACATTTCCAATCCTTTCAAGATTAAATACAGACCAACATACTGGGGACTGAGCTTCTCCTTCTTACAGAATTGCACTACCCCTTCATGGGAGATACCTTCAAGAATACCCGAACACCAACCTTAAACTCTAACTCCCTACGCCTCATATTTGCATAGGACTTTTAGTGACTTTGGGCAGATTTAATCCTATGCTGAATTACCTTCACCTTCTCCATGGCTTGGTGAACCAAATCTAGGTCAAACATCTACCCCTCACCAACCTCGAACTACCTGATAGGATACTTATATCTCCTACCATACAAAGCCTCAAATGGAGCCATCCTAATACTACAGTGGTAGAAATTATTATACGCAAACTCTACGAGAGGAAAATGACCAATCCAACTTCCACCATAGTCAATCATGAAAGCTCGAAGCATATATTCTAATGTCTGAATAGTCCTTTCTGCTTTTCTGTTCGACTGCGGGTTAAAAGCAGTACTAATGCTCACCTTGGTCCCAAACCTCTCTGAAACGAATGCCAAAACTGTGATGAGAAATGAGTACCGCGATCTGACATGATAGAAATAAGCATCCCATGAAACTTCACAATTTTCTCAATGAATAACTTTGCATAATCCTCCGCCAAAAAATTAGTCCTTACTGGAAAGAAGTGAGAAGACTTTGTCATCCAATCCACGATGACCCAAATCGAATCAAATTGATTCTAATACTGAGAAAGATTGGTAACAAAATCCATATTAACGACTTCCCACTTCCACACGGGTAACTCAATTTCTTCATACAACCCTCTTGGCCATAAATGCTCAACTTTTACTTGTTGGCACACTATGCATTTAGCCACAAAACTGGACATATCCCATTTCATATTGATCCACCAATAAAACTCCTTAAGGTGATGATACATCTTTGTCAAACCAGGATGAATGGCATAACGTGACTCATGAGCCTCCACCAAGATCCTCTCTCACAACCCATCTACATCGGGTATAAATAATCTACCTTGGTACCGCAAAGTACCATCACGACCAATCTCGAAGGCCATCACTTTCTTCCCACCAATATCACCTTTAATTAGAATCAAGAAAAGATACAACACTTGCTTCTCTTTTACCTCAACACCAAGAGATGACTGCGCTATTTGCACAAACACTCCACCATCTGCATAAACACTCCACCATCTTCCGAGTACCAGAGAAGAACTCCAAAATTAGCCAAACGGTGAACATGTTTCACTAAATCTCTCTTATCCACATCCACATGAGCTAGACTTCCCATGGATAACCAGCTAAGAGTATCAGCAATTGCATTAGCTTTACCTGGATGGTAGTGTAGACTTATGCCGGAATCCTTCAGCAACTCAAGCAATGTCTTTTGCCTGAGATTCAACTCCTTCTGGGTGAACACCTATTGTAGGCTCTTATGATTAGAAAAGATATCCATATGCACTCCATACAAATAGTGATGCCAAATTTTCAACGCGAATACCACAATCAATACGTCCAATTCATGAGTCAGATAATTTTTCTCATGTACCTTCAACTGTCTAGAGGCATAAGATACCACCTTGTCATTCTGCATCAAAACCCAACCAAGCCCCACATGAGATGGATCACAATAGACTACAAAACTATCAATTCCTTCAGGCAAAGTCAAGACGGGAGCTAAGGTCAGCTTATCCTTCAGCTCCTTGAAACTACCCTCACAAGCATTGGACCACAAGAACTCCACCTTCTTCTGGGTTAATTTAGTCAACATGGCATCTATAGAAGAGAAACTTTCCATAAATCTCATGTAGTAATCGGCAAAACCCAAGATAGTCAGCTTATTCTTCAGCTTCTTAAAACTGCCCACATAAGCATTGGACAAGAAGAACTTTACCTTCTTTTGAGTTCACTTTGTCAATGGGGCAGCTATAGAAGAGAAACTTTCTATAAATCTCATGTAGTAATCGGCTAAACACAAGAAACTCCGGATATCGGTTGGAGTCATGGGTCTAGGCCATTTCTTAACTGCTGCAACCTTTTGTGGATCCACCATGATCCCTTTAATAGATATGACATGACAAAAAAATAGCAGTGTTCAACCAGAATTTATAATTCAAAAATTTGGCATACAACTATTAATTCTTTAGGGTCTGTAACACAATGCAAATATGATCAGCATGATCCGCTTCACTCTTAGAATACACCAATATATCATATATAAATACGATGAAGAACAAGTCTAACAACTAACAAAAGACCCTATCATCAAGTCCATGAATACGGTTGGATCATTTGTCAAACAAAAAGACATAACCAAGAACTCAAAATGCCCATAGCGGGTATGGAAGATAATCTTAGGGATATCCACCTCCCTAATCTTTAATTGATGATACCCAAATTGAAGATCGATTTTATAGAAGAACACAACACCCTGAAACTGATCAAACAAATCATCTATCCTAAGAAGAGGATAGTTATTCTTTATCGTCACCTTGTTAATTTATCAGTAATCAATACATATATAAAGGGAACCATCCTTCTAACACATGAACAATACCGATTAACCCTACGGGACACACTAGAAAGAATGAAACCCTTATCAAAAAGATTTTTTAATTGATCCTTAAGCTCTTTTAATTCCACTAGAGCCATTCTATATGTGGGAATAGAGATTGGACGAGTGTTCGAAACAAGATCAATCCCAAAATTAATCTCCCTATCAGGAGAAACACCAGGAAGCTCATTAGTGAAGACCTCAGGGAATTTATTTACCACGGGGACAGAATGTAAAGAAGGACCCTCCGAGTTAGAATCTTTAACCTAAACCAAATGATAGAGACATCCCTTGGAACTCAACTTCCGAGCTCTAAGATATGATATGAATCTTCCCTTAGGCACTAGAGAGTCCCATACCCACTCAATAACTAGATTATTAGGGAACTTAAAAATGACCTTATGGGTCCGACAATCTAGAGAAGCATAGCACGAGTGCAACCAATCCATCCTCAATATGATATTAAAATTAACCATGTCTAATTTAAACAGATCCACTAAAGTCTCCCGACCACCCACAGATACCACATAACTCCTATAGACTCTTCTAGCAACCACAGAGTCATCTACTAAGGTAGAAATAAAAAATAGGTCTGAAATACACTCAGGAACAAAACCAAAATGCACAGCCAAAAAAGGGGTCACTTAAGAAAGAATGGACCCTGGGTCAAGTAAATAGTTCACATCACGAGAAAAAAGTTTCAATATACCAGTAACAACATCAGGCGATAACTCGGACTCTTGACGAGTAGTGAGAGCATAGAGACAGTTTTGACAAGTGTCGGAGCCAAATTGTGCACCCTTTAGTGTAGGAGTTGATGAAAAGGCAACCAAAACCTTGTTTGCACCAGAAGCAACCCTACCCACAGGACAGATTCTAAGCATATGCCCTAGTTGACCATATTTGAAACACTTTTTCCTTCACTTATCAAAGAAACCCTAGTAAAATTAACTATAAAATTTGCAGGGAGGGTATGATAAAGCTGATTGGACCTTACTAGCCTGGGAACCCTGTGCATTTGAACTATCCCCACCCTAAAAACTTCAGTCTGCAGACATCTTTGGGTAAGAAACTCTGTCCATCGAGTAGGACCCAGAACTCCCCCACTTTTTCTTAGACAACTTCCTATTATCCCTGTCACTCTGCTATTGACCTCTCTCTTGATCAGAATATTAAAATTTATTGCTTTGACTTTCCCTAATCTTAACTTTCTTCTTCTTTTATTCCTCAACTTTTTGTACATAAACCACAAGCCAAGAAATATCCATGTCCTTATTCAACAAGGCAACCTTACTTTCAAAAATCAAGCCTCAGGAGAACCTAGAAGTGAATTTTCTCATTCTATCCCTCTTGTTAGACACCAACTCCGAAGCATACTGAGACAACTGATGAAACTTCAAGCATACTTCTTGACTGTCATCCTTCCTTACCTCAAATTCACGAATTCTTTGGTCTTTTTCTCTCTCAACTCCTGAGGAAAAAAATAATTAAGAAAAGCTCTCCCACAAGGTAGACTCAACATCCACACCCCTGGGCTTCTCCCATACTTCACACCACTGATGCACTACATCATTCAACTAATAAGTTGCAAACTCTACACCTTCTACCTCCATCACATGTATCACACAAAAAATCTTTTTTTCATTTCATCTATGAAATATTAAGGATCTTTCTCAACTTTTATACTAGTGAAAACAGGAGAATTCAACTTCATAAATTGGCCAACTCTTGTGGCCTTAGAAGATGGAGCAATAAAATCCACACGCTCAGTCGAAGAGGCAACAACCTGAGTAAGCAAATGGATCGATTGGAAAAACTCAACATTAGACACGTTAGCTTGAGGTGTCTGAGGAGGGATATGAGGAATTGGTGGAGCTCCATTAGGACCATTAGAGACAGTGGACCTAGAACTAGTTAGAACCCCTAGAGTAGGACGAGCTCCATTTCCATTACCCTCAGAAGGGATAGAAGGGTTACCACAGCTATTAGATCTTCTTAGAGGCATGATCTAGAAGGCCCAAAAATAAGGATTAGAGAGAGATCAAAGACCTTAGACTCTACAACTCGAAAATAGAACACAAGAAAGTGAAACATTCCTAAATATCCCGTAGCCCTTACCTTATAAGTGTGGCGCGCTACACACCCATAAAAAAGACTCTACTTGACACGGCTTTGAGGACACCCAATTTACCATGAAATAGAGCTCTGATACTAATAAAAAATGACCCAAACCAAACCCTGGCCATGTCGGGTACCTCAAGTCCAACCATTGTTGGAGACCACCCCCATACCCAAACTATTGACCACCGATACCCCATGTCGGATGAATTCCAAGCATATAACGAGTTAAGAAAATATCAAATTAAAGAAATTATAATAAGTCTATAACAAAAACCAAACATCCACAACAAAACATTCGACCAATACCAATACTAATACCAATGCCAATGTCAACACCGAAACCGACACCGCCCATGCCCAAAGTAGTCTGACAAAGCCTCTAATAAAAACCAAAGAATATTCAGTCGGGACATGCCCCCGACCATATCTAAATACAAGACCAAAATAATAGTAAAGACATAAAGAAATCCATAGTATGAAATGGGGTTTTTCGAAGTATGAAAGCTCACCACTTCAATTTGACTGGAAAGTTATCCTCAAATCACTTAGTTACTAAGCAGGAGGAGTGGAAGTATGTTCGATTACTACATCGCGTAGGGATAAGCATCTGAAGACGGTTAGTAGGGTAAATGCTAGCATGTAACTCAGGGATAATGATAATGTAATTCCATCAATCCAAAATCAAGTCAAACCAATATATAAAACCATATGCGAATACATATATATAAATATCATGCCAGGATACAGAACAAGGTTTAGTATGCATTTTAAAACCCTAACTTTGGTTGTGTAGTTTTACCATCATAAGACCACCCACGGGAAATATGGGTCCAGTATTACCCCCTGAACGGGCCCTAGTGCATATTAGCCGTACAAATTGGAGATATCATAAATAGTTGGGGATTCCCTTATACCCTTTGCCCTTAATGATACATATATACATATATAGACTTGGGGGATTCCCTTGTACTCCACAGGTACATGTTCGTCAAGACCAACCCCCCTCATGTAGGCAAACATGAGTTTTTTAGTGTCCGTCCTTCAGACTCATACCTTCATGGATAGCTATCGCGACCCCCATTATTGCCCAAATAAAATATTTAACACATAACCAAACCATCGATTCCGGGATCTAATTATTAAGACATTATTAAGTGGAATCGTCATACCGATTATAACATGCAAGCAATGTCATTTGCCAACACTTAGGGGATTTACTTATACCCTACAAACTCCATTATTAAAGTCACTTTGGGGGTTCCCGTGTACCCCCAAGGTTTTAATTGCATTAATAACTTGGGGGATTCCCATGTACCCCACAAGGTTTTCAAACCATCCTTAATCGTTAACCATTTATGCCATGCATTAGTTTCAATAAACAAGCCAAACCAAGTGAAAATGCATAAAACAAAATCACTTATGTAAGTAGGTTGAGTTTATTACCAATTTCCATACCAAAATAATCAATTTGGGAATTCCTTTGTACCCCTATTTCCATCCACCATTCCCATGCATCCCAATGAATTTTTCAACTATTAATTTAATTACAATAGTTTTATAGATATCATGGAATAAATATTTAAACAATTTATATTAAAAACCCTCAACCCATTGTTCAAAACCTAATATCAATATTTCATGAATAATACTTTAAACATCATTCTTTTAAAAAATTGACAATAAGGGAAGAGTAACATTTTTTAAACACCAAGAAGTACAGAGAGAAATCACCCTTGGAAGCCTCAATTGGTTAATCTCTTAAAAATCCTAAGCGTTCTTGACCTTGGGGATTAGAGAGTATTTGAGAGTCTATTTGATGTGTTTATAAGGGCTAAGGATAACCTAAAGAGGTTATAAGATGTGGGTTTCAAGTTGGGCAAGAGGGGAAATATCTAGAATGCCCTTAACTTAAAAGCTGGAAAAACATCGCCTTTGACTATGAGTCAACCCTGGACTCGTAACCCCTCCTTACGATTCATGACCATGAGTCGTAACCAAGACAGTGACCAATATCCCCATACACTGTCATCCTTATAACAACAAGCTTACTCATTACAAGAATCTATGACTCATAAGGTCCAGTCATAGCTAATACAGAACTCAAATGGGCTAAACACTTGACTCCATATAACTTCATCTCTCAACTCATAAATATCCCTATGGCTCTTAGTAAGCCACTCATACTTAGAATAAAATCGAACCACTAAGTTACATGATTTGGTTACAACTCTTCCTAATGACTCGTACCCTTAAGTCGTACCTGTTAGCCTTCTATATTTATGTTTTATGTTTTAATAATAGAAAACTAATAAGTGTACTTTGTAGGATATTGAAGATCCCTAATGATGAAAGGAGATCTCACACAAAAGACATTGAAGATCTCAAAGTATAGGAGAATATCTCACACAAGGCAAGGAATATTCTTTAAAAGAATATCATGCAAAACATGGAGCCATATCAAAGATATTGGTGATCCCTAACGATGGAAGAAGATCCCACACAAAGGACATTGAAGATCTCAAATCATGGAAGAATATCTCACATAAGGCAAGGAATATTCTCTCAAAGAATATCGTGCTAAATATGGAGCCATATCAAAAGTAGGATATCGCTTGACAAGGCAAAAAAAATCATATCAACTAAAGATCCCAATACACAAGGCAATTGGGCACACCTCACGAAAAAATCAAAGGAGAAGAAAGATCTCACTACTTACATGGACATATCTGATATGGACATGTATAGATATGAGAAAGGAAAATCGCACCAAGTATGGACATATCTAATATGGACATACCATAAAGTGCAAACTCCCTCAATCAAGGAATCAACTAAAATCCTTGATTGGAAAAGAATCACTTGGGTTTCCTTATGAATAAAAAATAAATATACAACAAAATACTATAAAGGAAAAATGGAAGAAATAAGACACTATGCAACTTCAAGGAGAAAATTCAAAGTGTCTCTATCTTAGTCTCACAAGGCTTTGTAACTTTTAGTTTACAATTGTTATAAAGGATCGAGACAACTTTGTAAAATCTACAGAAATGAATTAAATAAAGAAGGTAATGTTATCAGAAATAAAGCCAGACTTGTAGCTCAAGGCTACTCCCAATAAGAAGGTATTGATAATGATTAAACCTTTGCTCTTGTGGCAAAGTTAGAATCAATTCAAATTTTATTAACTTTTGCTGCTTTCAAATGTTTAAAGTTATATCAAATGGACGCCAAAAGAACCTTCTTAAATGGTTTCATTTCATGAGGAAGATTTTATAAAACAACCCCCCTGATTTGAAAATCCATTTTATCTCAATAATGTTTTCAAATTGTCAAAAACACTCTATGGTCTCAAACAAGCTCCAAAAGGCTTGGTATGAGAGATTGAGTACTTTCTTATTAAATAATAATTTTCAAAGAGGTAAAATTAACAAAACCCTGTTCATACAAAAGCTTGATTCAAATCTTCTTATTGTGTAAATTTACGTTGATGATATTATTTTTGGCAGTCCAAACATCTCTTTGTGTGAGAATTTTTCTAATTTGATGAAAGAAGAATTTGAAATAAGTCTTATGGGATAGCTCACATTCTTCTTGGGATTACAAATCAAACAAACTCCCAAAGGTACATTCATCAGTCAAGCTAAGTACACAAAGTAACTCATCAAACAAATTCGATATGGAAAAATGAAAGGCCTATGGAACTCCGATGAGTCCATCCAAAAGTCTTGATTCAGACTCATTTGAGAAGGATATTGATGAAATAATGTACAGGGGAATGATTGGATCACTAATCTATTTGACCTCCAGTCGACCAAACATCATCTTCAATGTATGTAAGTGTGCTAGGTTCCAATCGACTCCTAAAGAATCTCATATGACTGCCTTCAAAAGGGTCATCCAATACCTCATAGGAACTCAAGACATTGGACTATGGTACCCTTGTTCTTCCCATTTTGATTTGATTGGATATTCAGACGCTGACTTTGCAGGTGATAAAAGTGATAGAAAAAGCACTAGTGGAACGTGTGAAATTCTTGGTGATGCCCTGATCTCATGGCACAGCAAGAAGCAAACTTCAGTTGATCTTTCAATAATTGAAGCCGAATACATAGCCGTTGGAAGTTGTGGTACTCAAATTTTATGGATTAAGTATCAACTACTTGATTTTAATTTGTCCTTTGAATCTGTTCCCATATTGTGCGATAACACCAGTGCTATTAGTTTATCTAAATATATTGTGCATTATTATAGGGGCAAACACATTGATATTAAGCATCATTTTATTCGGGATCATGTAGAAAATGGTGATTTTTCGTTAATATTTGTTGACTCTAAAAATTAACAGGCAGATATTTTTACAAACCCCCCGTTAGAAGAGAGATTTTTTTACCTTAGAAAAAGACTTGGTATTCTCAGCTTTAATGAATTATGAGTTTTATTTTTGGACAAAAATCTCGTTTACTTGTTTCGATTTTCTCATCAGTTTTTAATCAAAAAATTGGTTTTCAAATGAGTTAATAAATTGAATCTCTGTTATGTGTCTACTCCTCTTTTTGCTACTCTATGGTTCTTTTTTATTATGCCAAAAATGGGAGAAAGACAGGAGCATCAAAAGTGCCTACGAGTCAGAGAGAGAAAGTCGACTATAGTGACAGACAGGGAAGTCAACTAATGATTATGCTTGTTTGTCATTATCAAAAGAGGGAGATTGTTAGCCTCCTATATTTATATTTATGTTTTAATAATGACAAACTAATAAGCGAACTTTTCAGAATATTGAAGATCCCTAATAATGGAAGGAGATCTCACATAAAGGACATTGAAGATCTCAAATCATGGGAGGATATCTTGCACAAGGCAAGGAATATTCTCTCAAAGAATATCGTGCTAAATTTGGAGCCACATCAAAGATATTAAAGATCCCTAATGATGGAAGGAGATATCACACAAAGGACATTAAGGATCTCAAATCATGGGAGGATATCTCTCACAAGGTAAGGAATATTCTCTCAAAGAATATCGTGCTAAATATGGAGCCACATCAAAAGTAGGATATTGCTTGACAAGGCAACAAAAATCATATCAACTAAAGATCCCAATAGACAAGGCAATTGACGCACCTCACGACAAGATCAAAGGAGAAGAAAGATCTCACTACTTATATGGACATATCTGATATGGACATGTATAGATGTGAGAAAGAAAAATCACACCAAGTATGGACATATCTAATATGAGCATACCATAAGGTGCAAACTCCCTCAATCAAGGAATCAATTCAAATCCTTGATTGAGAAGAAATCTCTTGGGTTTACTTATAAAAAAAAGAAGCATATACAACAAAAGACTATAAAGGCCAAAACAGAAGAAAGAAAACACTACGCAACTTCAAGGAGAAAATTTAAAGTGTCTCAATCTTAGTCTCACAAGGCTTTGTAACTTGTAGTTTACAGTTGTTATATAAAGAGTAGAATCGATTCAACTTTGTAACATCAACTGAAGTTATGTCATAAGATGTGAAGAGAAAAATAAGTCTTCAGAACTTGTTTCTTATCATTGTACTCAAGCCCGACATTGAACGATCTAAGGAAATTTTGAAACCCAGAGGGACTGGAAGTAAGTACCACATTGATGTTCCGAGCCAGGATAAATCTCTATGTTATTACTTTATGTTCTTTTATTAATTTGCTTAATTATTTTAAATCTAATCTGTTTTGTGAAGTGCACTGATCTGCAGCGAATCCATTGTGAGGAGTCAGTAGTCGACTCATAGAAAAATTTCAATTTAGCTCCCTCTTGAATTTTAGTACCCAGGATTAAAAACTCAACACCACACAGTGGTCACCCTATGAATAGGGTTACCTGACGCATTAAGACACCATACGACTCGTGTTGTCATGTCGTAACCAAGGTAGTGAGCCCAAGGCTTAGAAAATTTTCAAGGGATAAAATCTGGGGTGTTTTACTATCTCAGTTCAGCTTTTCTTGACTAAGTAGTCAAATTTCAATATTCATTCAGTCAATTTTGTAATTATTTCAGTCATTCAAATATTAGTTATGCAGTTATTCATATCATGTCAGTACATACTATACTCAATCTTGCATTCTCAATTTTTACATATTCATGCATTCACGTTCAAATTTCACATGTATTTCCCTAGTACTTACCTCACGTACAGTATATTCAAATTATTGATCACATATATTTCTCTTGCGTTATGTTGTCTTATAACATAGGTTCAAACGTACCGTTCCCTGAGCATCCTTAGACAAATCAGTATCTTTCCAGCAATAGTAGTGGTGAGTCCTCATCCATTGGGGATGATATTATTTTAGTCATTTACAGTATTTACTTTCATGTTAGTTAGTTAGAGTTAGTTGGGGGATTATCCCATCAACTCCTCATGTTTGAAGCTTTTAGACGTTCAAATAAGATGTTCAGATCATCAGTTTATCTTTTAGATGTTGTCAGTTATTCCCAAACAAGTCAGTTATATTCAGTTCAGTATTTCATTTTGGACTGTATTTCATTAGTTTTATCTACCACACAATGTTATTTCAGTATTACTTTATTTTGTGCTCTTAGCAGGTATCGATTCATGGGTTAGCTTGGGTTTACATATGGATTTAAGCACCATGTCACGACTAGGGGGTAGCTTTGGGTTGTGACACTTACTCACGAGTTTGGCATTAGTTCATTTCGTATTTCACGTGTCTATGCTCAAGAATTATGTAGGTGAAAATTCTCTTGTAGTCCCGTAGAGAATATTAGTGTAAAAGATTCTTTATCATACGAGAAAGTACCTATATCGATCTTAGATAGGCAAGATCGAAGTTTAAAAATCAAGGAAATATCTCTGGTTAAAGTGTTGTGGAGGAATCAAAAGGTAAAAAAAGTTTCTTGGGAAGAGGAGGACATAAATGCTAGATTATCGTTTTTGTTCTCGTCGTTCAAGAAAGTTGTTGAAGGTACTAGTCCTTCACTCAATTCAATCTTTATGTACTCATGGGAATTCATTTATCGTGTAAAAGTATCTTAGTCTTTATTTAGGGACGAATGATTCCAGGGGGATAATGTAATTCCCCGTAAGTTTGAACGTCCTTTTAGAGCTAGAAATTAGCCTATGTGACCTTTAGATTGGGTAAGGATAGAGTGGGGTTGAGTTTGGAAGTGTTGGGGAAAGGTTATGATAAGGAAATATGTCGTGCATCACACAGGGAAAGCAATGTTATGACCCCCATATCGCACAACCCGATGCAAAAGTCCACTAGACCACCCTCACGACAAGCCACGGCGTTGTAAGAGTGAGTCCCCATGATGGGACATTGTTTCACGGGAGAGGGTCGCGCTATAGGGTGTGCGCTGCATTCCCTATTGTACACGACAAAATTTCATTTTAAAATGCTATTCTAAAGGTAATTAGATCTTTTTACTATATGGAAATTGTTCCCCCCTCCATACTAAACGTTACCAAGTCCCCAAATACGACATTCTTCAATCATAAACTCATTAAACTTTTCCCTATAACACTTAGAAGCAATAGAAACTAGGGTTACAAGTTCAAGCCTCTAATCTCTAGCTTTCCTCCAAGTTTTTTTCGTCGAAAGGTATGTTTGAACACACACCCTCCCCCAATTTTTAACACTCATACAAGGTATTTATTTCAAGTTATTAGAATTTTTTAAATAATAAATTGAAACTAGGGTTGAGGATTTTATTATGAAAGCTTGATATAAATTTTTCCTTTCCTTAGAGAATGGATGTAGAATCTTAAATTGCGGTATTTGAGACTAGAATGGTTGTTTGAAAGTGATGAATCTTCTTTTATTGACTTTGAGCGTAAAAGTTATGAATACTTAAGACATGCTTATTAAGTCTCTCCAAAGCTTTGAGTTGAACAAGAAATATCGATGATTTTTTTCGTCCTTGTTATAATTGAATAAATTGTATTGTTAAATATTTTGAAAATTATTATGGGAATCTTGACTATGATTATGCTTATGATCTTAAAGGCGGGTTTTATAGTCTTAAATGTTTTATGATAATGATCTTGGCATGATATGTAAGACTTGTAAGTCTTGGTATGACGATACTAAAATGTGAACGTCATTATGAAAAAATCTATGAATAAATGGTTATGAATGATGTTTTAATTTGGGCCTAAAAAGAGTTGTGTAGTCCACTGATAAGGAGTAATTCCTTGTGACCTAATGCGCGAAACTTATGTTTTGCCGATGTAGGATCAGATCATTCCTTAATTGGACGATCTTATGATGTTATTCCTCAATGAGAATATTATGATAGTCAAATTATGTGATCTCAAATCATATGGGAAAACATAGATTGGGGGCCGTCAGTTGCGGAAATACTGATCTATATAGTTCGTGGGTTATTAGATGTCAATGCAAACTACATAGTTCAGAATTAATAGTTCAAATGATTATATCCTTACATTTTAAATTGCTTGCCCCATATTTTCCTATTTCTACTTACGTTATGAATATTATAACTGCTTGTATAAATTGCTTGTCATTTTTCTTGGGTTATATACTAGTACTCGTCGTACTGACAGTCCCCGAATGCTACATCCTTTGATGATGTAGGTTTCAAAGATTTCTCCTGTGATCCTGCTCAGCACCAGGATTCTTTTGAGACGACAATTAGCAAGTGGTGAATCTTTCATCTTTCGGAAGGCATCGGTGCTCTTTCGATTAAACTTGGACTATCTTGTTTTATGGTACTTTTGTAGTCATGTCTTGGCTCAGGATTTTCATTCTTATTGTTAAAGGCTCCGTAGACAGAGTTGGTTAAATATTTTATGTCGTATTTCAAGACTTGATTTATGGATTATTACTTCAGTTGAATTTCATATCGTATGGGTCTTTTTTCGCAACTCTATTTATGACTAAGATTATGATGTAATGCTAAGGGATCGTCCCAGACTCTCATTGATGTGGGAAGACTGTCACAGTCAGGGCCCCAACTCGAGTCGTGAAAGTTACTCAAAGAAGTAGTAAGACACCTGATTGAATGTCAAAGAATATTTGAGATAAACTTCATGAGATGTGGAACACTCTGAAATTGGTGGCTCATTGCACACCGGAGATTCAACTAGTTATGGAGCCTCCGAGAGTCAAGTTGATTGATTATTGAATTTAAATTGGATTAAATTAACTCAATATTTTAAAATTATAATCTAGATATTCATAAATTATACAAAAAATACAAGAGGTTGCAATTCTTATCCTGTGTATATAATTTAAAAAAAAATATCAATACATAAACGTAACTTTTAACTTGGATTCAACTGATATATATGTCCTTCAATTTTGAGCATGCAAAAGTAGGCACTTAATTTATCCTAAAGTTGAATAAGTAAAACACGTGTCCTACATGAAAAATCGCATGACACGCGTCCTACATGGAAAATCGAGAGAGATGCACGCAACCTACATGTCAAATCGCGTGAGATTTGCCATGCAGGACATGTGTGTTTGCTTATTCAACTATATGATAGTTTAAGTATCTATTTATGCACATCCGATGTAAGAGAGCACAGATGCTAGTTGAGACCAAATTAAATGACATGTTTATGTAGTATGCCTTTTAAATATTAAACAAAGTTTATATAATTTAAATTTTAAATAGCGAATAATGTCACATAAATTGCGACCGGAAAAGTATGATGGGTAATCATTCAGGTTAAGCAACTGTCCTGTCTTGTTATAGATCTTAACTATCTTTTCAGACGGAACAATCTAGGAGAACAATAATGTTTTTCCATAGGTGTACCTATAATTTTAAGGTACTATACTTATTAGGAAAAAAAACCCAGGCCTGCATTAATTGTTCATTAACAGACTAGTTCTTAGTAACTGTGAATTTTGGTTTGATATACTCTTACAACTTCTGATCAAGCCAAATATCAAGACAATTTGTTGTCCTTTTCGTCTTAATATTAACAATTTAAAAGCATAAATAAATAAAGCTGACTAGAACTCTTATATTAAAACTATTATAACCAGTCATTGAGGTTGATATTCTCTAATCTTTTATATTTGTTAATAATTGTTTTAACTAAAGGTAATAACATTACTATATTTTCTCCTTGATGTGATGTTCTAGCTTCCATGCTACTAGTCTCATTGGGACACAATTTCTTTTTTAGAGACCAATTAGTCTGTATTTCTTTATTGTTTTTTTTGGTTTCCCAAGTATCCCTAGAGTCGGCAATCATGAGACTAATCCTCCGTTCTTCTGTCAGCGCACTAAGTGGTAGGGAACTGACCACAGTGTATTTCGATTTTTGACAACTCTCTCGACTCTCGATCATTTTAATCTGTGCCATTTTATTTTTCAAAAAATAATCTCTCTGGTCAAGTAGAATATACCATTAATTTGTAAGAATTCTATTCTTTTTCATAAAATATACAGATCATTGTTCAAATTGAAATCTAGAAAATATTGTAATTCAAGTGATTTTGTTTCGTTACATACAGTGGTACAAATATAAAATATTAATTAAACTTCTTACTTCTCGAGTGATAATTTCACGATCTCGATCAACAACTTCTCGAGAGTATGGGAATCAAAGCTTGCTCACCAGAAGTAATATGATTAGTAATATTACTATACAAACAATTAGAAGAAAAAAAAGTAATTGAAATTGATGATTTAATTTTGTAGAATTTAATAAGTCATAATCTGTCGTTAAACACCTTGCTTTTATCACCATCTATTTGTTCTTATTAACAAGGGCAAATATCTCGCTCTATACACAGAGTCACATAGACGTCTGCAATTAATTAAGGGAGATCGCCTTTTTTATATATTTAATTTTGTAGGAATAACTGATTCCTATGCCCTTAAACCGGCTGCATGAAATAAATTAGAGAATGATCAGGGATATTTTATATTAACGTGTTCACCAAACATTTTACTATTTATAAATTATGAGACGATAAATGAGATAACAAAAAAAATTACTAAAAAGCATAAAATTATTATATGTTTTGGTCAATCGGCCTACATATTATAGAACCTAATATCGAAAAAATATTAAATTTATTGAGAGAAATCTCCCCTAAACAAAGACTCTTTAATGACTACATTGTGGATGTTATTGTGTTATGGTATGAGAAGGAGTTTTATTTATACATACTCAAAATCCTGAAGAAAGAGGTTTGCTAAATATGAAAAAGTTCTGTATTTTTCTTTTAGGAAAAGTAAAAATATTTATGGTTACTTTTATTTTCTTTACAAGAAAGAGTTAAACTTAATTTTGGTAAGAAAATAAGGGCAAAAACCTAACACATCTCCCTTTTTTGGGAGAATTTTCTTGACTTATCCGCCTTCTTCATGTCATATGCATAATTTTGGCTATTCGCATAATCTTCGTATATCACTACTGCTTGACATGCTTTAAAAATTGAGCCTTTTTGGGTTAAAATATATCAGCCCTTTTCGAGTTAAAAATATTGGAGCCCTTTTGTAGGGTTAAAAGTGAACTTTATTTTCAAATATGTGACAACATGATCATTGAAAATATGATTGACAATTATCCACATGTAATTTTATTTTGACAAAATATCTTCATTATCATTAAATTGATTGCAACTTTGATCTCAACATGTCCTCAATTTAAACCATTGAACCATTAAATCATGAGCTCTGATATCATTTGTTAGGTTCGAAATCGAGAGGGCGTCATGCGGAAGCTACTAGTTACAAACTATGAGACGATAAATCAGACAATAAAAAAAATAATACTAAAAAGCATAAAATTATTATATGTTTTGGTCAATTGGCCTACATATGATAAAACCTAATATCGAAAAAACATTAAACCTATTGGGAGAAATCTCCCCTAAACAAAGACTTTTTAATGACTATATTGTGGATGCTATTTTGTTATGGTATGAGAAGGGGTCTTCTATTTATAGATATTCAAAATCTTTCATCCAAGAAAGAGGTTTGCCAAATATGGAAAAGATTTGTATTTTTCTCTTAGAAAAAGTAAAAATATTTATGGTTACTTTTATTTTCCTTACCAGAAAAAATAAAACTTAATTTTGATAAGAAATCAAAACAAAAATCCTAACAAAAAATACCGCAAGTCTCCAATTCCTAAGCCGAACATACATACTAAAGTAGAAAATGAATGAAATAAAGGCAGAATCACAACGCTTTTTACTTTTTTTCTTTTCATCCGGTTTGATATTGATATTGGAGTCCCAACTATTTTGAATTCACTTTGCATAAGATCCATTAAAGGTAGTTCACACTCCCTAACATAATTCTTTTTATATCCAGACTTAAATCCATAATCTCATATTAAGGGCGAAGAAATCTTATCCGTCACACAAGCATAATCTAACTTTTAAGTAGTACTTTGTTGATTTCTTGAAGTAGCCAATGAAAACTTGGTTGAGTTGCATATTTGTGATGTTTCTCTCGTAAGTGGATCATCTATTTTAATAACTTTTTTAATTACATAGGGAGATCGGCTATTTCTATTACCATTATCACTAGGCTATAAACTTCAATATGGACATCTATTTACTTTAAGCCAAAACCTTTAGGAAAAAACAAAGACCATCCATTTACTCATTTTTATCATTGTTTAAACATTTCAACAACGCTAGTCCATTTACAAAAGCTAATAGCTAACTTCCGATTAATCTTAACATTAAACAGAAAATTATTAACTAAATAGTTCAAATTACAATTAGTATAGTACGATTCACTGATTCTTATCAAGTTTTGTCAAGTTTGAGTGATGCATTCTTTTTCTTCTGTTTGTTTTTGTTATTTTAATTTGTCAATAGAGATAAGGAGTTTAGTCTGTGTTTTTTTTTTCCGAGAGATTTGATTTTGTAGTCTTTTATATATCCGTTTTTAGTTTTATGTTTTTTTTTTCATAAGTGATTTTTATTTTTACACATAAAATATCTTCATTTTTACACATAAAAATCTTTAAAAATTATTTTCTTTGAATTTGTAAGTAATATAAGAGATCATTTTCTCATCATTCAGTTATACCCTCCTATACTATATTTGTCAAACTAGATATCATTTACTTTAAAAAAATTGTAACAATAAGGAAAAAAAAAAAGAATAGTATAGTACGTCTTTCAATCGTTTCTTTTGTCGCTTCATGGAGACAATGGATTCGGCTCCTCTCTATTTTCCTTCTCTCTAATTTCTTCAAGTTTTGCTTAGATTGAAGATGTATGTCATATTTTAAAATTAATAATTGAGATTTAGTTAGTTAAATAAGAGTTCTAACCATAGTTATCTACTTCCATATATTTAATTATATTTGCTCCTTAAATATCCATTATATCTTTTACTCAATAGCTTAAAAAAAAAATTCTTTACTACCACGAATATGTATAAAAACTTTTCCTAAATATATATCTTTTTAAAATTCATTTATTTTTTCTAATTGAGAATTCAAAAGAGCTACATAAAAAAATATAATAGATTTATTTGGTACAATCTTCATGTTTGGTTTGGCACAATATAATGGATTTATTTGGCACAAGAAGAAAATAAAATTAGAAAAACTTCAAACAACATCTTTATTTTTTTATTTGAAAAATATTACTCTCTCCGTTTAAAAAAGAATGACCTATTTTCTTTTTTAGTTCGTTTAAAAAAGAATGACCCCTTTCCTTTTTTGACAATATTTTAATTTCAACTTTCCACATGACATGTTTAGGACCACAAGATTAAAGAGTATTTTGGTATATTTGACACAACTTTAATTTAAGGCCACAAGATTCAAAAGTCTTCTTTATTTTTTTTTAACTTTATGTCAAGTCAAAGTAGGTCATTCTTTTTTAAACGGAGGGAGTACTTAAGAAAAATGACAAACATTAGAAAAAAAATAAAAATCTGGCAGAAAATTATTCAAGGAAAGAAAGAAAATAGTTTAATATATTTAACAAAGATATAATGGATTGGTAAAAATATTTAAGCAACACAGAGATGAAAGTAGATAACCATGATTAGAACTTTGATTTAACTAATTAAATATCGATCATTAATTTTAAATTATGACATGTGTCTTCAATCCAAGCAAGAACTTGGAGAAATTGGAGAGAAAGAAAATGAAGAGCAGCCGAAGCCGGTTGACGACCATATATATACACATAAGTACAGCATAGCTCATAAATTTAAAAAGAAAAAGTCATGAGTTTAATAAAATCAAGCAATAAATAAGGCCATATGGTGAGGATGTATATGACCAATTACGTTTCTAGAAGTTTAAGGCTTTCTAAAAGCTTCCTACTTTGATTATTTCCCATGGCTTTAAACCTGCAAAAGTGCTTTCTTAGAGCCACTACCAAGAGGGCTCCATAACACATGGAGAAAAGTCTTTTCTTTACCAAACCTACAAATTATAATTATTTCTTAGAAAAAAAGGATGTTCAATATCATCACTTTCATGGTCATCATCATATTCATTTGATAAACATGCAAAACCCTAATCAACAACCTCATCATGAAAACGCATCATCAAGAAGTCAATCACCGGAATATGGAGAGCCGGTTTCCGATGCCAAATGGGCTCCTAGGCTTCTCCGGGAGTGTGCTACCGCGATTTATAACAAGGATTCGACAAAGATCCATCACTTGTTGTGGATGTTGAATGAACTTGCTTCTCCCTATGGTGATTGCAATCAGAAATTGGCATTTTATTTCTTGCAAGCCCTTTTTTGTAAGGCCACAGACACTGGCTTGAGGTGTTACAAAACCCTAACTTCAGCATCTGAAAAGAGCAAATCATTTGATTCATCAAGGAAATTGATCCTAAAGTTCCAAGAGGTAAGTCCATGGACAACTTTTGGTCACGTCGCATCAAACGGTGCACTTTTAGAAGCATTAGATGGAGAGAATAAGCTTCATATAATTGATATAAGTGACACCTTTTGTACTCAATGGCCAACTTTGCTTGAAGCCTTGGCTACACGAAATGACGAAACTCCACATCTTAAGCTCACGGTTGTGGTCACGGAGAGCATCCTAGTGAAGTCTGTTATGAAAGAAGTAGCGCAAAGGATGGAGAAATTTGCTAGGTTAATGGGAGTGCCTTTTGAGTTCAATGTTATAAGTGGATTAAACCACTTGAAAGAACTCACAAAGGAGAGTTTGAATATACAAGAAGAGGAAGCATTGGCTGTGAATTGCATTGGAGCATTGAGAAAAGTTGAAATAGAAGAAAGGGGAGCTGTTATAAGAATGCTTCAATCTCTTAACCCTAAAGTTGTGACAATAGTAGAACATGAAGCTGATTTTTCAAGCACAAGGAATGACTTTGTTAAGTGTTTTGAAGAATGCCTTAGGTTCTACACATTATACTTTGAGATGCTTGATGAAAGTTTTCCAACAACGAGCAACGAAAGGCTAGTGATCGAAAGGGAATCTTCTAAATGCATAGTTAAGGTTTTGGCTTGTGATAATGAAATTAGTGATCAAGGAGATAGTGAAAGAAGAGAAAGAGGAAATCAATGGTCTGAAAGGCTCAGAGAATGTTTCACCCCATCTCCACTAAATGATGATGCTGTTGATGATGTTAAGGCCTTGCTTAAGAGGTACAAAGCTGGATGGTCACTTGTTCAACAACAAGTAGATCAAGAGTCACCAGGAATTTACTTGACATGGAGAGAAGAACAAGTGGTATGGGCTTCCTCATGGAAACCTCAGGAAAAATCAATGGAGGGAGCGACATAATCAGTGAAGATTCGTATAATTGAAATGGACGTGTGTGGTGATTAGTGAAGATTCACATAGCTAGTCTGGAGGTGCGTGATGACCATAGAAGATTCATATAGTTGAACTGAACGTGCATGGGTTTAAGAGTAGTAATTATATTGTCATACTTGATAGAATTTGGGTTTTTTATATTTGGGAGCCAACATAGATAAGCAAGAGGTTGATCCTTTTTGCTTGAATTTATCTTTCCATTTTAGTTGTCTTTTCTTATGGATCTTGCAAACATATAGGATAGAATTATTACTAGATTTATATTGTTTTCTTTTCCGTTCCTTTTTCTATCTTTCTAGATTCAGCAACACTATAATGCTTTGTACTTGGGAGTTTGTATTGCTTTCTTTCGTTTGATTATTTTTCTCAATTTCTTCTTGTTTGAAAGTGATTGCATCTGTACATGACTTTTTCAAATTATGGGTTTCTTTTTCACTAGATCTTTATGCATTCCATTGGTGGGGGACCTCTCCAAATATTAATATAGTAATAAATTGGAGGTTTGTTTTCCCCTTTTCTTATTGGCTCAACTTGTTATTACAAATAGATTTAGATTCCTGTTTAAGAATATATTAGACGGAATAAGAAAATAAAAATCTAACTAATTCGTTCCTTTTTTTGGTCGATTGATTTTGGTGTTACTTGTTAGGTAACACCAACATCCTGCCTAGGGTAAGACTCATGAGGAGACTGGGGTGCATGCAGAGGCGGATTCAGAATTTTAAACTTGTGGGTTCCCAAGGGCTCCTTTCCTGCCACTAAGTTATCCCTTGATTTAGTTATGGGTTCCCACTTATTAATATTTATAACTTTTGACGATTTTTCTATGTAATTTTAAGTCTTACGGTAGCGGGTGTGGGTTCCGGGAGACCCACACCCTCTACTCTACATCCGCCACTAGGTGCATGAGTCAGAGTCATTGATCAAACATAGCGTTGGTTTGGTGGACTTAGTTTAAAAATAAAGTTGCACCCTTGCTATCAGCTATAACTTTTGACATGATGATTAGAGCTTGATTCTAACAATTTCGTCTTTTATCAAGATACTTGAACTTCTAATGCATTGAAAAGAACTATGCATAAAGTAGCATGTAAGGAAATTGTGCACCCTAATTATAAAAAAAGAAAAAAAGAAAAAAAGAAAAAGAAAGATGTATGAATTATTTGCTAGGAATCTACATATTGATTTTTTATTTCAATTAAAGGAACGTAAGGATCATGTAACATAAAGATGAACAAGAAGATTCTGAAGAAAGACAGGAAAAGAGGAAAATATAAGAGGACCCATGAGGTGAAATTGGTGGCAAGCAGATACCAACTTGATCCCATGGTTGCCTTTATGTCTAGTGATATGAATAGCATAAATTTGATTTTACATATTACGTACAATAGCCACAGGCCAACATCAGTTAGTGGCAAACCACTTTTATTGATTTGGATAAGACTGCTGCTAAACTTTAGTTTGCCCATTTTTTAATTTTTATCCCTTACTTTCCTCCATCATGTCCTTTTGTGATCAGCACATGTAGAATTCAGCTACCATCTTGATCCGAACCTAGTTAGGTCGGTAATATAAATCCTCAATAATTCTTTTCGTTCCATTTTATTGAAGGCGCTGTTAACTAAATAAAAATACATTCATTTAAATAGTTTAACTTTTAGATGAGATGACCTCATGCTTCAATAAATATCAATTTCAAACTTTAGTGAACCTGTTTGCACAGCTTTCTCTCATGTCTTATCACTGTGGGCTTCTCTCTCTCAAATCAGACCAATGAACCAATGTCATTGCTCCATGCTCACTCATTAGCCTATTGAGCCTAATTTGTCTGTCTACATTCCGTTCACTCTTGTTTGAATCTCCTCAATCTAATATAAAAGAAAATGGGTCAAAGATTAAACAATCTTAATAAGGCAAAATGTGAAGTTCAATCCACATGTTAACCGAAGAACCGAGTTATATGTGTCCACGGGTGTTACAGTATACACATATCCCTCATAGGGTGTGTTGGTGTTTATGACATTTTAATATTAAAATTATAATATCAAAGTACATTATATTTTTATGTTTGTGGGAATAAATAGGCAAGAGGGTGGTCATTATTTCTTGGTATAACTTATATAACCGCCACTGCCATGATCTACCACTAATTACCCATCACCAACGCAGGTGGGAAGATTTGATATTTAAGACACCTTCAAAATTTAACTGAAAAAAGAAACACTATTTTCTTTTTTGATTTATTTTTTAGAATTTGGGGAGAGAAAATAAAAAAGGTATGAGATATGGACCAATTTGTAAAGTCCAACAAGCTGCTGCCACTTCTTCTTCACTCCCCCTTCACCGTTATCGATTTTTCCAATCTCCCTTTCCCACAACTCTGTTTTCAACTTTTGTCTTTTCCAAAGTCTAAGGTCTTTCATCTTTCAATTTAGTAAGTTCTCTTAATCACCCGACTAATTTGTATTCCATATTGATGGAGTTATTTTTTGTGTTTTTTTATTTTTGATTTGTATAACTTGAGTTGATTTTGGATGAAAAAAAATCTGAATTCTTTTTAAAAAATGAGGATTGATTATACTGATGTGTTTTTAAGTTGATATTTGTTTTATTCTTGATGGATTTTGATTATCGTTGTCGATTGCATGACAATTTTTTTTATTTTCATCGATTAATGTGCCTAAAAATCTAAATTTTTTGAATTTTTCTTCAACGTAATGGTATTTTAGATACCTATTCTTGTAGTTTGATCATACATTATTGTTGTTCTGTTAATAGATCGTTCTATTGATTAGGTATTTGTTTGATTTCGGGATTGATTTTCAATTATTCTTGACTGTAATGGTGTTTAGATAAGATTTTTTTCTTTTTGGATTCCACATTCATATGTTTGTGTTGTTGTCCAGTTAATAGATTGTTTGGTCGCTTTGGTACTCTTTTTGATATGATAGTTAATCTTATTTTTGTACGTAGATCATAAAAAATGGCTAGAGGTAATAAACACAAAGCTGAAGAAGTTGGAAGAACTATGAAAATAAAAAGACGGATAGTCAATGAGTCGGAGAATAGGAGTTGCATTTAATGAAGGTGTTCAAGCTTCTAGGAGAGATGGGCAGGAGAAAATAAAAAATGAGTGTAGGATAGATGAGGAAGCATTGATCTTGCCCCACTGTGCAAGGTTTACTTTGGTCGAGAGATATGACCTCACTATAGTCATGGATGATGTTGAATCCTTTCCGGCTAAGACATCGGTTAGGTCTCATTTGAAATTATTTTATAAATTCAAACAAGTCATTGTTGATCAACTTCTCAAGTCGATGTTCAAGAATTTCTGTTTTACTTGTTTATGAAACTTGCCAAAACATTAGAAGTTCAATGATTTTTGTCCACTATACACTTTTACATCGATTTTAACAGGAGAATATGCTGCATGAATTGTGGTTTTGCATCAATTACAGGCTGACATATTTTGTCCTGAAGGATTTTACGCTAATCACAGGGTTAAACTGTGGCCGTTATCCCCGTAATTCAAAATATCTCAAAGTCATGGAAGAGGGTAAAACTTTTTTCAAAAGGGTTGCGAGAAAAAAGAGTGTTTGTGGAAAGAGATTGTTAAAGCTTGTTAGAGGTAAAAAACTGGACAAAGAGGACAAGTTTAAATGCTGCTTGGTTTGGTTCGTTCACTGCATATTGTTTGCACGCGATTTGTTGAAAATCCTGAACGTAGACATCATCAAGATGGTGAATAACATGAGTTTTTTTTGAAAGATATCCTTGAGATAAGAAGTCATTCATACTAACTCTAGACTATCTAACGAAGCGGATAGACTTCACCAAGTAGAAGAATACATATGTGAAGAAGGAGTATTCATCGTATAGGCTCTACGGATTTTCATGGGCATTTCTGAGATTGATTATAAACCATTAAATTAGTTTATTTTATACTTACATTTGTTTATGGTATTTATCGTACACTGACTACACTACAAGAAACATGACTTATTGTAGCAACATTTAGTGGCGACCCTTTTTGTTGCTACAAAAGATTCATATTTAGTGGCGACACATGTTGTCGCCGCATAATATAAACTTTTAGTGGCAAGTTTTCTTGACTCGCAACTAATATGCGTTACTAATTCTGAAATTATCAATTCCCGCTAATACCAAAATTTTGGCTCCACATTTTTAGTGGCAACTTGTAAATAGTCGCCGCTGAATGTCATTTTGGGGCGACCCAGTCGCTGCTATATTAATCCAATTGATTAATTTATTTAAAAATAAAATAAAAGTTATAAGTTGAAAAAACAGAAAAAGCAAAAGTCGTATATCTAGTTTTTAGATTTTCTCAATTTCTCTCTCAAAGTTTTTGAGCTTCTCTTGATGAATCTTCAATTCTTCATTACTTAAACTCTCAATTCTTGTAATACCATAATATTTGAGTCAGATCTTACAGATGAAACAACCCTAATTACAAATAGTACTCTACCTAGTATGAGCTCAAATTCCTTTTTCGATATATATATTTTTCAGATTTTACCTGTAATTTCTTTAATTCATTTAAAAATATTAGGAAGTAGAAGAACGAACGAAGAGAGTTCATAGTTTGAAATCAAAATTTGACAAGCCATTCAAAGTTGTGAAGGTTTGAAATTGTTTGAAGCTTTGAAGTTACAATTAATGTTTATCCCTAATTTTATTTTTGGTATTTTTTTGATTCTTAGTCTTGACAGTCGTCTCTGGGTCATCTCTATGGTTATGCTGAATGTTCACTTATGAAATTCTCAAATTTTTGATGTTGTTATTGCGATTATATGTTAATAGTCCATTGCGTATCTTAAACTCAGTGTTTTAGCAGAGGAAAAAACTTCTTCTGAGGTTAAATTTTTTTTATTTTTAATTTTCAAGATGTATTTACTTTTCAAGGTAAAAATTCCATCTTCTTTGCCTCTTTTTTTGGTTTATGTTTCTAAGGTAAAGATTGCAGGTTTCAGGATGTAGAATCGAGTGAAGCTTTTGTCTGTTTGTTTATTTCTATTGAATGCTTGAATACATTTTCAAAATGAATGTTCTGGTAGTTGTTGTTGTAGGAGTATGTAGTGTTGTAGGAATTATGTGATTTAGCATTTTTGTAAGTCAAAATTTTGTCTTTCATTTAGTACAATACTGGCGGACACTACCGTCTCCCTTTATTTTGTTATGCTTAAGTAATATTATTTGTATCTAGATCTAGTTGCATGAGTGATCATGGGTCTGTCTTGCGTGTCTAATCAAGGGTCGAAACCCGATAGCGAAGTCGATTATCTTTAGCTTAGGTTCACTTTTATAAAAGGCTAATGGACGATTTAAATCTTCTTAAGTAGTTTTTTTTTCTAGTTAGCATATACGCCCTTACCTAGAGTTAATCTCGAAGTAAAAACTGCTGCTATGCACTTATATTAACTATGTTAGTCACGGATTTTATCGAATATGGATAAAAAATACTATCTTTTAGTTCATCACCATATACTATCAAAATTGAGTTAGTTGTGTTTATACGTATACATGAAGATTTTCCGTATATGATTAGCCTTGTACCTCTAATTTATTCCATTTGATTTGAAGTGAACTGGTGTGTTCAAGTTTTCCATCAAGTGTTTCTCAGTCTGTGCCAAACCTGATAGCTAGCCTCCACATTTTTCTAAGCCTGCGTTGCATTTGTTTGGACTAATTTGGTATCTAATTCTTGGATGTGATTAATACTAAGATTTGCTTCAAATCTGTACTTGATTTTCCCATGTCATTTGGAGCTTTTTTAAAAGAAAAGTCAGTTGGAATTCTTCAAAAGTTATCCTTAAGCTCCCTTTTTTAGGAAGAGCCAACTCTCAAAATTAATTTGTGTTCTAGTACTCTCGTTGTATGATTTGGTGTCAACATTATTGAAAAGTTGTGGTTTGTACTGAAAAAATAAAAGCAAGTCGTGTCTTTTAAAATATTTGGAGGCCAGTATAACAACAAAGAGACTAAGTCCTATCCGGATGCACTACATGGTTTCTTGATATTATATAAAGGTGAAACAGTAAAATCAACACATCACAAGTTCACGACGACTTCATCCAGATATCAGTAATCTAAAATTGTCATAATGAAAGAAAATAAAGTTGGTTTTAAGTCTGTTCCTTAATAATAGTTATAGGCTGCTTCCATTATTTTCTTTGGCTTCCATAATTCACCAACCTCAGCTCATATACTCAAAGTATGTGTATGATATTTTCTTTGTCCCTTGTTTCTTACCAAAGTTTTAACATGTATATTTGTATTTTTAGACTATTTTAAATATTAAGCTAATGATAATAATGAGACTCTAAAATATAATGGATGTAGATAGTTTACAGGAATTACAGCTATTCTAAGTGTAGGCTACTTATCAACAAGAGTGACTGTAGTTTGGTTCATTTGTTGACAAAGGGAATCAAGGAAAATTCACTTTATATGATTTTGCCTTTTGATTGGCCTAGCACAAAATCTCAATATGAATTTTGATTTTGTAAATTTTTTTATTTTGTTTTTCCTATTTTTCCCTTTCAGGTACACTTAAAAATGACTTTTGCATATCGAACGAAGAAAGCTTGAAGATTGTGATGAATTACTTGATCGCTGCAACTGTAAAGGACCTGAGCGTTATGATTACTTTTAGACCTCGAGAAGTTGGGAGTGCGGAATCTCCATATAGAATGGTATCCTTAGAGTCAACCAACCAAAGTTTTGATTACAAAGTAGTACTCTTTTTCTCCCTTTTTTTCTTGAAGTCCTTTGCACCGCGAAAATACCTTTTCTTGTCTCCTTCTTAAAGTAGTATCTTACTGTGTGAAAGAAGATATGTGAACTTTTGGCAACAATAAACTTCTTGTACTCCTCATATTCTTCCTTGTGACACAATTGTTCTTCAGTATGTTTTAGATTGTTGTCTACCTAATTCCTAAAAGAGGGATTTCTCTGGTTCCCAGAGTGTGTTGCACCTTTTTATTTCCAGCTTACTTATACTTATAGCCTTTTGTTTGTTGCTCATCAATAGGCATATTTCTTTGACCTGGACTTGAAACCTTTAGAGAGGATAGAGTACTACTATAAGTTAGACCAAGAGATAGTTGGCTGCTATGCTCAGATGGTAAAATCCACGCAGCAGCATAGCCAAACGGACTGATGGAAACACTAACATGGAGGATAATTTTCTGGTAATCAACTGCAAAACCTTTTGTGATTTCTATTCAACAAATTTCTGGATAAATATATCATACTTGCGTTCCTTTGGTGACTCAAGTTTACATATACGTGATTAGTTTCTACCCGCATCTGAAGAAAGCTTTAACTTCAGCAAGTGATCCTTTCTGTTTGTCTCCTAAAATGTTCATTGTGTGCTATATGATGGATCTGTTGTTTACCTTGTTAACCAAAAAAATGATAGATAAACTGAAGAAAAGAAAAGGAAGGTTCGGTAAACTGTATCAAGCAATAAAGCAATAAAACACTCTCATCTTTGTTGAGACCATGTGTATTCTCTTCCTGTTGCATAAAGGTTATAGTTTTATTTCCGAGAGCAACCTGCTAATCTATACGACCACCGTTTAAAGCCTAATCTATACATAAAACTTAACGGCCACCGTTAATTAAACAACCTTATAATCTTAACCTTAACGGCCACCGTTTAAAGCCTAATCTATATGTAAAACTTAACGGCCACCGTTTAGTAAACAACCTTATAACCTTAACGTCCACCATTTAACCTTATACCCTTATATTAGTAAACAACCTTATAACCTTATAACCTTAATGTCCACTATTTAACCTTATAAACTTATAACCTTAACGGCTACTGTTTAACCTTATAACCACCGTTAAGTAAACAACCTTATATTTGTAAACAACCTTATAACCTTATAACCTTAACGACCATCTATTGCTACATTAGTAAACAACCTTAACGGCCACTGTTTAAAGCCTAATCTATACGTAAAATTAACGGCCACCATTAAGTAAACAACCTTATAACCTTATAATCTTAACCTTAGTGGCCACCGTTTAAAGCCTAATCTATATGTAAAACTTAACGGCCCGTTTAGTAAACAACCTTATAACCTTAACGTCCACCGTTTAACCTTATAACCTTATATTATTAAACAACCTTATAACCTTATAACCTTAACGGCCACCGTTTAACCTTATAACCTTATAACCTTAACGGCTACTGTTTAACCTTATAACCACCGTTAAGTAAACAACCTTATATTAGTAAGCAACCTTATAACCTTAACGGCCATCTACCGCTGCATTAGTAAACAACCTTATATCCTTAACGACCACCATTTAAAGCCTAATCTATACGTAAAACTAACGGCCACCGTTAAGTAAACAATCTTATAACCTTATAACCTTAACCTTAACGGCCACCGTTTAGATCCTAATCTATATGTAAAACTTAACGGCCACTATTTAGTAAACAACCTTATAACCTTATAACCTTAACGACCACCATTTAACCTTATAACCTTATAACCTTAACGACCACCGTTTAACTTGATAACCTTGCTCAAATTACAAATACTATGCCTAAATAACACAGGATTGCAGTAGGCATAGAACTAATCAATCTGATAAACCCTCACAATACAGAATCTCTTGGTAAGTTGCTATGGCAGTAGGTAGATAATGTTATACATATCTTTTACAACTTCATTCTTGAAATAGGACTATGCTCCTGATGGGATCTATGATGGGATATGATCTACGGGGAGCAATGTCACAGACCTGCTTATGATCTATGGACTACTCTAGATTCTCCAATGATTTGGATCTTGGTAACAACTTTAATTTGGGCAGCTCGGATGGTTTAGAAGATGCAGGTGACTGCATCTCATATCCACTAGAGATAACAACATTATGGGGCTGCTGAAACCCCGTAACATTAGCAGAAGTTTTTCTCTCATTCGCCTTAAAAAATAAAGGGACCTGGTCCTCTCCCATGCTGGTAACTCCTTGTTAAACCCATGAACCCTGTCTGTAAGAGAAAGATTTCTTTCAGCATGAATTGATAGCACCTAATCACTATATTCGGGTCCACCCACAACATCTGGCATGTTGTAAACATTATCGTTGATTATAGTACTTCTATGGTAATAGAATTATTTCTCTGAGTCTTGATGTTTAATAACCTCAACATCCATTTAAGAATGAATCTGCTTCTTTAAATGCCACCTGCCAGATGTGATCTTCTCAAGGGCACTGGCATGGGCTAACTTTGATTTAGCCTCAGGAGCAGACCATGGAGCTAAGATCGATTCCTTTGTAGTTGCCACCTCCTTCTTTAGGCCACATACATTTGGGTATGACCCAACTACAACTTGAGCACTACTTGCAGACACATTCGGAGAACTCATGCTCCTGCCACTGCCACCAACATAACTTTTATACATCAGGAAAACATAGAGGCCAGTGTGTCTTCAATGGTAGAAAGTATGCGTCAAGAGATGCAACTTGACATGGAAAGAAATTTAAAAGAAGAGTGTGAACAAATGGCTGCCGACTTGTAAAGAGATATGGATCAGGATTTTCAAAAGAAATTAGAAGAGGAACGTGAACACATGAAAAGAGAAGTAGAAAAAATATTTCAAGAAAAAATGGTTGCTCTCATGGCTGGAATGCAACAGGTATTTTCTTGACTAGAATTCAGTTTTTAGATTGTAACGACTTCAACTATTGACTATGGCCTCCATGACCCCATGAAAGCACTTCTCCTTTATTTGAGAGTAAAGGATACTTTTAATGAAGCTAAATTTTATAAGTGGGAAAGTTGATTGATTGATATACAGAGTACTATAAGTTTATTTGTATCTGGAATAAAAAGTAGCTCAATATCATTTGTTTGTCTTTTGATATGTAATATTGCTTGGAAGGGGAAGAATTGATTTTGTTGTTGTTGTTGTTGTTATTTGTACTCCTTTATATTGATAGGAAATACGAAAGACGAATGACGAGTTGAAAGAACTAATTTCTAACGTGTTGATTGGTGGAGCTAATTTCATATATTCACCATAAAACTAAGACCAACTTAGTTCTAAACTAGTTGCGGCAATTATATTATTGTTGTCATTGTCATTGGAGTCCATTATATTATGATGTTAGCTAAGTCTGCATTTTTTGAAAAGACACGACAAATCCACCTCATGTTGCATTCTTGCATTTCATTATCTGTGTGTATTAGCACCCTTTGTTTGCTGTAATTATTTTTTAATCTTGTCCAATCTTCTGTCATCTCATCCATCTTATTTTTAATCTCGAGCATCATTATTTTATTTTGTGTAAAATTCAATCTCTTATAAGAAATTGATATTTGCTTTTTTATTTATAGATTAGGCAAAAGCCTCTTAGTTTGAAGCTTTTTAGTAAATAAAGTGATTTGGTATTTTTTTTAATGCCAGGGACGTTCTTAAAGAATGGGTTGACCAAGGAGGAGCATGAAGGCGTAGAATGCATTTTTTATTTTTGATCATATGTATGAATATGATAAAACTGAAGCACTATGTCGTTCTTAACATATATGTTTTTGACTTCTTATTATGGAATGTACTTATAATATTTGAATGGAGGATGATTTTGTAAAATACTATGATGCTTTTATTAGATAATATTATTTATAGTTCTTAAAATTTATTTTCAATTTTGTAAAACACTATTGATATTGATTTTATGGTGAGAAAGGTCGTTACTGATGCAGAAGTGATGCGCAGAAGTTTTAGTGGCGACAAACAAGTGGTCACAATTGATGTGCAGAAGTTTTAGTGGAAACAAACAGGTGGTCACAATTGATGTGAGGAATTTTTAGTGGCGACAAACAGATGGTCACAATTGATGTGCGGAAGTTTGAGTGGCGACAAATAAATGGTCACAATAGATGTGCAGAAGTTTTAGTGGCGACAAACAAGTAGTCACAATTGATGGTGATTTTGTGGCGATAAAGTCGCTGCTAATTTCGATATATCAGTGGTGACCTAGCCCCAATATATTTTGTCAAAATACATTTTATAGCGTAATTATCTATCTTTTGTGGCGGTAATAGTCGTCACAAATAACTTCTTATTGTGGCGAGGATACTTTGTCGCCACAAATAACCTTTAGTTATAGAGGTATTACCCACGGCATAATTTTTGCTGCTAAAAATATTCAGAGGCGACTTTTGCTTTTTTTACGACGACTTTTGTCGCCACTTAAAACCAGATTTCTTGTAGTGCTAATTTGTATATTTTTTTCTTTTGACTATAGATTTGGATGTACGAAATTTTTTTCGAGCTCGGTAGGGAAAATGTTAAATCAATAGAAGATCTTCTACCCATTCCTGATTGCTCAAATGGCACTTCTCAAATGCCGATAAACTGATAGAAGGTGATCCATATTTGAATGAATGGAGCATAAAGGTATGAAATTATTTTTTGTTGTCTTTTTAACAATAATGTGTTTCTTAATAATTACATTTGTCTATTTATCTATAGAGAGTATACCCATACCTTATCCCCCACGGTCCGTGAAATGAAGTAGCAATACATTATAAAGTTTAAACCATTCACAAACAAGGTGAATGACTCATCGATTGATGGCTTGAAGATCCATTTTCATGGTGCGATTGTAATCACCTCATTGATGGATGGTGAGGACGGGTACGATGACCAGGATTTGGGTAAAAATTCTATGTCAAGATATATCACTCACGGTGTAGGAACAGGCAAGTTGAGAGCAACAAAAAAAGATCGATGATCGAATTTTTGGAAGTCACATGTTTAGGATGGAGGAAAATGAATAATATTGTTGATTTTATGAAGGAAGAGATATAAAGAGAATAGAAAAGGAAAAGAAGAAGAAGAAGATGAAGAAGACGAAGACGAAGATGAAGAAGAAGAAGAAGAAGAAGAAGAAGAAAGAAGAAGAAGAAGATCAAGGTAATATTTTTCTCTATTTATTATAAAAGTTGCATATTTTATATAATCAATATTTGTAATAGTAGGATCTATGTCATACTTTATTGACAGATATCATAATTTATTATAAACTCTAAATACTTAAAAATACAGGTGTACAGGTCCTAAGTCAACATTCATCAGTGAGGGTTGTTCGCGATGCCGACGACAGTAAAAAAGTGTTCCTTGAGGTAGCAATTTTGGAAAAGGAGTTAATCAATATTAATAAGGTGATAATCCTCGATGAATCAACTATTTTAGAGAAGGATAATCAGGTTGAAGGCAAACAAGAAAAGAAGAAGAAGAAGAAGAAGAAGGAGAAGAAGAAGAAGAAGAAGAAAAATTATTTGTGAAAAAGAAAATAAAGAAAAAGATGGAGAGAAAGTAGGAGAGGAAGAAGAAGAAGAAGGAAAGAAGACACCAGTAGTAGAATAAGAGAAAATAAGAAGAATAAAAAATCATGACGACCATAGAAAGAGAAGAAAATAAAAAAGAAGACACCAGAAGATGAAGATGAGAAAGAAGAAGAAAAAAAGAATGCACGAAAAGAAAAAGAAACAGTGGAAGAAGAAAAAGAAAATGCAATTATAGATATAGATTAGATTCTTAAGGAAGTTGTTGATGACATCAATACCATTCTTGGAAGATAAGACAATTGAGAAATCAAAAAATAATTTATAATTTTTATTTGAGAGTGATGTTTATTTGGTTGACCTTTGAGATAATTTTTTTTAATTTGGTGTTCTCTTTATGAGCTTGAATTTGAAATAATGAAGTTTAAAAAATAGTGGAGACTAATAATTTAAGTTTTTTTTAGCTTTGGATGGGTAGAGATGAACAATTTTATTTTTAAAACTTTACTACTTTATGATAATGTGAAAATTTTGTAGTATGTTTATTATAAATATTTTTCAGTTTATATAATCAATGTTCATATTTTTAGATGGTTATCATCATTGATTAAAGACTCTGAAAGGTAAAACATATATTATACAAGTGTTAAGTAGTCGATGAATAAAAAGTAAAAAATATATAATATAAGTCAAAAGTAGTCGATTAATAAAAAACATGCATAGTACATTCAATCCCACAACACCATCATTACACCTTTTAAAAAAAGTCAAAACTAATAGTAAATCATACAATATAATTTTTAGGCCCTACTCTTTTTGTTTAGTCACAACCAACCTATACTTAAGTTGATCCCTCTTTATTTCGACGTCTTTCAATAATACTTTCAAGTGATCAATCTTTTGTTTTGATCCTCTATATAATATCATAAGAAGATTCTTATTTTCTTCAGATTCTCTAAGCCTTTGCAATATTTCAAACTTTGCAGCGTCTTGAAATTTTGATTCCTCAGATTCGGAAGGATTTCACTTAAAATTTTTTATTAAAAAATATATCTTTTAAACTGCATAGTTGTAAAATTTTCAACCTGAATATCTGTAGGTTCTTGATGTCTTCAAAATAGCAAAATTATCGCAATGACAAATATAAGTATTTTTGAATGTTTAAGATGTCAGAGACATTATTTTTGTTGAAACAAAATGAAAAAGAGATGAATAAAGAAACATGAGGGAGTTCAAAGAGGTCCCGTTCATTTATATAATAGGGCTAGCTAAAAATGCAATTGTTTGAGATTGTACTTTTTGACTGTTGGGAAAGATCAGACCATTGGAGAGTGATCATAGACCATATAAATGGTTTATCATTTATTTCAAAGGTAATCTAAAGTATGTTTATGTCATTCATAATCGATCACTGAGATTTATTATAGACCCTCTCATTGTATGGTCTAAAAAGATTATAATTTTAAACAAGTTGTAGTTGGGTCTTTTTAAAATTGATAAAGTTTGAAAGATTCAATACATGTAGACTATGTATACAGTATATTATATACTAATATCGTTGTTGATTAAGCATAATGTCCAGTAATGTATAGATAAATATATGCATGGATACAAAACTATATCAGTGGTTAAGTCTTGACCAATTGAGTCTAGTAACAAGTAAGATGAGACTAAAAAAGAGAAATAAAATAAAATAAAATAAGTAAACATCATCTAAGTAATTCAAAACAACTAAATATCATCACATGAGATTACATAATAATTGAATATGTAATCTAATGAGTATAAGAAAGAGTGATGCTTGTGACTTGTGAGTGTTCATAGGACAAGTAATTTTGACAACAAGTAGTCCTTCTCAAAGTATACGGAGTAATTGATTATTACTATCATTGCTCCTAATTATACTCATTTGATCAAGTGTTCAATTGTCGTATACTAACATATGATGATATTTTGTTTCTTTGCATTTCTTGAATGATGTTTATTTATTTCAGTTCATCCTTTTTTAGGACTATCTTACTTGTCAATAGAATCACATGATTGATAGTAGACCTATAAAGATATCGTGCATATATTACATCTTGGATTTGAAATAGACACAATGATCTATTTTATACCTACATATTATAGATAAATGTATGCATCGATACAAGACTATATATATAGTCATTCTCGACTAATTTAGTCTAGTGACAAGTAAAATGAGACTAAAAGGGAAGAGATAAAATAAAATAAATAAACATCATCCAATCAATGACAAACAACTAAACATGATGATATGAGAGTACACAACAATTATACACTCGATAAAATGAGTATAAGGAAGAACAATGACAGTAACAACCAATTACTCAGAAAAACATATGCTTTGAGAAGAACTACTTGTTCTCAAACATTACTTGTCCTATAAACACTCATAAGTCACAACCATCACTCTTAAATATACTCATTAGATCACGTGTTTAATTATCGTGTAATCTCATGTGATGATATCTAGTTGTTTTTCATTGCTTGAATGATGTTTATTTTTATTTTATTTTATTTCTCCCTTTTTAGTCTCATCTTAGTGATTTCAGAATATGGCATGCCTTAAATATCATTTAATCATGATCAAAAGTGATATGATGTCACAATTGATGTATCTAAATAGCTTTACAATGTTTGAATGATGTTAATTGACCTACTTTAATTTAATTTTATTTAATTTTTTTAATCATAATTTTAACTTATCCATATATTTAGTCATTCTATCATAGATCTTTGCGATGGTTAGGAATCGACAAATCCATAAATCTATAATCTATTATACATGCACCAAAATAAAAAATGACATCAGTGTACAATAAAAGATTTGTATAGTTTAGTATTTCTAGAATATTTCTTACTTTGTCAATTTTAATCAAATGTTAAATTATTCAGTCCTTTATTGGGCATCTAGGGTGTAGGCCTAAAATAAATTTATAAGGTTTATGGAACACCATAGGGATGATCTTGCATCGATCAATTTATAAAAAACTTAAAAAATGAATTAAAATGAAATGGAACAACAATACAGTACTTGGACAGCAATTGAACACAATGTTTGAATAGATTTGAAAGATTCTATATTAAACTTACAAGTTCATTGCTATTACATATATAAATATAGGGGTAAAAACTAACGAAAAGGTAAAAAAAGAAGCTTTCATTTTCAAAATCAAGCCACCATTAAAGATTTCACAATGAACTCTAAGCAACAAAAGAAACTAAACTACATTGCACTAAAGAGATGTTGGGAGCTGATGAGATCATTAGGGTTAAGATGGAGCCTCTCCGTTACTGACCAAAGAAAGTGAGCCATTCACTGGAGCTCCATATCCAGATGACACTGATCATAGGCAAAGCCCTAAAAGATAAAATTCAGACCGCTCTTCATTTTGAGTAGATTTTGATTGCTAGTGGTTCACATTCTGTGCATGGGTTGAATATTATAAACCCTTTTGCCATTGTTGTAGTATTTTTGTGCTTGTTGAGGAAGATAAATTGAGTGTAAAATAGATCTCTAGATTTATTAAATAGACAAGCAGAGAAATAGAGAGACAAAACATTACTCAACACGTGTAACACGTAGGTAGAGGAGGGGGCCTGTTAAAAGAAAAAATGAAAAGGCGAGACAATCCAGTTAGTAGACTTTTTTCAAATGGGCACCTTTTCCCATGCCTCATGATTACATTGCATTGTTCAGTGTATTTAGAATAGGGTTTCATCAATAGGCCATGATAAGGGTTCATTATATATTATGTGTTTAGGATTTTCTATGTAGTCCACACATCAATTTATTATATATTTAACTAGTCGAGGGTATGTTGGGAATAATCAATTGATGAAATGATATATAAAAAATAAATGATAATTGATAATGCATAACACATAAAGTCAATTATAAATACACTTTATTATATTTGAAATAAGAATAGTGATAGTAGCATTACAACTAGTCCAGTGACTTTGATAAAATAAAAAGAAGATATAATGCAAATCCTATCTTTTTATGTTAAGGGTACATGTTGTTCTCTTATGACCCACCCTTTTGTACAAAGTGCACTTGTTCCTTCTCTTGGACCTAAAAGACTCCAACACACCCATAATTCATTCCATCCCCTCCTTCCTAGTTTAGGATTGAAATTGGATGGAAGAACCTATATTGTTAGATACTCTCATGTCACACTCTATTCCAACTCTATAGCTACTGCACAAATAGGTTTCAAGTATGGAAAAAGGTATAACTCTTCCAAATATATGAGCAAGGAGTATTCGTACATTCGATTACTATAATCATTCCCGTGCTTCAATTGCAAAGCTGCCACAGTATGAGCACATGGCAATTTTATCAAGTCGTACTTCCTACAAGAACATGACCTTTTTCGATAGATTGACTTTAGCGGAAAAAGCACAATCAATCACGATAAATTCATTAGAGATTTTTGACTTCGAGAATGAATGTATTTGTTGAATTTCTCACCTATGTATACCTTTCCCTGAATATTTTGCCAAACCTGTAAGTAATTGAATTGAAGACGGTGGCTACTAGATACTCTCTTTCATGAAGCAAAATTGTGTTAAGAAACCCAACGATGTTTGTGGTCATGACATAAAATCTATTTCCTTAAATGTATGCCCTGCTCCACTTTTCAAATCCAATATCATACTTAAGGCAAGTTGCTACCTCGGGGCATTTTTCTTTAAGAAAGTTGAAGTAATCATTAAACTCATTCAACATGTACGCCTTGGTCATATGATAGTAAACATTGATATAATTACAACAATGGTGATTCTTTTTGATATTTTTATTGAGATGCCTCATACACACTCCATGACGCGCATGCGGATAATGCCTTATGAGACTATTGACTATGCTTACATGTCTGTCAGAGATGACATATAATTCAGGTTTATCGATAACAAATGGACTTAAGATTTTTGAAGAAGAATCCCCATGATGCATCATTCTCCTTGTCCACCACACATACTTTATGTGATAGATATGATTCTACACATCTTATGCGACAATAGACAACAACACATCCTGTACTTGTCAGATAAATATATGCCATCAACGATAATGAACTTTCTCATATGTGCATATCCATGGATTGAAGCCCTAAACTTCATGAAGTAGTACATAAGATGGCCCGAATCTTCATTGATCGTGAGGGAATTTATAGACCCGGGATTGATGCCATTAAAAACATATGAAAAATCGGGCAACACTGCATATTCGTGCTCAGGAATTCCTTAAACAATGTTCTTTACAATGACCCCTCCAATTCAACACTTCCAATATCCCGGCCTGCAATGTAGCTTCCTAAAGACGATCCTCTCGATCTCTCTCTGACTCAGATTAGATGAAAAACTTCAAATAAAGTTAGGCAATGATGTCCACTGTTATATTCTTATGGTTGGTCGTGACATATTCAACTGTACAACTATGCTCACAGGCGTAACTATAGATTTGAAACCTACTCAATGCTCTATTTGCAATTGCATGCACCATCCACCAACAAGTAGGATCTATACTCCTCACCTTGTAGTATTTTTTACAAGACTTGTACATAGTTTAATTGAAAGACTTATTTACCAAGTCCTTCTTCAAGAAAATCCCTAATGTTTTCTTGTTCTTGAATATTTGTCCAACATAGAGATCGGTGCCATCTGAGAAAGCTTGGCTTACTTGTGGTACGTATTACCCTGCGACAGTTTCTTTACACTCTTTGTCTACAAATTCTTCAGAATCTTCCATGTCTGTATTGGTATCATGATCATCCATGCACTCGTATTCAGTTGAGCTATCATCCATTTCCAGGGGTGGGGGTGGGAATGATATGGAAGCTTGTTTCTAGGTCCTTTCAATAACTTTAACCCTCAAAATAGGCCTAGAATCATCAGAATCAAAACAAAGCATGTACAATTCTGTGTGCCTATGATTTTGTATGAACGTTGGGTATATTTTCCCCCTCCCATTTATCAAGTAACTAATAACCACATTGTTTGGATCACAACTTAATTCTCCCTCTCCATTCTGCTTTTAACTATGTCGACTATGAACCATTGCAACGAAGGACAATAGATATTATTTCCTTAGACATTGATTACCAAGTCCAACATTTAGAAGCATCCTCCCATTCACCGAAAAATTCACCTCCAACAAATATGTGTTCTATAATAGACATAATATACCCAAATGATAGTATCGAATAGACTCAAGCAGTGGTTTATAAGCCTAGACTTAATAGAATATAGTTATCTTCTTCTTACCAGATTTTTGTATAGTATTTGATTAGAACCAGCTTGATCGCTTTTGCGATGACCACCAAAATAATGCAATGGTTTAGAGCTTTGGAGCAAGCTAAGGAGTGTTGGAATTCTGTTACTGAGCCTAGAATCTATTTCAAAATGTGGGACTAGTTTTTAAGTTTTTTTTACTAAAATTGGATAAAAATGTAGGGAAAAAAATAGAAGAAAATAGTTGAAAACAATAGAGGTAATGTCAATTTCTGATGGATGTTGGAAAAATTGACAAAAAATCATCAAAAATATAATGAAAATTGTTGTGTCCAAATGCACACGCAAGTGTACGTTGTCCACCCAAGTAATATAATGTCCTTAAAGAAAGCCAAGTATTGATCCTACGGGGACTAGTGTTAAGAAACTATCTAATTTAAGTTCAACTATTAAGACTAAATTAGTGCAAACATAACCACAAGAGTTAAAAAGTTATAATGTAATGTAAACTAAACAATGCAGCAAAGTAATGGTTTTGGACAATCAATGGGGAAAAAACCAGGGTTAAGGCTTTGTGAACAATCATACTATGTTATAGAACTTCATTGGTTAGGTTAATTATCTTGATTGTTGGTTCACTAGATTGATATTATGACTACGGTTTTTCAAACCTCTAATAACCTATCTAACTTAGCCCCGCAACTGCATCATTAAGAATGGATGCAAGTACTAAATTAAATGCATTCATATTTCATCCCATAATTAAACCAAATAAAGCACTTAGGTATATTCCTATCCTAAATGCAAATCATAACCTCAAGCAATTAAAAGATTACGATCTTATTCTATTCATCCCATGTTATACCCTTTTTTCCTCCTCCCGGGTTCAAAAAATGATTATGCATGTATTCTAAGGATCGTAAATCCTTAAATTAGTAATAACAAGGATATATAAAAACCAGCAATGATAAACAACCACAACCAAATCAATTCATAACAATAATACTCACGTTCTTGGCCTTAACCCCCAAAAAGGTGTTTAGCCGATCATTAACACAACCGTAATCACAATGAATGAATACATGTTAAAATCCACAAACATGCCAAAGTAATGGAAGAAAGACCCTAATTGAAGTGTTCTTTAGCCCCCCTTCAGCCCACTTTCAAGTCCCAAGGTCATCCAAGGTGTGAAACACTACAACTAAATGTCCTATTTATACTTAGACATAAGCTTCAGATTTTGACATAGGCTGTGCCACGCCCTTATCATGGTGTCTAAGGTCTGTTGCATGCCAATGACTCCCAAACATCCATTTTTTTTAAGTCTTGTCCCAAGTGTTTGTCCATCATTTCAAAGCCTTGTGGTGCTTTTTCCAATTGATTTCCCACTTATGTATCATCCATATATCATCATGATCAACTCACTAAGCATCCTATAGGATAAAACACCACGAATTAGTGCTCAAAACAACATACAATCCAAGACAATGAACTAGTAACTTAAGCTAAGAGTACTAGTTTTGTCCTTTTGATCTTTACCTTAGTGTTTTATGTCTTGGATTGATTCAATTGAAACTTAAACACTATGAACAAGTTATTCTACACATAATTACATGCTTATACCCTTAGTAACTCATTAATCACTCTAGAATCCATCGAGAACAACTAGAACAACACATAGCTCAAGCTAGTAACATTAGTTTCCTTGTCTAAACTCTAAGTTACCAAATTAATTAGAAACTTGTTTAAAACACACCTTAAATATTATCATCAAGTAATTTAATACTTAGAGGCTCAATTATATCATTAACAACTCATTAAACACATAATAAGTCCTAAAAAAAGGCTAATTAAGGTCGGATAACAAGTCTTAGGTGTATAAATTCACCTAAGATCATTACCCCACACTTAAAGACTTGTTCTTCCTTGAACAAATATTTACTACAAGCATCATAATCATAGAAGACTCCACACTTCTATTACAAGCAATACATTCAGGCTAGTACAATAATGACTACACACAATGCAAGTTTTTATGCTAAGCATGTTATACTCCCAACTGAAAACTCAAGAATACTACTCCAAAACATCCTAGCCTTAAGAATAGACTCACCAATTTGAAAAATTCATGCATATTATTCAATCAAGGACATCACACAAATCACCAGACTATCATTAAACATGTTCCCTCACAACAAAAGAGTTACCCATAATCACTTACATAGATGTAATCTGTCACATAAATGGGTAGAAGAATCAAATATGCTTACTCTCAGAAAGAATTCACAAGTTACATTCATAGGTTTGCCCTTAGTGTAGTACCCCCACCAATATCAGAATGTTAAGGCTTAAGATCAAATAGGTCTTTAAGGGTTGTATGCAGGCTAAATAATGGGTAGAAACTATTTTGGCCAACAATAGTGACTATCCTTCCTAAGCTCTTTAATACACCACATATATATTAAGATCAACCTTTAACAACGAAACTTTCCACCTCATCCACCTTCACACACATTTTTTTTGCCCTATCTCATTAACCTAATTCACATACACTATGGAAGGGAATATTCTATGCAATACATTATTTAATTTTGAACAATCTTTATTCTTTTCATTACCAACTCCCAACCTTAATACACATCAATTCTCAACACTAATAAATATGTTTTGCTAGCTTCACTTTCACGTTTTCCCTACTTGTATTTCAACTCCTTAACTCAATTAATTTTTAATTAAAGTGCTTAGGAGATTTAGATTAAATTAAGGTCAAACAAAGAAAGGAAATTAGGCTACATATGAAGCTACCAAAGAAAATTAGCTAAAGGCTCAATGGGGTTAACTAGTATTATGCAAAAAGGTAGGTAAAAAATGGTATGAAACATGGTTGTCAAAGAAATGCCTATATCATTTTCTAAACCTACACTCTTTATTTCACTTTCACATACATCGGGCAAGTTCTAGAAATCGAATGCAACACAAAATACACAAAGATACCACATCACACAATGAACATGCTCAAATCAAGTAGGGTCATTATAGACTCTCAATCAAGAAACACATGAATTCAACATTAAGCCAACAACACACATGAGTCATAACCCAGAGCTTAAGAGTCTCAAAAGCAGTCATTCACATAATCAATATTCTTGTACACACAAAAACAATCATATTATGTAATCACACATAATACCAAGAAGGATATCTCACTTATTCTAATAACAAAAATTAAAATTTACTTCTAAAAAAAAAAGAATACTGGGTTCAAAAGTGCCCTCGTGGAAAAGAATCGAAAATAACAACCAAGGAGTGTGCACCTACTCAAATGACACCCACAAACTAAGAACTTAAAAACAAAATCTTTTTGTAATTTTTTTCCAAATTTAAGAAAAAACTAGAAAAATCTATGAACTATGATCCTACAGCCTAACTTCACCCAAAACGTGGAATTTCCCCATCCCAGACTTAGAAATTACTTTGTCCCATACTCCTTAAGGCCTCTAGGTCTATCTAGTAGCAACTTTGAACATCAAGAGGACCTATGGACCCCACACTTAGTCTCTATCATGCTCTTTAGCTTAAGTCTCCGGTACTCAGACTTTCCATCAACCTGTGACTCAAAATAAAAATAAATACTATGTGAAGTAAAACTAAAATACTAAAATTAAACCTACCTTAACTTGGGTTGCCTCCCAAGATGAGTTTTATTTAGTGTCACGGCAAGACCCAACATCACTACTTAGCTAAATTCCTCTATCCTATTTCCCCTACATGGAGGAAATCTTCTTACTCATTTAAGACCTCTTGAGTGTGAACTCTCAAGGTCAATATCTTTCTCAACAACAACAACAACCTTCTCAGGCTCATCAATCCTCATCACTTCAGGCTTAGATGGTGTCTTGGGAAACTCATTGAGACTGTATGAAGAGGTCTTTGATGGTTTGGAATCCACCCCATGCTTATCCACTTCCATCACTGTAATCATACATAAATTTGTAGTGTAAAGGTGGATTAAGTGGCTTATAAACTCTAAAAACCCACCTTTTCATCATCCAATCTCATTGTGAGAGTGCACTTTCTTACGTATTTCAATGCTCCTCCCATGGATAAGAATGGACATCCTAGAATACTTCGTACCCTATTATTTGCATCATAATCCAAAATAATATAATCAAAAAGAATTACAAACTTACCAACCTTTATAAGGACATTCTCAATTATTTCATTGGTCTTCACTATGGTTTTGCTCACCAATTACAGTAATATAGAGAATGATCTCAGCTCACCCAACCCAAGAGTATTGAGCATGGATAGAGGCATTAAATATATACTCGCCCCAAATCATTCAATTCATGTAACACTTCACCATTACCAATCTACATGGGAAGGGTAAAACTCCTTGGGTCTTTAAGCTTCTTACGTATTTTTTCATTACCACAAAGCTACACTCTTCTATCAATGCCACCGTCTCAATATTTTGCAGCTTAACATTCCTTGTCATCACATCCTTCAAGTACTTGTGCATCCCCTGCATAACATCTAAAAGAGAAAAATTAATATAAAGTTCTCTAAACATGTCAAAGAACTTAAAACAAGCATCCTCTTTGGCCTTTTTGAACGATTAAGGAAATGGTGGTGCTAGTTTATTATTCACTTATTCAACAACCTTTGTTTTTGTGTAATCAGACTTCCCTGAATTATCAGTAGCTTTATGTGCAACCTGTTGTGGAACCAAATCTGTATCTGCCTTCTTATTTTTCTATGGAGGTTTGTCACTAAAATCCTTACCACTCCTCAAAGTTATTGCCACAACTTAATTTGGAGGTTCATTATCACTTGGAAACCTACCTTGAGGCCTGGTATTCTATGCCTACTATAATTGCCCCAACTGTTGTTCTAACTGCTTCTGAGCTACTTACTAATTTCTTATTTCAGCAGTCGTCTGTTCTTGGTTGGACATAATTTTTTTCATAGTCTCTTCAATATTAATGGCTTGAGTATTTTGTTGTTGCTGCTGAAACTGATAGTGCTGGTTGTTACCCTAAGGATACATTAGCTGAGTCTACCATTTTGGTTGTAGGCATTACCATAATTTTGCTTTTGAGTATTGCCCAAAATTTACTGAATCAAGATTTGAACCACACAAGTCTATAGAGTGGCCACTATTTCCATATATCTCATACTAACCTGGGGTTTGTTGCACTGAATTTACTTGAGTTGGAGCTTGATTCATACCTAATTTACTGAATTGGGTCATCATCTGATTATGCATGGCTGATAGTTGAGCGGCTAAGGCAGTGATACTATCAACTTCAATCATGTGCTCAACTTTTTTCATTGAGGTTCTGGACATATAAGTATGCCAATCAAGATTCCCTTTAGCAATATGGTTCAACAAAGTATAAAGCTTATCAAAAGTCTTTTCCAGATCCTAACCACCTACAGTTTAATCTAGAAAATTTTTTGTGTTATGGTCAAGGACTTCAACAATGGTATACACTAATACCTCATTGGACTGCTGATGTGTGCACAATATCGAAGAAGAGACTTGAATCTCTCCCAAGCATGATAAAGTTTCTCATCTGGCTTTTGCTTGAACGCAAAATCTCTTTGCGTAGTCTAACAGTCTTGTCGGATGGAAAGAAAAGGATGAGGAACCTCTGGGTTAAGTTATCCTATGTTGTGATTGAACTTGTCGGCTCTGTGTTCAACCCCTTTTTTATTCCCCCGAAAGTGATAAAAGTAAGAGTGTCAACCTCACATAATTGGTTGACACACCCATCAGAATAAATTTGTCATTAATATCTAAAAGGTTTTGCTGGTGAACTTATGGATCTTCATGTGATAGCCTGGTGAATTTTCCACTGCTGCATAAGAGTTGTACCATATTCTATTTTAGTTCAAATCTATCTCTAGTAGTTGGTCTACAAATAGCAGAGGTCACATTAGTCATAAGTGTGATTGCCACTTCATGAACTGTCTGGCAGATAAATAGATCCTCAACCATGGGAGTAAGAATATCTTATCCCTCATAAATTTATGGGATATGATATGTAATACCCCAAAAATCCAAAGCAATGTTAGAGCCATATTTCAAGCTCATGCAAATTACATTATATTTCTTTGGTAGTTTTATGAGAGAGTTTGATGTATCTTAAGACTTCTAATAACTCCCAGCTATTTGACAGATCAAAATATTCCTTTCCAATTGAGTTTCGGGAAGAATGTTGCAATAGTCAACTTCAAATAAGCTTATATTTTATTCTAATTAGAATTTATAAGCTCAATACTCACCAAATGATAATAAATTTAATTATCTTTCCAACAATATCAATTTTGCCTAAATCTGATACCCGAGTGAGAAGTTATGACACTTTTAGTGAAAGGCAGTAACCCATCACGATTAAGCCACATTGCGGTGATGACCAAAATCATGTTCGACCTTTTACTAGTGTGTCATTGGAATTGTCCATTGTCGTGCCAAGAATCGCGGTGGAGTAAGTAGCGCATCGCGTTAAAGTGCAATTTTCCATTCGTCTTTTTCCAGTGTGTCATCGCGATGGCGCCGCATCGCGCCATGGTGCAAAACCAGAATTGTCCATATCCAGTGGCGCAACACCATAGAACTGCATCTCACCATTGGTAAAAATGGGGATTGTCCTTTTTGCAGTGGAGCAACGCGATAGCACTGCATCACGCCGAAGGTCAAAATATGGATTTCCAGTTCCAGTTCCGAGTTTTAATTCCCAAGGGTTGTTTAGTATTTTCCCCAAGCCCCAAATTGTGTTAAACAAAGGATTTAACCTATACTTTGCATATTATATTTATTTTTCATCAATTTACTCTCCAAGAAAACCCTAGGCTTCAACATTCAACTTTAAGAAACTCCAAAATTCACTATTCCTTTTCCAAGATAATTCAAATTCAATGTTCCCAATTCAAGAACTTTCAAGAATTCTTAAACTGAGGTATGTTAAATGTTCATCCATGGGTCCCTTCCAATGGAGTCCAAGTATCAAATTTCAAATTCAAAGTTGTGATTCATACAAGTAATTATGATTTGAAATTGTGATTTTAACCATGAATCTCCATAAATCTTGATTATATACCATGTTTACATGAAATTATTGTTGCTATCAATCACCACACATTTGAATAATGTTATTCTCTAATTTAAATCATAATTAGTGATGTTGATGTTGAAATTATGCTATTACTACAAGCTTTAAACTATTCTCATGCATAGCTTAAACTATGAATATCAAGTATTTGACGAAATGCCTACAAGAATGAATTTTGAATAAATTCCTTCATGTTATGTCCCCAAAGTTTTAGTACTATTTTTCTATTATTGCTATCATGTCCTAGGGGTTATGAATACCCAAAAACATAGACGTTTACTTAGTCTCAGTATCTTCAGAATAGTTTCAGATATATTATGAGCATTATCAGTTCCGTCAGTTATCATAATTAGTTAAACTTAGAACGGTTCAATATTCTGAATCAGTTCAGTTGGGATTAGGATTTAGCATCGAGCTAGTGCAGGGATGGAAGCTTCCCTGTCAGTTAGGCAGAGTCATTAACAGCATTCCCTATATTTCAAAATTATGTAGCCAATGTAGGATTTAAGGAGTCACCCGTTAGTTCAGGCTTGACTACCTCCCAGGGGTCACCCATCAGTTTAGGATTGACATCCTTAGTTTTTTGGGATGGAATTTCAGTGGATCCATACAGCTAGTGTTAGTACCCGTGGAAAGGTACTAATACTCCTCCAACTGAGGTTACAGGTTGGACCCTAAATTGCTCATTGGGGCATGTCAGTTAGATGATAGCTCCCACAGTCTCAATCCAGTAATCTGCTCAGTAATTCAGTTTTAGTTTTTCTTAACCATTGTATACATCTATCAGTTATTCATTTATTAGTATTCAGTATATCAGTTTATAAATTATATTCAGAACATGTTTTATGCTTGGTCATACATTTTCAGTATGTACAAATCTTATGCATTCTATTCAGTACTTTATGCTATTTATTCAGTTAGTTATTACTCCTGTACATGAAACCATGCTTATCAGCCTACCTCATTTAGCATACCAGTACTTTCAAAGTACTGATTGCATACTCATTTCTTGTTCTATGATGTATCGTATCATAGGTTCAGATGCTCAATTCTCAGATCGTGAATAGACTTTTCAGATTATCAGATGTAGCAGTGATGAGTCCTTAAATTTGAAGGACATGGTTTATTTATCTTACTTATTTCATTAGTTTTCAGTATTTTTCCATTCAGTTAGAGTTAGTTGGTGTTTTTTCCCAAAAACTCCAGAGTCAGTTAGTAGGGGCTTTTCAGAGTAGCATAGACAGTTAGTCAGTCTTCAGTTTTAAATTTTCATTATCAGACGTTTTATCAGTATTATCAAATTGTTTTACAAACTTTATTAGAACTATGATTTAAAACCTTATGGCATTCCTTAGTTAAGTTTTGTATATGATCTTTTGTTATCAGTTTTATTCAGTGCTCACAGCAGGTACCAGCTCATGGGTTAGCTTGTGGTCCCTAAGGACTGTAAGTACCGTGCGGTGCTCAGGGTGTACTCTTGGGGAATTACAAACTTAGTATTAGAGCTAGGTTTTAAAGTTTCCTGTGAAGTCTGAAATCCGCGTCAAGTAGAGTTTTGTGCATAGGTGTGAAGCACGCCACACTTATAGACAAGAGTCTACAAGGTGTTTTAAGAAAAGTTTTCCCTTCTTTCAGTGTTCATGTCGTGCGATTGAGCATGATGCTCATGTTAAACTCTTTGTATAATCTTTTCTTCTTTTTATTTACAGGATATGCCTCTCAGAAAGATAAACGGAAGAAGAAATATAAACCAGCTAACGCCTCTGCCCGTTCAGGAAGATCCACTGAACGAGCATGTTTCTCATGTAGAGTTCAGAGCTGCATTCACTACTCTAGATCACTATTTAGTAGCTTAGAATGTTCAACCAACTACTGTCCCAGCCATCCCAGAGGCTAATACTACCACAACTAGGATATAGGACTTTATCCAAATAAATCCTCCCCTGTTCTCGGGATTCAAATCTGAAGAGGTTCTGCAGAAATTCCTAGACATGGTGCAGAAAGTAACATACATTATGGGGGTGACTTCTAGTGATAGTGATGAATTAGTTGCTTACCAGCTGTAGAAGGATATAGCCCATACCTAATTTAAGCAGTGGTAAGAAGATAGAGGCGCAGATGCAGGGCTAATAGAATGGGAGGAGTTTGCTACAGCCTTCTTAGATAGATTCTTCCCGTTTGAGTTGAAGGAAGCCAAAGTGTTAGAGTTTATCAACTTAGGTATGGAAATATGAGTGTGAAGGAGTATTCCCTTAAGTTTACTCATCTAGCTAGATATGCTCCTTATGTGGTGGTTGATAGCAGATCTAGGATGAGCAAGTTTGTGTCTGAGGTATCTGACAACATGTTCAAGGATAGTACGACTGTGATGTTAATTAAAGAGATGGACATATCTAGGCTTATGGTCTATGCTCAACAAATTAAGGAGTAGAAGCTTAAAGAGAAGGAGAGGGAGAACAAGAGGGCTAGAATAGGTAGCTTTAATTTCACTCAACCTATGTTAGAAGGTGGTAACCATCCTTAGTTCCATCAGAAATCTTTAGATCCTACCCCATCTTCAGCTAGTGCCCCTGTGCCAAAGTTCAAAAATAACAACCAGGATAGGGCTCCAAGCTCTAAGTCCCAAGACAGTGTAAACAGTGGGCGTACAAATCCTCTTTGGTAGAAATATGGTAGAAACCATCAGGGTGAGTGTAGAGCTAGAAGTGATGTATACTTTGGGTATGGTAGGCCAAGCCATTAGATTCGGGAGTGTCGGGTAGTTTCTCGAAAAGAGAGGGATTTACGCCAACAGGGAAGTCCCATCAGTCATCGGCTCCAGCTGAATGCCTGACTCAGTAGGGCAATACTTCTAGTTCTACTAGTGGTCAGCGTCAGAATAGGCTTTATGAACTTCAGTCCCGACAAGATTAGGAATGTTCTCCTAATGTGGTTACTGGTATGTTGCAAGTCTTTCATTTATATGTTTATGCTTTACTTGACCCTGGAGCTTCTCTTTCTTTTGTAAGCCCTTATATAGCTGTCAACTTTGGAGTCAGTCCCAAAATCTTAGTAGAGCCTTTCACAGTGTCTACCCCAGTGTAAATCTATTGTAGTGTGGTGGGTATACAGGAACTGGCCTGTTACACTGTCTTAGAAAGTTACTTTAGTAGACCTTGTAGAGTTAGAGATGAGGGATTTTGACATCATTCTCAGCATGGATTGGATTCATTTATGTTATGATTTAGTGGATTGAAGAAATAGAGTATTTCATTTCAAGTTTCCAAATGAACCAGTTCTTGAATAGAAGGGTAGTACTACAACACTTAGGGGTCAGCTTATTTCGTACCTTAGAGCGAGGAAAATGATATCCAAGGGGTGTATTTATAATCTTTTCCATGTCAAAGACTTTAATTTTGAGACTCCAAATCTTGAGTCAATTTCAGTGGTGAGAGATTTCTAGATGTGTTCCCTAAAGATCTTCTCGGAGTTCTTGCCAAATGGGAAATTGATTTTGGAATAGACCTTCTTCCAGATACTCAACCTATCTCTATTCTTCCATACATAATAGCTCCAGTCGGACTAAGAGAGTTGAAAAAAGAGTTGAAAAATCTCCTAGATAAGGGATTCATTATGCCCAGCCTTTCCCCGTGGGGTACACCAGTCATGTTCGTGCATAATAAAGATGGTTCTCTTAGAATGTGTATCAACTACCATCAATTGAACAAAGTGACAATCAAGAATGAATACCCACTTTCTAGAATTTATGACTTGTTCGACCAAATTCAGGGTGCCAGTTATTTTTCTAAGTTAGACCTTAGATCTGGCTATTATCAGCTCATATTCAGAGAATGTGACATTTCAAAAATAGCTTTTAGAACTAGGTATGGTCACTTTGAGTTTTTAGTCATGTCTTTTGGTCTCATGAATGCCCCAACAACCTTTATGGACTTGATGAACCGAGTGTTCAAGCAGTACTTGGACATGTTCATCATAGTCTTTATTGATGACATTCTTGTCTATTCCCGTAACAAAAATGATCATGCAGACTACCTCAGAATAGTATCGCAGTTACTTAGAGCCCATCAGTTGTTTCCAAAGTTTAGTAAGTGCAAATTTTGGATAAGATCAGTAGCTTTCCATGGCCATATTATTTCCAGCAATAGTATTAGAGTTGATCCTCAAAAGACCGAAGCAGTGAGAAACTGGTGTAGACCCATCTCTCTTTCAGATATCAGGAGTTTCTTGGGTTTGGTTAGCTATTACAGGTGGTTTGTCGAAGGGTTTTCGTCTATTGCGTCCCCCATGTCTAGATTGATTCAAAAGAAAGTTAAGTTGCAGTGGTCAGATTCTTATGAGAAGAGTTTTCAGGAGTTGAAGACTTGACTCACCACAACCCCATTTTTGACATTATGAGATGGTTCAGGCGAGTTTGTCGTGTACCATATGCTTCCAGAGTCTATTTGGGGTGTGTTTTGATGCAGAAGGGTAAGGTTGTAGCCTATTCTTGTAGACAGCTTAAGCCCCATGAAAAAAATTATCCTACCCATGATCTTGAGTTAGCAACTGTTGTTTTTTCCTTAAAGATTTGGAGGCATTATTTGTATGGGGTGCATGTTGATGTGTTCATAGATCACAAGAGCTTGCAATATATATTTTCATAGAAATATTTGAATCTGCATCATAGGAGATAGATAGAACTATTGAAAAACTATGATATGAGTGTTTTGTATCATCTGGGCAAGGCCAATGTAGTGGCAGATGCCCTAAGTAGATTGTCTATGGGTAGTGTTACTCATGTTGAGGATGATAAGAAGAAGTTAGTTAGGGAAGTTTATCAACTTGCCAGATTAGTTAATCGTTTGGTTGATTCAGCTGAAGGTAGTAATTGGGTTCAAAATAGCTCAGAATTTTCTTTGGTTGTCGGAGTGAAAGAAAAGCAAGATAGGCATCCTAGTCTGGTAAAGCTGAATGAGTTAGTCAGAGACCAGAAAGTAGAGGTTTTCTCCCAAGGGGAAGATAGTGTGTTACATTTCCAAGGTAGATTGTCTGTGCTGTGTGTTAATGGGTTGAGATAGAGAATTCTTGCAGAAGCACATGGTGCGCGTTACTCGATTCATCCAGGGACCACAAAGATGTACCACGATCTACGAGAAATCTATTAGTGGAGTGGGATGAAGAGGGATATTGCAGAGTTTATAGCTAAGTTCTCCACTTGTCTATAGTTTAATATTGAACATCAAAAGCCTAGTGGCTCTATACAGGAGTTCAGTATTCCCACTTGGAAGTGGGAAGTAGTGAACATGGATTTTGTGACAGGTTTTCCTCGTACTCATCAGCAGGATGATTCAATTTGGTTCATTATGGATAGGATAACCAAATCATCCCATCTCTTACTAGTCTATACTTATTATTCAGCCGAGAACTATGCCAAGGTCTATATTAAAAAGTTGGTTAGGTTGCATGGTGTTTCATTGTCTATCATTTCAGATAAAGGTACCCAGTTTACCTCTCACTTTTAGAAAGCTTTTTAGAAGGGTCTTGGTACCCAAGTTCACCCCAGTATAGCCTTTCACCCTCAGTTTCATGGTAAGGCAGAGAGGACCATTTGGACCCTTGAGGATATGTTGAGAGCGTGTGTAGTTGACTTTAAGGGCAGTTGGGATGACCACTTGCCTTTGATTGAATTCGCGTATAATAACAGTTATCTTTCCAGTATTCAGATGGCTCCATTTGAGGATCTATACAAAAGGATATGTAGATCTCTAATTAGTTGGTTTGAGGTAGGTGAAACCTCTTTGATAGGTCCTGACTTGGTATTTGATGGTTTGGAGAAAGTTCAGCTAATCCGGGAAAGGCTTAAGGCAGCCCAAAGCCGACAGAAATCTTATGCAGATGTAAGGAGAAAGGATATAGAGTTTGAGATTAGAGATTTTATATATCTAAAAATCTCTCCCATGAAGGGGGTAAAGAGGTTTGGTAAGAAGGGGAAGCTTATTCCCCGATATGTTGGCCCTTACCAAATTTTGTGCCATTTCGGAAAGGTGGCTTATGATGTTGAGTTGCCTATAGACTTAGCATCAGTGCACCCAATATTCCATATCTCTTTGTTGAAGAAGTGTATTAGTGACCTAGTTGTAGTTGTTCCCTTATAAAGCGTAGATGTTCAGAACAACCTTTTCTATAAAGAAATTCCAGTCGAGATCCTTGATTGCCAGATTCATAGACTAAGGAACAAAGAAGTTCCCCTAGTCAAGGTTGTTTGGTAGAATTAGTTCATTGAGGGAGCCACTTGGGAAGCAGAAGTAGATATACAGACTAAGTATCCACATCTTTTCTCTGTAAATTCAGATTCAGCTTAAGGTAACAATCTTCTTAGAATTTCTCTTTTCCATGCTCAATTTCAGCTGCATATCATTCTCATGTCAGCCATGCATTCACGGAACAAATTCAATCATGTGCCATGTTTCAGGCTTAGTCATGTAATCGCATTTTAATCATGTATATTCAGCATGTAATCTCAATTCCTTAGTGCTTTTAGCTTAACCAATCTCATTTGAGGATGAATGATCTCAAGGTGGAGATTGTAATACCCCAAAGATCCAAACCAATGTTAGATCCATATTTTAAGCTCATGCAAATTACATTAGCGTTCTTTGGTAGTTTTATGAGTGAGTTTGATGTATCTTAAGGCGTCAAATAACTCCCAGCTATTAGATAGATCAAAATATTCCTTACCAATTGAGTTTTTGAGAATAATATTTCTATATTCAAATTCAAATGAAATTTTATTTTATTATAATGAGAATTTTATAGATCAAGACCCACCAAATTATAGGAAATTGAATTAGCTTTCTAACGATGCAAATTTTGCCTAAATTCGATACCCGAGTGAGAAGTTATGTCACTTTTAATGAAAGGCAGTAGCCATCGCATTTAGGCTACGTCACGGTGATGAAAAAAATCACGTTCATCCTTTTTCCAGTGTATCATCGCAATTTCTCAGTTTCTCACCAAGAATCGCAGTGGAGAAAGCACTGCATCGCGTTGAAGTACAATTTTGCGTTCGTCCTTTTCTAGTGTGTCATCGCAATGGCTCCACGTCGCGCCATGGTGAAAAACTGGAATTATCCATTTTTAGTGGTGCAACACGATAGAACCGCATCACACTATTGGTCAAAGTAGGTATTATCCTTTTGAATAGGCGCAACAAGATAGCACCGCATCGCGCCGAAGGTTAAAATCGGAATTGCTAGTTCCAGTTCTGAGTTTTAATTCCCAAGGGTAGTTTAGTCTTTTCACCAAGCCTGGAATTGTGTTAAAAAGGGATTTAACCTATCCTTAGCATATTATATTAATTTTTCATCAATTCACTCTCCAATAAAACCCTAGGTTTCAACCTTCAACTTAAAGAAGCTCTAAAATTCACCATTCCTTTTCCAAGATAATACAAATTCAAGGTTTCCAATTCAAGAACTTTCAAGAATTCTTAAATTGAGGTATGTTAAATGTTCATCCATGGGTTCCTTCCACCCATGGAGTCCAAGTATCAAATTTTAAATTCAAAGTTGTGATTCTTACAAGTTATTGTGATTTTAACCATGAATCTCCATGAATCTTGATTTTATACCATGTTTACATGAAATTATTGTTGTTATCAAACCCCACACATTTGAATAATGTTATTTGCTAATTTAAATCATAATTAGTGATGTTGATGTATATGTTGAAATTATGCTATTATTACAAGTTTTAAACTATTCCCGTCCTTAGCTTAAACTATGAATATCTAGTGTTTGATGAAATGCCTACAAGAATGAATTTTGAATAAATGTTTTCATGTTATGTCCCCAAAGTTTTAGAACTATTTTGCTATTATTGCTATCGAGTCCCTAGGGGTTATGAATACCCAAAAACATAGTTGTTTACTTTGTCTCAGTATCTTCAGAATAGTTTCAGATATGTTATGAGCATTATCAGTTTAGTCAGTTATCATAATCAGTTAAACTTAAAGCAGTTCAGTATTTCAAGTCAGTTTAGTTGGGAGTAGGATTTAGCATGAGTGAGTACAGGGATGGAGACTTTTCTGTCAGTTTGGCAGAGTCATTAGTAGCAGTCCCTGTACTCCAAAACTATGTAGCTAGCATAGGATTTGAGGAGTCAACAGTCAGTTCAGGCTTGACTACCTCCCAGGGGTCACCCGTCAGTTTAGGCTTGACACCCTTAATCTTTTGGGATAATATTTCGGTGGATCCACACAACCATTGTTAGTACCCGTGGCACGGTACTGATACCCTTCTAATTGTTGTCACAGGTCGGAGCCCAAATTGCTCATTGGGGCATGTCAGTTAGATGATAGCTCCCACAGTCTCAGTCCAGTAATCATCTCAGTAATTCAGTTTCAGTTTTTGTTGACCATAGCATACATATATCAGTTATTCATTTATCAGTATTCAATATTTTAGTTTACAAATTATATTCAGAACATGTTTTATGCTTGGTTATACATTTTCAGTATGTACAAATCTCATGCATTCATTTTAGTACTTTATGATATTCATTCAGTCAGTTATTACTCATGTACATGAAACCATGCATATCAGCCTACCTCATTTAGCATACCAGTACATTCAAAGTATTGATCGCATGTTCATTTCTTGCGCTATGATGTATCATATCATAGATTCAGACGCTATGTTCCCGAATCACGCATAGACTTTCTAAATTATTAGACATAGCAGTGGTGAGTCCTTATATTTTGAGGACATGGTTTATTTATCTTAGTTATTTTATCAGTTTTCAGTATTTTTCCATCCAGTCGGTGTTAGGTAAGGGTTTATCCCATCAACTCCAGAGTCAGTCGGTAGAGGCTTTTCAGAATAGCACAGACAGTTAGTCAGTCTTCAGTTTTCATTGTCAGACGTTTTATCAGTATTATCAGTTTTGTTTTATAGACTTTATTAGAACTATGACTTAAAACCTTATGGCATTCCTCTGTTAAGTTACGCATATGATCTTTTGTTATCAGTTTTATTCACTGCTCACAATAGGTACCAGCTCATGGATTAGCTTGTGATCCCTCGGGACTGTAAGCACCGTATGGAACCCAGAGTGTACTCTCAGGGTGTTACATGATAGAGAAGAAATGCTTCTCTTCTCTGTTGGTAAAAGAGTTGCTCAGGCTCGGGGTATGGTTCAACCAACTCCCTGTCCATTGCTAGCTTACTAGTACGCTTAACTTGTGCCTACAAATTTAGAAGCCAAGATCAAGTGAATAGCACTAAATAAATCAAAACTTTAAATTGATACTAAAGTAGTTTCCAAATTATAAGTCCCCGGTAATGGCGCTAAAAACTTATTGTGCCCAAGTGCACATGCAAGCGTATGTGGTCCACCTAAGTAATACAGTGACTTTAAAGAAAGATAAGTATCGATCCCACAGGGACTAGTGTTAAGCAACTATTTTATTTAAGGGAACTTAGTTATATTCCTATTCTAAATGCAAATCATAAGCTCAAGCAATTGAAAGAGTACAATCATGTTCTATTCATCTAATGTCTACCTCTTGTTCCGCTTCCCAAATTAATAAGACAATTATGCATGTATTCTAAGGATCGTGAGTCCTTAAAATAGTGATAACAAGGATAACTAAACAATCACAAAAAAATTAATTCATAATAATTCTAAGGTTGGCCTTAACCCCGAAAAAGGATGTTTAGCTGATCATGGACCTGAACGTAATCGCAACAATTGAATACATGTTAAAATCCATAAACAAATCAAAGTAATAGAATAAAAAATCTAATTGAATTATTCTCCAACCTCCCTTCAAGTTCCAAGGTCGTCCAAGGTGTGAAACATAATAACTAAGTGTACTATTTATACGTAGACACAAGCTGCCAATTTTGACATCGCGTTGTTCCATGCCCTTATCATAGTGTCTAAGGTCTATGGTATGCCAATGACTATAAAATGTCCATTTTTGGTCAAGTTTTGTCCCAAGTATTTGTCCATCCTTCCCATGCCTTGTGGTGTTATTTTCACTTGATTTTCAGCTTATGTATCATCCATATATCATCATTATCAACTCACCAAGCATCCTATAGAATTAAACACCACTAATTAGAGCTCAAAACAACATACAATCCAAGACGATGAACTAGTAACTTAAGCTAAGAGTACTAGTTTTGTCTTTTTGATCTTTAACTTAGTGTTTTGTCTCTTGGCTTGTTTCAATTGAAACTTAAACACTATGAACAAGTTATTACACACATAATTACACACTTATACCCTTAGTAACCCATTACACATACTAGAATCCATCGAGAACAACTAGAACAACACATAGCTCAAGCTAGTAACACTAGTTTCCTTGTCTAAATTCTTAGTGACCAGGTTGATTCCACTGTTGTTTGAAACACACCTTAAATATTATAATCAAGTATTTAAACACTTAGATGCTTAATTATTTCTTTATAAACTCATTAATCACACAAGAAATCCTCAAAATAAGGCTAATTAAGGTCGGATAACAAGTCTTAGTTGCAAAACTTGCCGGAAAATCAGCTTCATTGAGAAGCTGGTCATTTTTTTTCAAAAATGTAATATATAATATTTATTTTTATATTTATATTTTTAGATATGGACTAAAGTGTATTTTCTAAAACATATGGCTGAAGTGGGTATGAAACTAAATCGCATGTTTTTAAACTTGGGTGCTAGGGTTGCTATTTTTTGGTGGTGTCCCTTTAGGGTGTCTTTTTTTTTAATTATTTGAGACTTGTGTTTCATCAATGAAAATTTTAAAAGTGTCTCTTTTTCCATCTCTCCCAACTCATGTTATACAATATAATTATCTTACTATTTTATTATTCAATCTATTTAAGAGTTTTACACCTATAATAGAAGTATTTTTTCTTTGTATGGTACGATGAAAATTATGAGAAATATGGAAAAATATTGTAGCTTGCAATGGAGTTGGAATTGAGAAATAAAGAGAATGAAGTTTAAGAAGGAAATTTTTTTCTAAAGTTTTCAACTTATTTACTATACAGAAGAGAGTAATTTTATGTCGAAGGATGCTGTTATTTTGGTGGAACTTTAGACTCGTAAACTAGTTTAGAATTATTTCATTTGTACAATGTTGTTGGGTTATTATAACTTCGAAGAGATAAGTCAAGAGCTATACTATTAAATCAATGTAGATTATACTATAGTGCGCTGGAATCTCCTTAAAAAGAGCGACATATTGCATCATAATCTAATATTTTATTTTTCACTGTGATTGAAGTTTCTCCGACATTAATTTTAAGGAGATTTAACTTTTGTTACAATTTAAAAAATTGTGGATATCAAGATAGTAGATTTCAACATCACTCTGATTTAACGTTTCTAGATCTCTTTAAGAGATAGAAGGATACAATATTTTTCTACTTGATTAATTTAAGTGAAGGAGAGGTAAAAAAATTAATCTAATATTCTTTTAATGAACAAGTGATACTACTTTTCATTAAATTCTCGAAATAGTGAAGACTAATGAAATGAGAAAAACATACTCATCATGAAGAATATGATTTCTTTATCTTTGAGAATGTTTTGAATTTTGGATCGTGGACCAATGTACATTTAGCGGATGCGAATGTGGATAATGTTGGCAGAAAATTAATTTATTTAGGATTTTAATTTTGTGGGTCACTATAAATACTCTTTATAGGGTTATTAATAGGGAGTATCACATATTATTGAGTTACCTTATTTTAGTAATTTATAATTTTGCAATATTTGTATCTCTAATTTTAGAAGCTTTAGTGAAGAATCTATATATATAAATAAAAGAGAAACATGAGGCTACTGATGTGGTAGGCCTCTAAAATCAGTATTCAGATTTATCTTTTTTTCTATTTTTTGACCTTTTATTCCTTTTAATTCTTTTTTTTAAATAAAAAAAAATTCAACCCGTTAAATTTTCATAATAAAATTCATTAATTGTCCTTTATTAAATTTAGAAAATACACCGTACCAGTAAAAGCATTAAATACTCATGTCTTCCCCTTTCCTTCCCCGTTATTATTAACCCTTCTTCTAAAAGATTCAATAATTAAATCATGATACCACAATTGCATCTTACTCTCAGAGGAAAAATAAATGTTAATTAATAGAGGAGGATAATTTTTTTTTGCTGGAAAATGGAACAGAGGAGAAAAATTCAACCCACCAGATGCGCCATGTCAAATGAAAAACTTGAAGATTTCAATTTTAAGAAGATATGAAACTTCAAACTTCATGTTTTCTTGTTTTTTCCTTTCATGTGTATTTCTACTACTCTTTCTCTTGCATTTATTATTCTTATTAATTTATATTTTTTTTATGTTTCAGGCCTTAGGTATTACGGCTTAATTCATTGCTGGTAACTATGTAGGTATTACGGTTTCTTATTCTTATTATTCTTACAGTTGCATTTTTTTTTAAAGTTATTCTTATTTGTAAGGTATGCATACTCATTTTCTATTTGACGTTGTTTGATAAAGGTGGAGAAGCTTTTGAATCTTCATTTATAAAGATGCGATCAAATTTGCATGCTTAGTGGCCAAATAACACAAATATTTTAGCTCAGATAAATTTTTTCGATGGCATTCCTTGATATAGAAACTTCTTGAACTGGAAAGGAAAAGGTAAGAGGGGTACAACTGAAGATTTGTGTATTATTAAGGGAAATTACTTTAAAAAAGATATTGTTTTATTTGTGAGAATGATACTTTCTTGTTCAAATGTGCTACAGTGCGATTAATAAAAAGCACCACCTTATCATTGGAAGTTGATCTGTTCATTGCTTGTAATACTCTTTCTTGCGTTTATTATTTCTATTATTTTATATTTTTTTATATTTCAGTCCTTAGGTATTGCTGGTAACTATGTCTTTAAGTAAATGGTTATTCTTGAAAGTTATTCCTATTCGTAAGGTATGTATGCTCATATCCTGATGTCTTCTCGATTTTTAGTTGTTTATGTGCATACATTACTTGACTATTTTGTTTATTTCTCTTAGATCATGTAAATTGAGTAATTGTTACTTTCTCTATTTTTTTATTGATTAGCGGTTTAACATTTTATATTTTTGTGCATCTATATATATATATATATATATAGAGAGAGAGAGAGAGAGAGAGAAACAATGCACAATTATGACAGAAAAAATGAAAATTTAAATGTTTTTCATTTATCTTGCAAGATTGAACACATTGAGATTCCAAAGTTACAATTTATGTCATGCTTATCTATCACTACATGTTGTAGGGCTCAAGAATTTGATGGATGCCCATGAAAATGAATTCGAGCTGATGTAAGATCAACTTGGTCAAAGAGAAAGGGAGATATAAGTTGTCTCTATTATACCGACGGGAGGCATCTACAAGATACTTTTAGCAAATAAAACCTATCTGATCCATTAATAATTGGCATAACTTTGATATTCGTACAAAAGTTACTGTTTCACAAAGGTATTCCGTAAAATGAATTCATAGGCGTTCTTTCTTATATAAGTAATGAACCTTGTGTTAAACTTTATGACGGATAATTAGCAGTCATCAAAAGCTTCTTAAAAGTCAAGAGATACTTGATAGTTATTCTGATATATGGACTACAAGAGTTTGAGATAATATAAAGTACATATTTCTAAACTTGTAATAATGAAACTTGAATATCCTTAACTGCACGAAATGTGAAAGTGGCCGAATATGCTTGAGAAATAAATTGCTTTAAAGTGTAGTGGGTTGTCACTAACAATTGTTGAGAATAAGTTTATCAGACTATTATTGTGGTCGTATATGAGTTTCTTTTGTTACCTACTATTATTGCTATAAAAAATTTAACATTTTAAAAAATAAAGAGAGTAAGAAAGAACAATATTTAATTAATTAAGATAAAATAGGAAAAGGGTATAATTTCACCAGTTAAATTAAGTATCTTGGAAATTCAATATATTTGGATTTAAAGACTAAACCTTTTTTTCACAGAGTAAAAAACTATTTGTAGGCTTCACAAGAAGAATTATTACCACGCGCGAAGCGCGGGTATGTTACCTAGTCAAGAATAAAGTTATTAATTTCATCTTCGATTCAAATTAAATATTACGACATCAATTAATTCTTGTCTTTAGTTTATTTTTATCATGAGTAGCTAAATCCTCTACTAAGATTATGAATCCAACGGGGTTGTAAAAATCATATGATTTTCGTGGGTTACATTATATTCGAGAATTAGGAGACCAATGATATTTTTCCTAAATTGTCTACTTGAATTTGATTTATTATATTCCAACTGTAGTTTCCCAATAATATCTTTTGATAATTATTGAGTCTACTTCCAATTATTATTCCAAATCAATGAAAGAGCACTAACATTAAATTTTAATGAAACCCAAAACAACATTGGTTATTCATAGTAATCTCTTTGATCTATTACTTCAATTTCTTGGGCAATTAGATCAATCGACTAATTGAATCAAATCAAAAATTAAATTCTCTCTTTCTTCAAGTGAATTAAACGAATAGTGCATGGTTTAATATATTATCAACTCAATTCAATAAAATAGGCACAAATTCAATTGAATAATAAAAATACTCAAATCAAAATAGAGTTAACAATTAAATAATCATTAATCAAATAACATAGGTTTGAATCACAATTGCAAAATAAAGCTAATTACACATGAAAGAATAGGCATAACATATTTAACAATAAATTGATGGATTCCTTGCCAATTGTCTAGCTTACACTCCAAGTATCCAAACCTCCCTCTACTATTTTTCAAGTAACTTAAGTCATTGATAGACCCTTAAACTTATTTTGGGATTTCATTTGAACCCCTCAACTTAGCATAGTTGTAATACCCCACAAAATTCTCTTCCAGTTTGAGCCTTAGAGAGTATTTGGTAAAGCGAAAATTTGAGTCAAAATGTTTCAGAAATATCCTCCCAAGTATGAAATACTTTGAATCATGTGAGAATCTATTTGAGCATGAATTAATATCATAGAGGTCCCCTAACTCATGGTCGAGTTGAAAGATTTCCTATCGTTCAAGTGTTAGTGACCGTAAAAATTTGGGTCAACTTCAGTCAACCATAACTCGTTGTATATGAAGAACTGGGTGGCTTTCTATATATCAAATGAAATATCTTTGAATTAGCTTTCTAACGATACCAATTTCGCCTAAATTTGATATCGGAGAAAAGAGTTATCCCCATTTTATTCCATCATGTCAAGCTGGAAAATGGTGACGACGTTTCTGACGGGCTATCACGTTTCTGACGACCTTTTTGACGACGTCATCACATTCTGATGATATTTCTGATGACATCGTCAGCCCTGGGTAGAAAATCAATAATTTGGACCCCTTTTGTGACGACCATTCGTGATGGTCTATCACGGACCTGATGGCCTGTCATGGATGGCGTCAAGTATATTTTTTCAGTAATTCAAGGGCATTTTTGCAAGGGTATTTTGGTCATTTCCCACCTTTTTTGAGCCTCTATAAATATGAGAAACCCTCATTCAAACCCTAATTCAATTATTTTCTTTTCCAATTCTCTTAAGAATATCTAAAATTTTATTCAAGAACCCTAATCTTCCAAAATTCATCCATATATTCTTCAAGGTTTCTTCAAGAATCAAGTTCCTCATAGTGTGGGCTTCAAGAATTTATTTATTTCAAGTGTGGATAAAGTTTCAAGAACTAAAGTTCATCCAATTTCAAAGGTTATGGTATGTAGATGTTGATTCTTGAGTCCCTTTATCCAAGAAACTCAAGAGCCCTTTTTAAAACTAAAAGATTTTTATATTTATGAGTTGTTAATGATTTATATGAGTTGAAATGGATGTTTAATGTGTTGTTGAGTTTTGATTTATGTTTGCCTACAAAATTTATGAGCTTTGACCCTAGTATGTGGAATTCATGTGATGTTTGTGATAGACCCTCTTAAAGTTGTTTTTCCATGTGATGTGTTCATGACTTTTGGGTGTAGAAATGGTTGAATAAGTGAAGAACGTTCCCCATAGGTTTGATAAAGATCTTAGGTGAAGCATAAGGGACACTATAGTATGTTGAATAGGAAACCCCAAATTGTGAGCTAGCCCATGCATGCCTACTGTTTGATAAAATGCCTTAGTGAGTGAAATGGGCCAAGATAGCATGAAATTCCCAAGTAGGTGTAAAATTGGTCATGTCTAGTGTTTGTTGAAAGACCCTAGTGAACAAGTTGAGATATGATGGTTATAAATTCCCCCAATTATGTGCTCTTGATATATGTTAAGCCTTTAATACATGCCAAGTGGTTAGCAAGTAAGTTATGACGTGATAGTATGAAGTCTCCCCAAGCCATGGGATATCCAAACACATGTCAAGATCGATATAGGTATGAAATAGCTGAGGTAAAACCTTATTGAAGAGAGTACAATCTAGTAGCATGTTTCCCCTACGTTATTATATGATTATGATTCTGAGATGCTTAAAGTGACTCCTTGGTGACTGTGATGATGAATAGACATTTGAGATCCTTAAATGATTGAGGTGATGTTTAATGACTGTGGAAATGAACATATGGTATGATTCTTGAATTACTTGTGAAGATGCTTGAATGATTGTGATGATGCATGAATGCTTGTGATGATGAATGAATGATGATGCTTACTTTTATGCTATCGAGTCCTGGGGGTATTTATACCCGAAAATAGAGCTGTTATCTAGAGCCCGTGTCAATTTCTCGATAATTCCAGTTGAGCCATGATTCTCAGAACTCAGTGAACTATAGAACTCTGTATCCTCAGACAAGTGCGGAACTTAAGAAAGCTCAGTAATCTCAGAAATCTCTGTAATCTTTGTATCACTACTAATCTAGACTTAGTCTTGTAATTAGCTAAAATCTAATGGTATTCAAGTGATTCAATTCTAATATCTGAAGTGATTTGAGTAATCTATTCAAGCTCTATATCGTCAGTCAAATACTATGATTTGATGTCTTTTTCGTCAGGTACGGAACTAAGTAATCTCAGTGTAACTCAGTTATATATTTTGAGAAACATGATCAGTATCAAATTCAGTTCAGTTGTGCTCAGTTAAGCCTTCAGTCAGAGTCTTTCAGTTGGGAGTAGAAACTAGCACTGAGCAAGCTCAAGGATGGGAACTCACCTACTAGTAGAGGGTGTGATTCTTTGATACAATCTTTGTGATCCAGAACTACATAGCTAGCATAGGTTGAGATATCATACCTACTAGTTGAGGGTAGATGAGAGACATCATACCTGTTAGATGAGGGTAGATGAGGTGGCTTGACCTATTAGATGAGGGCTCCACCATTCTCGTTTGAGAACTTGATAGATGAGGGTCACATAAAGATAATGCACATAAAGATAATGTCTTTACTCGTGGTACGGTATTGTCACCCTCCCAACCAGAGGTAGAGGTTGGACCCCACCTGTGGTAGATTGGGGCATGTCGGTTAAGTGACTACTTCCTACAGTTTCAGTTTCGGATTCATTCTCAGTTTCAGAATCAATCTTCAGAAATCAGGACTGTCAGATACGGTCATCTATCTTTATGAGGAACTCAGGTAGTTCCATTGATTCATGGACCAGTCTAATAGATAGGCTTGGTCACATATAAAGTTGATTGATATCATATTCAGAGATATGCCGCCAGATAAGCTTATTCACAGTATCAGATTTCTACTGAATATTCTTGTCGTCAGATTCAGATATAATCATACTTCTTATCATTGATAATCGCTTCTAAAATAATCTGTTAGCAAAGTTGATTTCTAATTCTATCAGTCAAAAGTAGTAAGCTCAGAGTACAGTCCTTGATGTAAGCACATCTATATCCTCAGTTATCAGTATCAGAGGAGTCAGTGATTCAATATCTCAGTATCAGTAGTGAGTTCAGTCTGCCGTAAAGTAGTATGCGAGTTTCAGTATCTAGAGTGGTGATGATTGTGTTCATGTTCTGTACATTCATGTATGTGTTCTTATGCGGCATCTTTCATGATTATTCAATTTAGATATTATGCATTCATCAGCCCATGTATTAGCCTACCTCGTCTACATACTCGGTATATTCCTGTACTGACGTATTTGTGCTAAGGTGTTTTATTTGACACTATAGGTTCAGAGGCACAGGATCCAGATTATCCTCAACAGTTCAGTCCCCGTCAGCAGCAGTAGCAGTGAGTCCTCTTCTTTCGAGGACGAATCTCAGTTTACTATTATTGTTTTAGATTTTATTTATTTTTAGTTAACGGAGTTAGTTGGGGACCTGTAACTCCATAATTCAGACAGTTTAGAGGCTTTTTAGATGGATGTATTAGTATTCAGTTTTCAATTTTGAGTATATATAGATATGTTGAACCTTATGGCAAGTTTCCGCATTTATTTCAGATATTATGCAGTGTACAGGTACAAATATCAGAAAAGAGTTAGCTTGTGGTCCTTCGGGTCCATAAGCACCGTGTGATGTCTCGGGATGGTATCTCGGGGCGTTGCAAACTTGGTATCAGATCCTAAGGTTCAAGAGTATCCTAGGGAGTCTGAAAAGCCGCATCTAGTAGAGTCTTGTACATGGGTGTGTAGCGCACCACATTTATGTACAAGAGGCTACATGATGTTCTTAGAAGCAGTTTCTTTTCTTTTAGTGATCATTTCGTGCGAGTGAGCATGAGCTCAAGTTGATCCTCAGTCTAATCCACTTCATTTTTTCATTTACAGAGTATGCCTCCTCGCAGAGACTTTGTCCATAGGGTTGATGATTAGCCCCCTCAGCCAGTAGATCCTGAAAATGAGAGGGTGTCATATACAGAGTTTCGGGCAGCTTTCCAGGCGCTAGCCCAGGTGGTGACTAATGTTCATGGCAACCGTCAGGCTGCAGTCCCACCTCAGCAAGATGGGAATTCTACCGTAGCCAGGATTAGAAGCTTCATGAAAATGAACCCACCCGAATTCTTTGGGTCAGTAGTAGGTGAGGATCCGCAGTTGTTTCTTGAGGAGGCAAAGAAGATCACCCATATTATGTATGTGTTATAGGAGGAGAGTGTTAAGTTAGCATCTTATAGGTTGAAAGATATTGCTCATGATTGGGTAGTGATATGGGAGAAAAGTAGAGGAGAGAATTCAGCTCCCGTGACTTGGCTAGAGTTTCAGAGTGCCTTTATAGATAGGTTTTTCCCACTAGAAATAAGAGAAGATAAGGTAGAAGAGTTTATGAACCTAAGGCAAGGCTCTATGATAGTGAAAGAGTATTTTCTTAAGTTTAACCAATTAGCTAAGTATGCTCCCGATTTGATAGCTGACCCTAGAACGAGTTTGAGTAAGTTTTTGACTGGGGTATCAAGTGATGTGTTGAAAGAGTGTAGAGCTTCCATGCTCAATAGAGATATGGATCTTTCTAGGCTAATAATTCATGCACACCAAATTAATGCAGATAAGATGAAGGAGAGAGGGAGAGTGAGTAAGAGAGCCAAGAAAGGTAGTCATGATTTCTCGCAGTCAGGGTCTCAAGGTGGTAGTAGTTCTCAGTATGGTTGGAGATTTTTAGTTCCAGCTCCATCTTCAGCTAGTGTACTCACACCTGCGTTTGGGGGTGTCAAATTTAAGGGAGCGCCAAGCTCCAAATCCTAGAGTAGTACTACTGGTGTTCGTACCTACCCGTTGTGAGAAGAATATGGTAAGAATCATAAGGGTGTATGTAAAACCGGTAGTGATGTGTGCTTTGGATATGGTGAGACCGGTCACAAAGTTAGAGACTGTCCTAAGCCAGGTCCCCGAAGTCAGTGTAGTCAGGCTCACCTTGATCGGGAAAGATCCCTTGAAATTGACCCGGGTATATTATGAGCCATTCATCTTTATGTTATGTATTTATAGATCCTTTGCTCTTATTTTGAGCTTATATGTTAGCATGAGTCATGCATAAGTTTCAGATCTTGATCGGTCAATTATGACCCAGTCTGTAGGTTCCCCACGCACCGCTCCAGTATTTTAGTGAAGTATGTTTAGAGGGACATAGAGTCCCAAAGGGGAGATACCCCATGGTATTATGATGTTGCATGCCATTAGATTCATCTCGATGCATGTTCAGATTTTCCTTATAAAGTTAGCATCAATCATGGTTGCATTGTCGTGCTTTCAAAAGTCAGCTTAGCCGGACATTCATGCATTAGATATGCGCATTTAGTAGAAAGAGTTCAGCTTGTCAGCGTGTGTTCATTCATGTATTCATGAGATCATCCCAGTTATGAGTCCATGCATTAGATATGAATGTGTATTATGAGAATTCAGCTATGAGTATCATCAGTCGAGTATTCCATGGATCATATATGCATGCCCAGTGTGAGAACTCTATATGTCAGTCGTTCCAGTTGCGTAGTCCTAATCTGAGATATTTCCATTTCTTGAGTAAGTTCTGTTGATCCATAATCTTATTCTATTAAGTGACATTCGAGGACGAATGTTCTCAAGGGGGAGATAATGTAATGCCCCATTAAATCCTCTTCCAGTCTGAGCCTTAGAGCGTATTTGGTAAAGTAAAAATTGGAGTCAAAATGTTTCAGAAATATCCTCCCAAGTTTGAAATACTTTGAATCGTGTGGGAATCTATTTGAGCAAGAATTAAGATCATTTAGATCCCCTATATCATGGTCGAGTTGAAAGCATTCCTATCGTTCAAGTTTTAGTGACCGTAAAAAGTTGGGTCAAACTCAATCGATAATAACTCGTTGTATATGAAGAACTGGGTGTCTTTCTATATATCAAATGAAATATCTTTGAATTATATTTCCAACTATACCAATTTCGCCTAAATCTGAGATCGGAGCAAAGAGTTATCCTTATTTTATTCCAGCATGTCAAGATGGAAAATGGTGACGTCATTTCTGACGGGCTATCACGTTTCTGAGGACCTTTTTGACGACGTCGTCATATTCTGACGATATTTCTGATGACATCGTCAGCCCTGGGCAGAAAATCAAGAATTTGGAACCCTTTTGTGATGACCATTCGTGACGGCCTATCACGGACCTGACGGCCTGTCACGGATGGCGTCAAGTATATTTTTCAAGTAATTCAAGGGCGTTTTTTCAAGGGTATTTTGGTCATTTCCCACCTTTTTTGAGCCTCTATAAATATGATGAACCCTCATTCAAATCCTAAATCAATCATTTTCTTTTCCAATTCTCTCAAGAATATCTAGGGTTTCATTCAAGAACCCTAATCTTCCAAAATTCATCCATAAATTCTTCAAGGTTTCTTCAAGAATCAAGTTCCTCAGAGTGTGGGCTTCAAGAATTTTTTTATTTCAAGTGTGGATAAAGTTTCAAGCACGTTCATCCAATTTCAAAGGTTAAGGTATGTAGATGTTGATTCTTGGGTCCCTTTCATCCAAGAAGCTCAAGAACACTTTTTAAAACTAAAAGATTTTTATGTTTATGAATTAATGATTTGTATGAGTTGAAATGGATGTTTAATGTGTTGTTGAGTTTTGATTTATGTTGCCTACAAAATTTATGAGCTTTGACCCTAGTATGTGGAATTCATTTGATGTTTGTGATAGACCCCCTTGAAGTTGTTTTTCCATGTGATATGTTCATGACTTTTGGGTGTAGAAATGGTTGAATAAGTGAAGAACGTTCCCCATAAGTTTGATAAAGATCTTAGGTGAAGTGTAAGGGACACTATGGTTTGTTGAATAGGAAACCCCAAATTGTGAGCTAGCCCATGCATGCCTAGTGTTTGATAAAATGCCTTAGTGAGTGAAATGTGCAAAGATAACATGAAATTTCCAAGTAGGTTTAAAATCAGTCATGTCTAGTGGTTGTTGAAAGACCCTAGTGAATAAGTCGAGATATGATGGTTGTAAATTCCCCCAATTATGTGCTCTTAATATATGTTAAGCCTTTAATACATGCCAAGTGGTTAGCAAGTAAGTTATGACGTGATAGTATGAAGTCTCCCCAAGCCATGAGATATCCAAACACATGTCAAGATCGATATAGGTATGAAATAGCTGAGGTAAAACATTATTGAAGAGAGTACAATCTAGTAGCATGTTTCCCCTACGTTATTATATGATTATGATTCCGAGATGCTTAAAGTGACTCCTTGGCGACTGTGATGATGAATAGATATTTGAGATTCTTAAATGCTTGAGGTGATGTTTAATGACTGTGGAAATAAACATATGGCATGATTCCTGAATTACTTGTGAAGATGCTTGAGTGATTGTGATGATGCATGAATGCTTGTGATGATGAAAGAATAATGATGCTTACTTTTATGCTATCGAGTCCTGGGGATATTTATACCATAAAATAGAGCTGTTGTCTAGAGCCCGTGTCAGTTTCTCAATAATTCCAGTTGAGCTATGATTCTCAAAACTCAATGAACTATAGAACTCTGTATCCTCAGACAAGTGCGGAACTTAAGAAAGCTCAGTAATCTCAGAAATCTCTGTAATCTCTGTATCACTAGTAATCTAGCCTTATTCTTGTAATCAACTCAGATTTAATAGTATTCAAGTGATTCAATTCTAATCTCAAAACTTATTTGAGAATTCTATTCAAGCTCTGTATCGTCAGTCAGATACTATGATTCGATGTCTTTTCCGTCAAATACGAAACTAAGTAATCTCAACGTAACTCAGTTAGATCTTTTGAGAAACATGATCAGTATTAGATTCAGTTCAGTTGTGCTCAGTTAAGAATTCAGTCAGAGTCTTTCAGAAACTAGCACCGAGCGAGCTCAAGGATGGGAACTCACCTACTAGTAGAGGGTGTGATTCTTAGATGCAATCTTTGTGCTCTAGAACTACATAGCTAGCGTAGGTTGAGACATCATACCTACTAGTTGAGGGTAGATGAGAGACATCATACCTGTTAGATGAGGGTAGATGAGGTGGCTTGACTTGTTAGATGAGGGCTCTACCATTCTCGTTTGAGCACCTGATAGATGAGGGTCACATAAAGATAATGCACATAAAGATAATGCACATAAAGATAATGTCTTTACCCGTGGCATGATATTGGCACCCTCCCAACCAGGGGTAGAGGTTGGACCCCACCTGTGGTAGGTTGGGGCATGTCGGTTAAGTGACTACTTTCTACAGTTTCAGTTTCAGATTCAGTCTCAATTTCAGAATCAATCTTCAGAAATCAGGACTGTCAGATACAATTATATATCTTTATGATGAACTCAGATAGTTCCATTGATTCATGGACCATCCCGACAGATAGCCTTGGTCACATATACAGTTGATTGATATTATATTCAGAGATATGCCTCCAGACAGGATTGATCACAGTATCATATTTCTATTGAATATTCTTGTCATTAGATTCAGATATAATCATACTTCTTATCATTTATAATCGTTTCCAAAATAATCTGTAAGCAAAGTTGATCTCTAATTCTGTCAGTAAAAAGTAGTAAGCTCAAAGTACAGTCCTTGATGTAAGCACATCCAGATCCTCAGTTATTAGTATCAGAGGAGTCAGTGATTCAGTATCTCAGTGTCAGTAGTGAGTTCAGTCTGTAGTAAAGTGGTATGCGAGTTTCAGTAGCTAGAGTGTCGATGATTGTGTTCATGTTTTGTGCATTCATGTATATGTTCTCATGCAACATTTTTCATGATTATTCAGTTTAGATATTGTGCATGCATGAGCCCTTGGATTAGCCTACCTCGTCTACATACTCGATACATTCTTGTACTGATGCATTTGTGCTATGGTATTTTATTTGACACCATAGGTTCAGAGGCACAGGATCCAAATTATCCTCAGCAGTTCAGTCCCTATCAGCACAGTAGCAGTGAGTCCTCTTCTTTTGAGGATGAATCTCAGTTTACTATTATTGTTTTAGATTTTGTTTATTTTTAGTTGACGGAGTTCGTTGGGGACCTGTCCCATCAACTCCACAGTTCAGACATTTTAGAGGCTTTTCAGACGGATGTATTATATTCAGTTTTCAGTTTTGAGTATGTATAGATGTGTTGAACCTTATAACAAGTTTCCACATTTATTTTAGATATTATGCAGTGTACATGTACAGATATCAGAAAAGGGTTAGCTTGTGGTCCTTCAGGTCCATAAGCACCGTGTGACGTCTCGGGATGGGATCTCGGGGCGTTACAATGGTACCTATTGAACACTTTAACTATTCAAAAGTCATTCCTATTAGATACAAAATGCTGACATGACAAAAAAGTTTATTTCACACTATTGAGGCTCGTGAATCAAATTTAAAAAATATTTTTTTCAACTTTTACACCTTAAATTATTTTTTTAAAATGACTATTTTTTTTTAAAAAGGACGGACTTTAAACTATCATCTTCTTCACCCAAATTACCACTTTGTCTCCCCTCTTCCTCCCTTTTTATTTATTTCTTTTTTTAAATTATCTTTTTTCTAGTTTAAATTTCTCGCATTTTTTCAGAGGTACAAATATATGTAAATTTAAAAAAAAAATCTGCATAGTCCTATTTTTTCCTGTAACAATGACCACTCTCTCCCCCCCTCTTCCTCCCTTTTTATTCAGTTCTTTTTCTAAATCATCTTTTTTTTCTCGTTTAAATTCCTTGCATTTGTTCATAGAAAAGAGGTAGACATAATTTAAAAATAAAAATTTGGCAATTTTTTATTTTTTTTGATAAGAATGACCACTCTCTCTCCCCTTCTTCCTCCCCTTTTATTCAATTCTTTTTATAAATCATATTTTGTTCTTGTTTAAATTCCTTGCAATTTGTTCAAAGGGAATAGTAGATATAATTTTTTTAAAACATTTCAGCAAAGTCCCATTTTTCGATAAGAATGATATGAAATATTTTTTTCCTAAAAATTTATTTTTATTTTTAGTAACTGAAGAAGAAACTGAAGATAATATTTAGGAGTTTGTGATGCTATCAAAATGAAAGGAAAATGTGGGATTTTCATAGATGTCGGTGAAAAGGGCACTGTGGGGTTGGATGGAGAAGTAGAGGGTTTGGGCGGTGTTTGGATTAATTTTTTTAAAAAATATTTTCTTGTCATTTTTATTATTTAAATAAAGTTCGGTTTTTAAGAAATTATTTGAATAATTTCCACGTGACATTACTTTATTGGTCTATTTGGCATATGACTTACGCTTACTTCAAATTTTTAACATATTTTCATCTTGTGTCAAATAGGTATAAATTTGATAAGAATGAAGTGTTAGTTGGCACAAGTCTGAATTGAAATGTTATAATGATCATTCAGGTCATTTTCCATATTTTCACTTATTTTCGCCATTAGAGCTTCTCTATAATGCCCCAAGTGATTTATGACTTGCTGGAACTGATAGTTTGGTTACTGGGTAGTTTATTTGATTTTCAATTTTCTATTTTGAAGTCTTCGCTAGTTCTAAGTGACCACCGAGTGAAAATTTTAGTAAATGACCTCAAATGCAAATTCTAATTGTTCCATCAACTCTGAAATATTAATTTTAGGCTAGGTAAACTTTTGGTTCGGATCCCAAGGTATCCGGACTCATTTTGACCTACTGGTCAGAAAGTTAAGAAAATGAAAATTAGGCATGGGTCCCATATTTTATCAAAATGACCTCGGATAAAAATTTTAACTGTACCATTGAGTCTGATAAGATGTGGCGATCGCACGCCATGCGTCACGATTGCGGAACCCGAGGGTATGGGTAGGTATAAATAGACTCCTTATTCGCTATTTTATCCATTTCTCATCCATTTCTTGAGATATTGAACTCTAAAGAGTAATATGAAGTAGGATTTAAGCTTGTGGGTAATTGGAAAGCTTGATTAACACTTGTTTCCACAATTATCTTCCGATTTGAGGTAAGAATTCACTCTTTTCTTGGTAGATTTTCTTGATTTCTTGTTCAAAAATTCTAAAATCTTGGAGGCTTGATTTTAGCTGCAAATTATCTTAGATTACACCCATTTTTCTAGGATAATGATCCCTTGAGCATTTGGAAATATTGAGTTGGTTTCGAAAATGTGATTTTCTGTTAGTAGGACCCATATGAGATTTTGATGTGATTATTGGACCGAAAACACAATGGTGCAATATGGGTATCATTATTCTCATATTAATTATTAGAATATAATTTTGATAGCTTGGCATCTTTATAATGTTCTTGAAAGGGAAAAACAGTGATTTAGAGGATCTTGTGAGCTTTCTTCAACATCCAGGTGAGCTAGATTTTACCCCTTGTTATATTGAGCTACTTTATAATATATTTATGACATTATGTTATATTTTTGGTGAGTTTAGGTGCTGATATGATAAATTGAAATACTTGGGATTAGTTGGGTCATTTAGGTTATTTTGAAAATCATTTTGGGCATGATTAACTTAGTTATTCTTATCTTAGGTGAAATTGACCTTGTAGGCTCTTGTTAGGATAAAAATACATTAGTTACTCAATTAATGACAATATTTTCATGTTCACTTAAGTTTAGGATGAAACTTACTCAAATTGCCTTAGCATAGGTAAAATTGATCTAGTTGCTCTATATTAGTAGAAATTGCTATCTTAGGACTAGTTGTGGCTTGCTCAACATTTAATAATGGATTTAGATACCTTAGCCTAGTACGGGATAGATATTGTTTGGTAAATAATTTTGAAGATTTAGAAGTGGACACTTCGATCCACCTTAGGCCAAGACTTGTAATAGTTATTGAAGACCCTTTGATTTGCTTGTGTACATCTAGGATGATGGTTATTTCGGTGATGTTTAGACGCCTTGGTAGTTGTTGGTTATGATGAATTATGTTGAAAGTAATGCTTAAACGATTATTCTATGTATATGGATTATTGGTTAATCTTATGATGAGCTATTGAAGATGCTATTATTTTGGGCTATTGATTAGGCTACCGAATATTGAATGAGCCCTTGACTATGATATTGACTAAGCCATAAATTATGCTATTGATTTGCGATGTATAAGCTATGTATTATTCCATTGATTAACTATTGATAAAGCTATTCATAAGCTATATCTTATGCTAATGATAAGCCATTAATTAGGCTATTGAGAAGTTATTTCCTATGCCTTGATAATGTGTATTAATTATGTTAGTGATCATATTTATTGACTATATTGGCCATTAGGCTATGGATAGTGCTAAAGATCATGCTTATTTACTATATTGGCAATCATGCTATGGATTATGCTAGAGCTCACGATTTTGATTGTGATTATTGGGCATGCTAATATACTGTGTGAATGGTTATGCTATTAAATACTCTAATGATTATGCTATTGGACATATTGATGATGATATTGATTATATATATACCTAGTAAGGCCGAAGTATGATTATGATGATTATATATACCCGACAAGGTCGAAAGATTATTATGATGATATATACCCGACAAGGTCGGAGGATGATTATGATTATACATACCCGGTAAGATCGGAGGATGATTATGGTAGTATATACCCGACAAGGTCGGAGGGTGATTGTGATGATATATATATACATGCCCAGCAAAACCAAACTAGAAGATGATTGTTATGATATTTTGAGTATATTATTGAATATCCATACCAGTTCTATTCTGAATATATATATATTATGCTATAATGATATACTTATTATGATATGATGATATTAGGGTGTGAGATTGACAATTTAGCTAATTTAAAAATTAGAAAATAGTTAACATGGTATGAGATGACTAGACTCTAGTGATATAATGATTGGTTGGTAAATATTGGCTAGTTGACAAATATTGGTTAGTTAATAAATAATGACTAGTTGTTAAGTGATGATTATCCGCTAATGAAGAGTAGTTAACAAGATATGTTTAGTTGATGAAGGATGATTTATTGATACATGAGGATTAGGGGTACATGATGGCTAGTTGACAAGTGTTGACTAATTGAAAAATAATGATCATGGTAAAGCGATGTATACCATGAGGCATAATTTGTATGAATTCCAATTGTATGGTGAGAGTTGATGAATGATGGTAGTGGGATATTCTATATTGTTTGTACCCTCCAGGCTTATGGGGGCTTGTGATGAGTTATTTATGGGAGCTAATTTCCTAGTTATTATTGCATATGTTGATGCTTATTGTTATGTATGATTATATTCTGGTTATCTATTTATTTATGTATAGAAATATTGAAGATATTTTAGGTTCGTTTCTATACCTTGACTTAGTTATACTGTCTTGCATTTTATCATATTTATATCATGATTTAGCTCAGTCGGTCGATGATTTCTACTGTTCATTGTTTTGGTATTCATACTACACTTTTGTACCCTTTTTGGTACAGATTCAAATATCAGTTTCCATCATTGATTTGTGTTCTTGTTGTGTTGATAATAGGGTAAGCTCTTGGAGTCTGAGTCACCCATTTTCCTCTATCATACTTATGTCTAGTCTTTAGTTTCGAGACAAATGTATTGACTGTTCTAGATACTTGGGTTGTATTATTATATTTGTTGCTCTTGTACTGGCTCTACCAGGTCGTGGGATGCTTTTTATGTAGTGACTACCTTTAAACTACTTTTATTATCTTGCTCATTTATTATGTTGGATTGCCTATTAGGAAGTTTTAGACATTTCCACCAAGTTAACCCATTGTGTTTAGCTCTGATTTACAGTTTAACTTACCTACTAGTGGGGTAAATTAGGTGCCATCTTGACTCATGAATCGAATAATGACAGATGTCCAAGTGAAATCTCAAAACAAGTTTAAGGATCTATCGATGACTTAAGTCTTTCCAAATTTAAAGATATCTAAGGGTATTAAGATGTGAGATTCTATCATTTAGCGAATGTGATATTTTGCCATTTTTTATCAAGCAAGATAAACTTGGAGAGGATTTGGGGTAACTATAGGTTGCTTCTTTCAATTTTAACGAAAGTGACGTTTGGGCCTGTCCAAATCGGTTCAACTATTGTCCTAAATTTTCAACTCTTTTATAATATTTTTGTACATATTTTTTAAGCCCAAGTAAATATTATATAGTATTTCTCTAAAAAAATTATGTCTAATTTAGGACTCTAGATATTTTGGTACTTTATTTACGATTCTAAGTCCTTTTCTGAGTTGTATTTATAGGAGATATTGTAATGCAATTTATTTATTCAATTTATGAAGAATATTCTTTCACAAATCTTCTATTTTCTATGATATCTAGGCAAGCTTGATCATTAATCAATATTTAATTCTTTTCATCATAGTCCAAATATGTCATCCACTTTTCAAATCATAGAGGTAGTGAGTGAGAGAACACTGCCTGACAAGGCTGCTACAAATTTTGAAACTACTATCATCAATATGGTTAATCAAAGATATCCTTATTAATTTCATCCTTCGAACTATTCAGGGACAATTTTTTATGTAGTGTTTTTATAGAGAGGAATAATGAGGTTTGAGGAGAGAAATAATCATTGTTCTCTCATAAAAAATAAGTTAGAATTCACTAATGGATCTCTAGATATTCCTTCTCCCAATTCAGCACTCTAAAGACCTTAGACTCAATGTAATAATATAGTAATGTCAATACTACTCCATTCTCTCTCTAAAGATATTACAAAAAATATCTATTTTCTAACTATGCAAAGGACCTTAGGAAAGATCCAGAGGAAGATTTGATCAAACCAATAGAGCCGAGTTATTTTCACTTTAAAAGGAGTTAATATTGTTACCCAAGTAAACAAAGTTGTGTCAACTTACTTCACTAAAATAAAAAGTGTGTGGGATAAATTATACGCTTTGACCAATTTTTTTGTCTACGTCTGCAACTGTGAGTGTGGTGGTAAAATAATATTTAAGCCACACCAACATGAAAGGTTATTACAATTCTGAACGGATATGAATGATCTTTCAGGATTATGAAGTAATATTTTTTTTGAGACACCTCCGAATCTATTCGACCTAGAATCCACCCATTTTGATCCTTGCCTCTTTTACCTTCCACATAATAGGCTTATTTACTCATAATACGATATTAAAATAAAAAAAAATTCATAAACACTAGTTTATCCTGTTGAGTTAGCTTTTTTATTTTTGTTTCCAATCATCCAGATGAAAGAAAATTCAATGGATATAAGTACAAAAGAATGGTTTATACTCTAAAAAGGTGTTGTGACATGTAGTTGTTGTAAGAAGTCAGGTCATTCTCTTTAAGTAAGTCTTACAAGACTCATAGATTTTTTGTTGACTTTAAGTTAACAAGACACAGAAAATCTCAGGAAACTACTAAGTTAATATTTTTGAAGCTAGTAAGCATACTATTGGTGGAGAAACTAAGTCGTTAAGTTAGGAAAATATAGGAAAACTTCTACCATTACTTTAACAACTCAAAAACTTCTTAGAAAAATGGTACTAGCACTAAAGCTTGCGCCAGAATGAGTTATGCAGATATATCAAGATTTTTTAAATCTTATGCATGCCTTATTAAAATTAATAGGTATTCTTGAATTTTAAACAGTAAATCCACACAACACATGACTCACAATAAAATATTATTTTCCCACTTTAAGCCACTACTTAAGTTAATATTGATAAATCTTCTCAATTCTCATAAAATAAGAGTAATTTTCAAATCCAAAATTACAAAATATTTTATCATATCTTATTTCAATTCAATTTTTTTTTGTTTGCATATAAGTTGTGCAGACAACTCAACATGTATATCTTATTTACTTCTACCTCTTATTTGATATTTCAGGGTCCTTCAGTGAAGAGTCCTCTGAAAGTTGCTAGAGATCAAAGAAGACTCTACATACTCAAGTCAGGTCAAGTCAAATCAGTTAGATGTTTCTCTAAAGAGTCAAGCCAAGAAGAACTCTGGTTCAATTTTTGTTTTAGTTTAGTAAGAAAATTTATTATTCTAGTTTAATTCCTAGTTCTTGTTTTGCTTTATTTGATTCAAGTAATAAGGAAAAATTTTGGCACTAAAGATTAGGGATCATGTCTTTATGTAATATAAAGAATGTTTCCTTTGATTTCATTATTTCTAGTTAAAATTTTACGGTATCTTATGCTATATGCACAATGACAAGAAAAGCAAAACTTCTCTTTCCAATAGTAACATTTACACTAAAGGAATTTTTGAGTTAATACATGTTCACATTTGAGAATCATATAAAACTCTTACACATGATGGTCATAGGTTCTTTCTCACCATTATGGATAATTTTGGTAGTGTCACGATCTAAGTTTACACTTTGAAAGAGATATGGTGCTTAAATTTATAAGTTGCACAAGTAATCCTTTGTATAGAATATCAAGCGTAATAGTGACATAAAGTGAAATATATAACTAAAATTATAATTTATATGTTCTAAAACATAACTGAAAGTCTTAATGAAAAAATACTAAAGTCTGAAAGACTAACATAAACCATATTCTAATATCTGTCAAGCCTCTAAATCTGAGTAAAACAATATGCTGGAAAAGCCCCCTATCTATCCATAAATATTGTCTAGAATGAAGAAAATAACAACTAAACTAGGTCTTTAAATGAAAACTCACTACTGTTGGAATCTAAACTGCTAAATCTTGCCAAAAGCTTGAGAACGATCATACGTATCTACATCAATGAAAATGTAGCACTGAAGAGGTATGTTATCAGTACAAGAATGGTATTGAGTATGCAGAAATAAAGATAAAAACCTGAAATTAGATCTATTTTATAATATGAGAAAAGGGACTAAACTAAGACTCTTATGGATATAGATATCAACTGAGAGTAAATGTAGTTAAAATCATATGTAAGGATTTCTAAATATGATATCTAAATCATAATATCCAAGATTATAAAAATAATCAAATAAAATAGACTTTCAAAGTAAGTTAAGTATTTAGGTAGGAGTTTCTTATACTTGGAATACATCACTTGAGTTAATGATGTCTAATGCCAAACTAATTGAGAGGGATGCTATAATGATTCTGGTAGTGATTTTTAGAAGTTTATTTTCTTAAGAAATCCTTCTCCATAGTTTCCTTATTTCATTTATGGGTTGCAAAAATGGTTTGCACGGTCCCCGATACAATCAAAAATGATTTATATGAGTTTGTAGTTTTGAATATTTTTTAAAGGGATTAGTTTGATTTTGATCAAAACTTTATGATCTGGGCTTTGAATGGTGATTTTTATAGTTTCAATAAATTTTTAAGGTCAATTTGGGTTAGTAACATAGTTAGTTTAGGCCCTAAGCTTTTATTTTATGTTTTGGACTCTTAAATTGAAACTAGTTAAATTTAGCGAAAAATAGGTCCCAATGGCTAATTTGTTGTAAGAAAACTCTTTTTAAAACCCTGATGATTTTACTGAGTCCACAATATCAAAATTAGCCTAGTATCGTTATTGATTTATTTTTATGGGGTCTCAAATGAATTTTCAGGACCTGTTCGGAGAGTTTTGACTTTGAGTTTTGTTAGTTTTAGCAGATTTTGCTTGTGCATCATCTTCTTCTTCACATTCATGACTCCTCTATTATATTTATAAAATACAACTTATACCTTTATCACAATTGTGTTGGTGGATACAGTGATCGTAAAGGTTAAATAGTAGTTTAGGTTAGTTTTCTCCTTGCATTTACGACTAAAGGCTCGTGTTTATGAAGGACTAGATTGTCCAAGCCTCATGCCATGACAATGAGATCACATTCACATAGGCCAAATGACCCCTAGATAAAATTTAATTTAATTTTGGCTCATAATCATATTTCCTCCATTTTTTTAAGCATCCCAGGTTTGGACCCTTAGAAAATTTCTAGGAATTTCATTCTTTGAATCCATTATTACTCAATTACGAGATGCAAACTGGGGTACGAATGGTGAAGACCAGTCATAAGTTGACCAGTGTTAGTTGGTGGGATGGTCTTGGACACGGAAAGGGATACGACTTGAGGGTATGAGTCATAAGGCATGGATACGAGTCGTATAGGTGACTCATAAGGTGGTCAGTGTTTGATCCTCCTGGTGTTATTTTTTGCTAGGGATATGGATCATGGGTACAAATCGTATGCTAAGGTTATGACTTGGTTGGATGAGTCATATACTGAATAGTGTCTGATCCAAGGTTGATGATTGGTTATGATGGGGTGAGTATTGATCGTAAGCTAGGTTACGACTCATAAGGAGGTCAGTCGTAACTTTGCGTGGGTGTTTATGGGATTTACGTGGGGGTACTCTAGACATTTCCCTACTTACCCTAATAAGGGTCCACGACTTCTAATATACTTAGGAGGTTATTTACCCTATTATTTTATTCTTAAACACTTATAATCTCTTTCAAAATATATCATAATTCTGTCAAGAGCTTTTGGGGCAAAGAGCTAGGGTTTCAACTAATGGATTACTTTGGGGCTTGTCTTGGTGAATTCACTCCATCAATATTCTTAGTTTAGGGCATAATTCTCTTCCCAGCTTGTAATTTTAATTAAAGGCATGGTTATATGGTTGATTTCATAGTTTTTACTATTGCATGGTTTTGGTATTCAATCATTGATTTGGGGGTTTTGATGTTAAAGGCTTGGTTATGATTTCTTATGGTTTTAATTGTGCTTTTTATAGATTAATGATGGTTTTGGATAATGGAATTGCATGGTAATAGTTTAATGGTAATGGAATTTTGTTTTCGTTTTATTATGACCCCAAGGTGTTTGATAAAATGCTTATAAAAATATGTTCATTGCATTGACTTATGTTAGTGGAACTCTTGCTTATTTTTAATATATATATAAATACTTAAATGTTTTTCAATGGTTTATAAGGGTTAATGGATAATTGGTTATGCTTGTGGATAACATGGTAGTCTCCCGAGAGGTTAATATGGTAAACGAAAAAAGGGCACCGAAAGTCCCCTTAATCTAAATGGTTTGGCTATGGATAATTCTTGCAAGTATGGTGGTATGACGATACCACTAGTTTATCAAATAGACTTGGTTAATAAATGGATAATTGGATTGTTTGAACTTGGTTTTAATTAGGCATTAATGGCAGAAAGTGTAAGCTAAGCTATGGAAGATTGCGATCCCGGGGATCCAAATTAGAAAATCATATTTGCCGATATGAGGGGTCTTTGATGTCCACGTGCGGGTGATATGTTTATATTGGAGGGATGTTCTAGTCATCCCAAGGTTATTGTCTGGTCGTGTGTCTACACGCACCGAGACCCTTTTTGTAGGGGAGGCTGAACCCATATAGCCCGTGGGTGGTAGGACGGCTAAGCTACACAACCCAGGTTAATGTTTTAAATAGCATGCTAAACCTGGTCCCTTTTTCAAATACTTAGATATATGTATGGATGTTTTCATTGGATGGTTTTCACTTGGTTTTGATAAATGGCATTACTTTATACTTATCTTGATATTTATGCTAGTGTTCACCCACTAACCCATCTATTGGCGGTTGTATACCCATGCTATGCAGAAAACAGATGTTTGAATCCTCCTTCATAGTACTTGATTCGATTATAGCTTAATATATTGAAGTGGTGTGCTTCCACCCTTTCATAAGGTATCATTTAATGTTAGGCATTATTAGACTTTTTATTTTCCTTTCGGATATTGATTTTGGCCATGGTTGGGGGCATGTCCCAACTGGATATTTGTATTCTTTTGGATAGAGTCTTTGTGGTACTTCTGGGGGTTGGAATGCTTGGGATTAGTATTGGTGTCAGCCTTGGCATTGGAATAAGCTGGGAGGCTGGCATCATCAATCATAATTTCTCACTATTCCATCATAATACATTTTGAATTTGACTTTCATATTATGTTTCCATATTTTCTTTGGTTTGGTATGGTATGGATGGTTGGTTTAGTATGGATAGACTTGGTTAGTTCAGTCATGGTTCTGACCCTACCCCAAAGTCTTCATGAGATCATTGCACAATCTTGTTATATGCTCAAAATTCAGCTCATCTAAGGCTGTATAAAGTGGTTGGGTTAGGTTAATAGGGTGGTCCCCGATCCTAGGTAGACTTGTGATGCCTATTACGAAAAGGCCCTGACCCAGGCTACATCAAGTTGGTATTAGAGCCTAGGTTCATGGTCAATTAGGAGTCCACAAAGCCGTGTTGAGTAGAGTCTCTTTTAGGGGTATTTAGTGCACCACACTCATAAGGGAGAGGCTGAAAAACATCTAAGAATGTTACACTTTCTTGGTATTCTTCCTTTAAACTTGACTTCCCTATTTTGGAATCTTCTCTAATCCTTGTTTGTTCATCTTTCAGATTATGCCTCCTAGATCTTGAACACAAGAAAATTCTTTTATCCCACCTGGGGATAATGTTGAATGAGTACCTCTTACGTTTGGAGTACATCTTTGATCTCCTAGTCCTGCTCCTAATTATATCAGAGTTTCTCTTATTCCTCCTGCTACTCCTTAGGTCCCTTGGGGAAATGTGACGAATGCGAAGTTTTATCAATCTGTGCATGCTATTTCCCAACTGGTTACTGCTTAGGCCGAGTAGGGTAGGACCAGTATTGTATCTGCTGAGGCTACTAGGCTTGGACAGTTTATAAAAATAGGTCCTCCAACTTTTACGAGAGTGGAAGTGGAGAAAGAACCACAGGGTTTTCTTGATGAGATAGAGAAGATCTATAAGTTAATGAGGGATACTAATGTGGAAAGAGTCAACTTTTCTACTTATTAGCTCAAAGAGGTTTCTTATTTGTGGTATGGGGACTAAGACAAAGATAAGGGTAATGTAGAAGAGGATGGCTTATGGGAGGCCTTTTCTGATGCCTTCAAGGATTGATTTTTTCCTCAAGAGTTTAGGAAAGATAAGATAGAGGATTTTGTGAACCTCAGGTAAGGGAGAATATTTATGAAGGAGTATGATTTAAAGTTCCATCAATTGTTGAGGTATCCTTCTAATTTGGTGGTTGATATAAGGTCAAGAATGAGAAAGTTTACTTTTGGGCTTAACAGAGATCTGATTCTGGAGAGCAAGACTATTTTGCTCATGAAGAAAATGTACATGCTGAGGCTGACTCTTCATATATAGCAGGTTAAGAATAAGAAGAGAATACAGGCAGAATATAGAGACAGGCAGGGTAAGCGGGGTAGGTTTTTTGATCAGGGAGGTGCCCAGTATCAAGGTGGTAGAGATGATAGGAAATAGAAGAAAACAAAGTGGGGGAGTTCTAGTTCCTTCTCTACTACCAGTGCTCCTTACCCACAATAGTCAGGCGACAGGCATCATTAAGGTGGTGATAATTCTCGGGAATAGGGAGCCTAGTCTCAATTAAAAAGTGGTCAGTCTATTTCTTTATGGCCTTCTTGTCGGTTTTGTGGTCGTCCTCATCAAGGATTATGTGAGAAAGGTAGGGATAAGTGCTTCAAGTATGGACAAGTAGGCCATCAACTTAGGGATTGTCCATCTAACAAGGTTTCTACGGGGGAAAATAAGATTCTGGTAGCTTCATCTTCTGTCCCTACACCCAGTGGTATGGCATCTACTTCTGTTACTACTCCTAGTTCCAGTGTTGGTCGAAACAGGTTGTATGCTTTGGCATCTCATCAGGAATCTGAGGCATCGCCTGATGTTGTTACTGGTAGGTTACATTTTTTTTCTCGTGATGTGTATTGTTTTCTTGATCTAGGTTCTACCTTTTTCTATGTGACTCTTTATGTAGCTGTGCCTTTTGGTTTCAATTTGGAAGTTATTTTGGATCCATTTTCTGTTTCTACCCAGTAGGAGATCTAATCATTGTTGAATGGGTTTATGATGGGTGTGTGGTATCTGTAAGTAGTAGGCAGACTTTGGCGGATCTGTTTGAGTTGGGTATGGTAGATTTTTATATAATCTTGTGCATGGATTGGTTGCAATCTTGTTGTGAAAATTTGGATTATCAAACTCATAGGGTTATCTTTACGTTTCCTGGTGAGCCGAAAATAGAATGGGAAGGTTGTTCCTTAGCGCCTAGGAGGAAGTTTATTTCTTATCTTAGAGCCCGAAGGTCAATCTCTAAAGGTTGTCTTTATCCCTTGGTTTGGGTTAAAGATTATAATTCGTAAGGTCCTCCTTTGTCTTCGGTCCCTATGGTTAATGAGTTTCTAGAGGTCTTTCTGGATAATCTTCCAGGTGTTCCTTTGGATAAGGAAATAGAGTTTGGTATTGGTTTTCTTCCCGACACTAATCTAATTTCCCATTCCTCCGTATAGAATGGCTCCAGTTGATTTAAGGAAACTCAAGGAGCAAATTAAGGATCTTCTATACAAAGGGTTTATTCATCCTAGCATTTCCCCATGTGTTGCATCGGTGTTGTCCGTGTGCAAGAAGGATGGTTCTCTTCGTATGATCTATTTGACTAGTTTCAAGGTGCAGAGTTCTTCTCTAAGATAGATCTTCGGTCTAGGTACCATCAATTAAAGGTTAGGGAGGTGGATATCCCTAGGATGACTTTTCACACTAGGTTTGGGCATTATGAGTTTTTGGTGATGTCATTTGGATTGACAAATGCCCCAACAATATTTATGGGTCTGATGAATAGGGTGTTTCAGTAGTATTTATATCTCTTTGTCATTGTGTTTATTGATGATATTTTGGTGTATTCAAAAAGTGAGGAGGATTATGCTAATCACCTTCGTGTGGTGTTGAAGACCTTAAGGAAACAACGGTTGTTTGCTAAGTTCTCTAAGTGCGAGTTTTTGTTGAATAGTATGACTTTCTTAGGTTAAATCATTTTTAGGAAAGGGATCATGGTGAATCCACAGAAGGTGGTTGTGGTCAAGAAGTGTCCTAGACCCACGACTCCATCTGATATTCAGAGCTTCTTAGATTTAGCCGGGTATTATATGTGATTTATGAAGAGCTTCTCATCGATAGATGCTCCTTTGACTAAGTTAACTCAGAAGAAGGTTATGTTTTCTTGGTCGGATGTGTGTGAAGGGAGTTTTCAGAAGTGGAAGGATAAGTTAACTTCGACTCCAATTTTGCTTTACCAGATGGAAATAATGGGTTCGTGGTTTAATGTGATACATTTCGGGTTGGTCTTGGTTGCGTGTTGATGCAACATGGGAAGGTGATGGCCTATTCTTCTAGGCAGTTAAAGGTGCATGAGAAAAAATATCCTACTCATGATTTAGGGCTGTTGGCCGTTGTGTTTGCTTTGAAGATATGGAGGCATTATTTGTATGGTCTCCACGTGGATATATTTTCTGATCACAAGAGTTTGCAGTATGTGTTTTCGTAGAAAGATCTTAATCTCAAGCAGATGAGATAGCTTGAGCTTCTCAAAGACTATGATATGAGTCTTCACTACTATCCAGCTAAAGCTAACATGGTTGCTGATGCTCTTAGTAGGTTTTCCATGGTTAGTTTGGCTTATGTGGAAGAACGAAAGAGAGAATTAGTAAAGGATATTCATTGCTTCACAAATCTTGGGGTTTGTCTCTTGGACTCCAAGAATAGTGGTGTGATAGTGAGAGAAGGGGTTAGATCATCTCTCGGTGTGGAGATTAAAAAGAAGCAAGTGTTGGATTTTGCCTTGATGAAAATCAAGGGTAGCATTGGTAAGCAAAAGGTGGCAGATTTTGAGATTAGTGGCGATGGTACTTTGCGTACCAAGAAAGGTTGTGTGTTCCTGATGTAGATGGTTTGCGACAAAGGATCTTGGCTGAGGCGCATGAGTCACGCTATGTTTTCCATCTTAGTTCTACTAAGATATACCATGATCTCAAGGAGATATATTGGTGAAGTGGAATGAAGCGAGATGTGGTTGATTTTATATCCAAGTGCTTGGTGTGTCAACAAGTTAAGGTTGAGGACATGATGCCTGGTAGGCTGTATCAATAGATTAAGTTGCCTGAAGGGAAGTGGGAAGAGATCAGTATGGATTTCATTACTAGTATTCCTCAGTATCAAAACCAATTTGATTCTATTTAGGTCATTATGGATAGGATGACGAAGTCTGCGCATTTCTTTACTTTGCAGACTAGCTTTTCGATAGAGGATTAAGCGAAACTTTATCTTCAAGAGATTTTGAAACTGCATGGGGTGCCTATTTTGATTATTTCCGATCACGATATACAATTTACATCCCACTTCTGGCAGTTTTTCTAGGAAAGGTTAGGGACTGAGGTGAGTCTTAGTAGGCTTTCCACCCGTAGTCAGACGGGGAGGTGGAAAGAACTATTCAGACGTTGGAAGATATGCTTTGATCCTGAGTGATTGATTATGGTAGCAGTTGGGTGGAGCATCTACCTTTGGTAGAGTTTTCTTACAACAATAGCTATCATAGAAGCATTAGTATGGCTCTTTTTGAGGCGTTGTATGGTAAGAGGTTTAGATCTCCTATTGGTTGGTTTGAGCTCGGCAAGGCTGATTTATTTGGTCTAAATTTGGTTCGTCAAGCTATGGAAAAGGTTAAGGTGATTTGATATAGGCTTAAGGCTGCCCAGAGTCATCAAAAGTTTTATACAAATATTAGGCGTAGTGATTTGGTGTTTGTAGTTGGGGATAAGGGTTCCCTTAAGTTGTCTCCTATGAAGAGAGTAGTGCAATTTGGCAAAAAAGGAAAGCTCAATCCTCGATACATTGGTCCTTATGAGATTTTGCTGAGAGTGGGCAATGTTGTGCATGAGTTATAGTTTCCATCTAGTTTGAGTTTGGTTCATCCGGTATTTCATGTTTCTAAGTTGAGAAAGTGTGTTGGTGATTCATCTTTGATTGTGCCTTTGGAAGGGTTGGATATCTTGGACTCTCTATCTTATGAAGAGGTTCTGGTTGAGATATTGGATAGGCAGGTTCATCGGTTGTGGGCCGGGGATGTGGCTTTGGTTAAGATTCTATGGTAGAACTACAAGATAGAAAAGGCCACGTGGGAAGTAGAAGAGGACATGAGGTCCAAGTATCCGCTTTTATTTTCTGCTCTTGCTATTTATGCAGAAGGTATGTGTTCTTGAACACATCTTTATTTCTGAGTTTGTTAAAAGAAGGATTAACATCTTTGCCTCTTTGTTTTCAAACTTTGTTAAAGGGATGTTTGATAATGCAAATGGCTCTGTGTGTGGTTACCCCTACCTTATCCGTCATTCGGGGAAAAATGTTCCAAGTAGGGAAGACTAAAGCATCCCAGGTTTGGACCCTTAGAAAATTTCCTGGAATCTCATTTTTAGAGCCATTACGACCCATGGTACGAGCCATAGTTGGCGTACGAGTGGTGAAGACCTGTTGTAAGCTGACCAGTGTTAGTCGGTGTGATGGTCTTAGACACTGGAAGGGATACGACTTGAGGGTATGAGTCATAAGGCATGGGTATGAGTCGTATAGGTGATTCGTAAGGTGGTCAGTGTCTGATCCTCCTGGTGTTATTTTCTACCAGGGATATGGATCATGGGTACGGATCGTATGTTGAGGTTATGACTTAGTTGGATGAGTCGTATACCAGACAGTGTATGATCCATGGTTGAGGATTGGTTACGATGGGGTTGGTATTGGTTGTAAGCTAAGTTATGACTCATAAGGAGGTCAGTCATAACCATTTACCCTATTATTTTATTCTTAAGAACTCAGAATCTCTTCCAAAACATATCATAATTCTCTCAAGATCTTTTGTGGCAAAGATCTAGGGTTTCAACTAAGGGATTACTTTGGGTCTTGTCTTGGTGAATTTGTTCCATCAATCTTCTTGGTTTAAGGAATGATTCTCTTCCCTACTTGTAATTTCAATCAAAGGCATGGTTATATGGTTGATATCATGGTTTTTACTATTGCATGGTTTTGGTTTTCAATAATTGATTTTGGGGTTTTGATGTTAAAGGCTTGGTTATGATTTCTTATGGTTTTAATTATGATTTCTATGAATTAATGGTGGTTTTGGATAATGGAATTACATGGTAATGGTTTAATGGTATTGGAATTTTGTTTTGGTTATATTATGCCCCCAAGGTGTTTGATAAAATGCTTATAAAGATATGTGCATTGTATTGACTTATGTTAATGGAACTCTTGCTTGTTTTCAACTTATATATGGAACCTTAAATGCTTTTCAATGGTTTACAAAGGTAAATGGTTAATTGGTTATGTTTGTGGAGAACATGGTAGCCTCTCAAGAGGTTAATATGGGAAATGGAAAAAGGGCACCGCGAGTCCCCTTAATCTAAATGGTTTGGCTACGGATAATGCTTGCAAGTATGGTGGTATAACGATACCACTGGTTTATCAAATAGCCTTGGTTAATAAATGGATAATTAGATTGTTTGGACTTGGTTTTAACTGGGCATTAATGGCGGGAAGTGTAAGCTAAGCCGTGGAACGTGGCGATCCCAGGGGGATCAAAACTGGAAACTTATATTTGCCGATATGAGGTGTCTTTGATGGTCATGTACGTGTGTTATGTTTATATTAGAGGGATGTACTAGTCATCCCAGGGTTATTGCCAGGTCTTGTGGATGCACGCACCGGGACCATTTCAGCAGGGGGAGCTGAACCCATATGGCAAGTAGGTGGTAGGACGGCTAAGCTACACAACCCAAGTTAAGGTTTTAAATGGGATACTAAACCAGGTCCCTTTTCCCAACACTTATTTATATGTATGGATGTTTGCATTGGATGTTTTTCACTTGGTTTTAATAAAAGACATTACTTTATCCTTATCTCAAGATTCATGCTAGTGTTGACCCACTAACTCGTCTACTGGCGGTTGTATACCCATGCTATGCAAGAACCAAACGTTCGACTCCTCCTTCATAGTACTTGATTCTGGTATAGCTTAATGGACTAAAGTGGTGAGCTTTCATCCCTTTGTAAGACATAATTTCATGTTGGGCATCTTAGGCTTTTTATTTTCCTTTTGGATATTGGTTTTAGCCATGGTTGGGGGCATGTCCCAACTGGATATTTGTATTCTTTTGGATAGAGGCTTTGTGGTACTTCTGGGGGTTGGAATGGGAGGGATTGGTATTAGTGTCAGCTTTGCATTGGAATAAGATGGGAGGCTTGCATCATCAATCATAATTTCTCACTGTTCCATCATAATACATTTTGGGTTTGACTTTCATATTATGTTTTGATATTCTCTTTGGTTTGGTATGGTATGGATGGTTATTTTGGTATGGACAGACTTGGTTGGGTCGGTCATGGTTGTGACCTTATCCTAAAGTCTTCATGAGAGCATTGTGCGATCTTGTTATATGCTCAAAATTCAACTCATCTAAGGCCGCATAAGGTGGTTGGGTTGGGTTAAGGGGGTGGTCCCTGGTCCTAGGTGGACTTGGGATGCCATTATGACAAGGCCCTTGTCCGGGCTACACCATTTTCATACTTTGATAACACAATATTAGGAGATTTCAAAGAGGTTTTCAAGAATTTTTTTTGTGGGTATGCTTCTAAATCTTGTATTCATATTTTTCCATTGATTTCCTTATAAATTTATCTTTAAATCACTGATTTTAAATGTGATTTTGGGGGTTTTATCTGGTGAAGTTTAAAATAGATTGTTCTTCAATTTCAAGTTTGATTTCAACTCATTTTTCCTTGAGTTTTCAAATTTAGACTCTTTTTGATATGGAGAACATGATTCTTATATACAATCTCAATTTTACCCTCGTGTGTTTGGAATTCATTTTTGAAGTGATTTTATATTCAAAACTAAATACAATTGATATGAGTATCATTGAACACCTTTTGACTTATAGATGCTATATTTGAATTGATTGGTCATGTTTGAAAATGATTTGAGGGAGCAGAGATTCTAGGTGATAATTTGGAGTGTGCTTAGCTTTACGGGTCATCTGTAAAGGGAAGTTGAGGTATTGATGTGCCATGTTTCATGCCACTTTCGATGCTTAGAATCTAAGAAAATATGCAAAAACTTAGGCCATTTTGTTAGATATGATGTGTGTTTTATGTGTGTTGCAGGAAAATTAGGTTGGAGGTGGTGTGGATCAGAATAAGATGAAAAAGCTTTGAAATCAAAGTTATCTGGATTGACTATGAGTTGTTATGTGACTATACGACTCGTAGGCTAAGTCATGGTGACAACGGTGAAGGCTATTAAATCAAGAATTGAAGTTGAGTTTGGATACGACTCGTATGGAGTGGTAACGAGTCGTAGTGTGAAGTCATTTTGAGAAAATGAGCTAAAGTCTTGAATATTGACAACTTGAAGTTCCAGTGAAAACGAAGAAGACTATGAGTTATTATGCCGGGTTAGGATTCGTAGTGATGAGTCGTTATGAAAACATTAAAAGATGCCTTAAAAGATAAAAACCCACTGGAGTAACAATGAGTCTAACCAACGACTCAGATTTGACTATGAGTCATTATCACTAATCATAGAATGGAGACAACGGGGCTGACAATAAGTTGTCATCAGTCCAGACAACTCGTTGGCTGAGGCGTAGTCACTGCCAACTTTATTTTACTATTTTGTTTTGGATAGGTTTTCTATGTTATTTTGAGAAACTATAAATATCCATTGGATATTCTTATAATAGGTTACACACTTTCTACTCTTACAAACATATTTTCATTTTAAGATTGACTTTTGATCTTGTAATCTCTTTGTTCTTGGTTTTTGATTGATTAATTAATTTGATACTTTGGGTTTTCTTTGTCAATTTTTGTGATATTATTCCTATATTTTCTTTATTGAATTCCATGGATTGTTTCAAAACTATGAGTGGGCTAATTCCCTTAGCTATGGTTGTGGGAATGCTAGCAGAATAACAAAGTAGGGGAAGTGTGAGATTCTTCTTGATTATTGTTTACGCTTATGTTGTAATCTTCTTCAGTTTAATTGATTTCTCAATGATTAGCAATGCTAAGAACTTGTTTGTATTCGAGATTGTCTTCACAAGAGAAATTGAGATTAGGAAAAGAGGATTGCAACAGTTATTTGAGGCTATCAACCCTCATCTAATAACTTGATACCCACAAATTGATATTAAACTAGATCTAAGACAAGGGTATAGTAGGCGACACCCTGAGACTCACAAGATGAAGGGTGAGATTTATCAAAGTGTTTACAAGATGGTTGGTAATACCTAGTTTGTCAGATTTTGTAGGTGTGATAGTGAGATAGTCAAATTAAGCATGAGAAACCTGCGGAGTTAGAGCTTTAGGGGAAACACATTCCTAGTGTTCATCTTAGATTGTTTACAACCAAAAGCATTCACAACTTGTTATTTTTTACTACAAATTCCTGCCAATTTACTTTTCTACACTTTTGACTACTTCAGCAAGTTCGAGAGACAAATTTGACCTATTCTTTATGGGTTCTACCCCAACCTAGTTGGGTTACTATAATTTGGCATTGATCGCATTGTATATTCTTAGATGGTATTGTTTGGGTGCCATCAAATTTTGGCGTCGTTGCCAGGGAATACAGTTGTTGATTTACTGATTGAAGTTGTTAAGGTTTTTGAGTTTTACTTTTCTATTCTTCTTGGGGTGTACGTTTGTGTACGCCCTGTACTAGGAGTCAAGGCAATCCCTTGATTCCATTTGATCCAAATCCAGAAAGAATCCAACAAAAGAATCATAGGATGTCATAATAAGATCGTAAATCTTATCATGAGTTGTCTCAAGATGATCCACAGGACTTGTCTCCCCCACCCTCTCAAGAGATAGTAGAGTAATCCACTACAAAGTTACTAGTAAAGGCTAATTTGAGGAGGGATAATGAGGTTTCTCAATGGAAAGCTAAAGATGTAGAGAGATCCAGAAAGTCAGAAGTTGATTATCGAGAATAACTTAACAGAGGTAGAAGAAATAGAGCTCCAGTACCCTAATCTTTTTAGTACTTGCCAACATATGAAGATCCAGATAAAGACTTGGGGTATGTAGAGCCTATTGAGATAGGAGTCATTATTCCTCCTGCGTTACCCTAGGGTGTGAAGATTGAAATTACTAGTGTTATGATCCCATTAATGAATCAAAAAGGTATCTTTGTTGGCTTGCCAAATAATGATGCAAACATGCATCTCATTAATTTTTCTAGAATTTGCATTTCATATAACATAATAGGGGTGTATTAAAAAGCATTGAGACTTGGGTTTTTCCCATTCTCTCTAACTGGTGAAGCTACATTACGGTTAGGGAAAGTGTCTTGTGGGTCCATTACTACTTGGAACAAGTTGCAGAAGTAGTTTTTAGACTATTTCTTCCCTCTTGCCAGAATTCTATAATTAGAGGACGAGATCTATAATCTTAGGCAATGCATTCTTAACTAATATATGAGGCATGATTTTGGTTTAAGAAGAAGTTGATGATGGTGCCTAATCATAAAATTTTAGAGAGAAATTTGCTGAAGATTTTCTATCATGCCCTAAATACTAGTTCCAAAGCTATGGCGTATATGATTACTAGTGGAGCGTTCATGAACCTGCATTGCAAAGCAGTATCAGATATCTTAGATCAGATCTTTCTTACCAACCGAGGGTGGAATAGTCAGAAGGTAGAGATAGGTGCTGACACTTATGCCATAGGTGCTTCTGGAGAGCATAGAGTTGTGGATGATTTGGTGGCTCGGGAGGTTGCATAATCGAGGATAGTTATTAGGTTACTAATGAAGCAATTTGCAACTATGAATTTTGTAAAGGTAAATATTGTAGGCTTACAAGGTAAAGCTGATAGGTCATATGATTCGGATGAGGATAAAGAGGCGAAGTATTTAGATATAAAGTTGGAGGGTCTTCGAGATCAGGGCCAAACATTTTCAAAAGATATTTGGAACTCGAGGTAAAAGAATAAAGGTCGGAACTACTATAGGGATAGATATAGGGATTGGAGAAGAGAGTGAGAAGGTGACCTGAGATGTAATGTTTGGAGTAAGTAGCAATAATCTAGGGGGGATCCTAATAGTTGCAACCGCTAAGATAACTATTAAAGAGAAGATAATACAATGCATGCATGGGTATTGATTTAGATCAACAATAGAACTATAAGCCTAATGAAACCTTTATCAAAGAGGTCTTTCAACTGATCGTTCAATTCCTTAAGCTCAGCTGGAGCCATTCTATAAGGTAGAATTGAGATAGGTTGGGTATCTAGGAGGAGATCTATTCTGAAGTCAATTTCCCTTTTGAGAGGAACTCCAGGAAGATCTTCGGGGAACACTAATGGAAACTCATTCACTACTGGAACTAACTCCAGACTCAGAATTTTAGAATTTGAGTCCTTAACTTAGATGTGATGGTGAATACATCCCCTAGATATCATCTTTCTTTCCATAATATAGGAGACAAATTGACACTTAGAAACTGAAGTACTACCCCTTCATTCAATAGAGAGCTCATTAGGAATTGGGATTGGACAATTCTATTTCTACAATTAACTGAGGCATAGAATGAGTGGAGCTAATCCATGTTGAGAATGACATCAAAGTCATCTCTAACTCCATAAGAAAAATTGAAGTAACTTTCTGATACATTGTGATGGAACTGACACCGAAGTCTATAACTATGTAAGGAGTTACAAAAGAAATTGAAGCTCTAGGGTCTAACAATGCATAAATATGATGACAAAAGACTTGTAACATACCCGTAACCACATCAGAAGAATTCTCTTGATCATGTCAAGTCTTGAGAGAATAAAGTTTGTTCTGACGCTGCCCACTGGTGGAATTGGAGGTGGTGCCCTACTGAGTTGAGCTACCTGCTGGAGCTGATGAAAAGTTGGATTGGCCCTATGGATGAAAATCCTTTCCCTTCTAGACAACCTCTAGACAATACCTGATCTTGTGGACTGGCTTGGCACATCCAAAAGACACATCACTGCCTTTTATGCACTCACCCTTTTGGTTCTTACAACATTTCATGGAAAACGGATTGGTGCGACCACTATTTACGCTACGATGGGACTTAGATCTTGGCGCTCTATCCCGACTGTCTTGTCTGAACTTGGGAACGGGTGTATTGAATAAAGATGGGGCTGGAGGTGAGAATTTCTGGCAAAACTAAGAATTATTAGTGCAATTAGACCTTTGCTGTGAGAAGTTGAAGCTATCGGTTCTGAACCTATTATTCTCTCTTTCCTTTTCATTAAGCTTCTCTTCCACAATCTACTTAGCATGAACCATCAGCCTAGAAAGGTATATCTCCTTAATCAACATAGTTTTTCTACACTTCCTAACTACACTATCTAACATACCAGGAACAAACTTACTCATATGGGCCCTAGAATCAGCCACCATAGTCATAGAATACCTCGTCAACTAGGTAAACATGAGTGAGCACTCCTTCATACTAATGTTACCTTGCTTCAAATTTATAAGATCCTACACCTTAGACCCCCTCAACTCTAGTGGGAAGAACTTGTCTAAGAAAATTGTGGCAAGCTCCTCCCACTCTATATGTCTTGCCTCAACATCTCTGTCTTCCATCCACTGCATAAACCAAGTGTGAGCTACTCCATGCAACTGGTAAGTAGCTAAATCAACACTTTCACTAGAAGTGACACCCATGATATCTGTCACTTTTTGAACACCATCCATAAACCCTTATGGATCCTCCTTAGAATTGGATCCAGAAAACATTAGAGGATTCATCAGAGTGAAGTATCAGATCCTAGATGCATATGTATTCATTACTAGATTGGTTGGGGGGAAAACCTCCTGGTTATTCTGAGCAGCCACAGTCTGGGCCAAAATAGTGAAAGCGGTCCTGAACTCGATGTGGGAAATATGTTTGTTCAGAGAATCTTCCTGAATAGGTGGTGGTGAGGGTTAATCCCCATTTTTTCTTTTGTTGTTTATTTAGGTAGGCTTTTTTTGTAAATATATGAAAGGTGGTTTAAAAAGTTAAATTCAATAGACCGCATGCTCTTTCTCACGACATCAACACTGAAAGAAGGGAAACTTTCCTAAAATGTCTCGTACCCTCTTGCTCATAAGTGTGGTGCACTTCACACCCATGTGCAAGACTCTACTTAATTCAACTTTCAGACACCCTAGGACACTTTGAAACCTTAGGCTCTGATACCAAGTTTGGTCACGACTCGAGGCTACCCCTTAGAAATAGAACAATGCTTAAGGCCACAAGTGACCCCAAGATAACCCATGATTTGATACCTGCAGTGATCACTGAATAAAATAATACTGAAACATCATGTGCAAAAGATAAACTGATCATGTAATGTTAGGATGTATTGTAGAAACAATACTTAACATGTCTGAAACTGTTGATAAAACTAAAAACAAGTCTAAATATCTAAACATCTGAAAGCCTCTAAGACATGAGGAGTTGATGGGACAAACCCCCAACTAACTCCAACTGATTTAAATATAGGAAGTACTGAAATAACTTCAAATAACTTGTACCCAATGGATGAGGACTCACCACAACTGCTTCTGAGTGGTACTGAGCTGACTAAGGGCGATCGGGGAACTGAGCATCGAAACCTATATTGTTAAATCAATAGAGTGCAAAAGAGAGTGTGCGGTCAATACTTTGAATATATTGGAACGTGAGATAGAGACTAACTTAAATGTATATGTATACTTAACATGAATTCATGAACATGTAAAATGAATACAAGACCAAGAAAAACATGTACTAAAATAATCTGTAAAACTAACTGAATGAATAGCTGATAAACTGAACACTTGGTCATGAAAACCTGAGTTGATATAATCTGGATACTAACCAAAATTGTAGGAGCTATCATGTAACCGACATGACCCAATCTGAACTAATCGGTGTCCAACCTATAACCCTCATTGGAAGGGTATCAGTACCTTACCACGGGTACGACACTGTCTATGTGGACCCACTAAATTGGTGTCCTGGCAGAGTATCAACCCTCAACTAATAGAAAGACCTCTCAAAACCTACGGTGGCTACGTAGTTCTGGAACTCAGGGACTTCTACTAAAGGTCACACCCTTGACTGACATGTGAGCCCCAATCCCTGGGTTCACTCGGTGCTAAATCCTACTCACAACTAAAATGATGTTGGTACTAATTAAAGTGAAATAGATATCACATCTGCTAATTCTCAATATAATCATGACCAAATTAGTATGATAATAAAACCATGATCTGACTGACTTGTTGCTTGAAAATGGAAACATGTATAAATAGATAGGTATCGGGTGCTCATAACCCTCCAAATACAAGGACATCATTTAACAACACTGTAAGAAAGTTCATGATTTAGAGACCCAAAACATAATATAGCCTTAATTGATGAAATCCATGATTTTGAGCATGGGAATATGTTAAACTTATGAGGACAACATGCTCACAAGGTTTAATTCAACGATTAGTAAAATAACATGGTGTTAACTGAGCATGATATGGGTGATTGAAATTTAAAGCATGTAATAACATAATTCACATGGGTAAACATATTGGCATGGCTTGAATTCAAAACTACTAGGAGAACATTGAGTAAATTCATACTTAACATTGGAATTTAATAAAAGGAGGGAAAAGGGTTTATACATAAAATACAAAGGATTCTTGGGACTCAATGGGTGGAAGGAACCCATTGATGAATACCCCACATACCTGAGTTGCTTGGATTCTTGATGAAAAGCTTGGAATTAAGACCTTGAATGGTTAAATTATTTTGAAGAAACTTTTAATTTTTTGTTCTTAGGAATGGGGAAGATATTTACATTATAACTGATGAGGAATGGTGCAAATAATTCCCCTCTTAGGTTTTAATTTGTGATTCAGACAATTAGGGAGAAGGGTAAATAACCAAAACACCCCATTTGGCATTAAAAAATGTTGTAGGAAAACATAGCCTCTGTGGCATGGAGGTTATCACGGAGACTAGTCTTCGTGACATGACGTGTATAATAGAGGCTAAAATCCATGACACACTGTGTATCATAGAGGTCCATCCTCCGTGAAATGCTTAAATTGCAGCGGTATTCTACCTGTGGGGTCCCAAAACACTCTGAACCTATTCTGAAAATTCTAAAACTCTCCTACATGACCCTTTTAACACCCCTAAACACATTTCAACTCAAAAATCAACATTTCAAACTCAGGAAGGCCAAAAATAAAGTGTTTTAAATCTTGAGGTCTTAAAATGGCAAAGTCTTTTATACCTAGTCTGAAATAAATGCCTTCAACTCCCTTTAAACAAGCGACTAATAGCTGGAAATATGTCTAGGATTTTATAGGGTATTACAATATATCCTCCTTGGGATCAGTCATCACCAAATAAAACTATTTAAGATGAGGTCTAAGACGACTGAGATCATGTATATAATACTTATGACCTGAATCATGATTAAGTAACAGAACCCAAAATATGACATATGGACTAAACTGAGTTCATGAATACATGTTATGAGATAAGTATGGTTGGATAGCTGGGATAGAAAATGAGAGAATCAATTTCAAGGAAACCATTACCACAAGATGAATATGAATTCATAGAGAAAAGATGGGGATACTTGGTTCACATATCGTCTTCTACTTCCCAAGTACCTATCTCAATGGGCTAATTTCTCCATAGAACCTTAACCAAGGGAACTTCTTTATTCCTTATCCTATGGATCTGACAATCAAGGATCTCAACTGGGACTTCTTCGTAGGAGAGATTGTCTTCCACACACATACCCTCTAAAGGTACAATAGAAGCTAGGTAACTAATACATTTCTTAAACAAATAGACATGAAACACTGGATGCACTGATGCCAAATTTGCAGGCAACTCTAACTCATAAGATACCTTCCAAAACTGGCTCCAAATACTTTATGGGCCAACATAGTGAGGACTGAGCTTCCCATTCTTTCCAAATCTCTTCACCCCTTTCATAGGCGATATTTTCAAATTAACCAAGTCACCAACGTCAAACTCAAGATCTCTCCTCCTCACGCCTGCATAAGTTTTTTAATGACTTTGGGTTGTCTTTATCCTTTCTCAAATTAACTAAACTTTTTCCATCGCCTCATGAACTGAATCTGGCCCTATCAAAGTAGCCTCACCTACTACAAACTATCCTATAGGAGATGTACACCTCCTTCCATGTAGAGCCTCAAATAGAGCCATCTGAATACTAGATTGATAACTATTGTTGTAGAAAAACTCAATCAAAGGTAAGTGGTCCTACCAACTACCCTTAAAGGTAATAACACAAGACCTCAACATATCTTCTAAAGTCTGAATGGTTCATTCTACAATCTATATGGGGATGAAAAGTTGTACACAGATGAACTTGAGTACCAAGACCCTTCTGAAATGCCTTTCAAAAGTGAAAGATAAACTAGGTACCCCTATCTGAAATAATGGTCAGTGGAAGCCCATGCAACTTTACCAACTCTCTGAGATAGAGTTTAGCATAGTCATCAGCTGAGTACGAAGTATGAACTTGTAAGAAATAGGCTGACTTGGTTATTCTATCTACAATGACCCAAATCAAATCATGCAGACAATGCATACGAGGTAACTCTGTCATAAAATCTATGTTCACCACCTCTTACTTCCAAGTAGAGATGTTGAACTCCTGAAGCATACCACTAGGTCTTTAGTTCTCAACCATAACCTGTTGACAATTTAAACACTTAGCCATAAATTTTGCAACATCTTTCTTCATACCACTCCACCAGTAGATTTCCCACCAATCATGATACATCTTAGTATCTTCTTAGTGAATAGAATATCGCACACCATACCCTTCATCTAATATTTGTTGTCTCAAACCATCAACACACGAAATATATAATAGGCCTTGATAATGAAGCACACCATCTCATCTTTGGGAGAAAAACCCCACCTTCTGATCTTGAACGGCCTACTTCAACTAGACTAAAATAGGACCCCTGCCTTGCTTTTCTTTAAATTCGGGCACCAATGATGATTCGAAACCATTCTGAACCCATATACTACCTTCAGTCGAATCAACCAACCAAACACCTAACCTAGAAAGCTGATGAACCTCATGGACTAACTCCTTTTTATCATCCTCAACATGAGCAACACTTCCCATATACAATCTACTACGGGCATCGACCACTATATTAGCCTTATCCGAGAGCTACGTCCCATTCATATAATAGTCTTTCAATAATTCAAACCACCTTCTTTGACAAAGATTTAGGTATTTCTGCGTAAACACATACTATAAAATCTTATGATTCTTAAACACGTCACCATGAACCTCATAAAGGTAATGCCTCCAAATCATTAAGGCAAAGATCATTACTGCCAACTCAACGTCATGCGTTGGGTAATTTTTCTCATGGGGTTTAATCTGTCTAGAGGTATAGTCTATGAACGTACCTCGCTGCATTAACACACAACCTAGACCAATATTAGAAGCATCATAATAGACTACAAACCTATATGTGCCATCTGGTAAAGTCAAGACTGGAGTGGAAGTGAGTTAAGTCTTTAACTCCTAGAAACTCTTCTTGCAGGAATCTGACCACTGAAATTTGACTTTCTTTTGGGTTAGTCGAGACATGAGAGAAGCAATAGAAAAAAACCCTTCAACAAACCATCTATAGTAATATGCTAAACCTAATAAACTCCTGATGTCTAATAGAGAGATAGGTCAAGGCCAGTTCTTACTTCTTTGTTCTTTTGAGGGCCAACTCGAATGTAATCACTAGAAATGATGCGACCAAGGAAAGCTACTAATCTCAACAAAAATTTACACTTACTAAACATAGTGAAAACATGGTGATCCATAAGGGTTTGTAATGTAATCCTCAAGTGGTCTGCATGATCGCCTTCACTACGAGAATAGATGAGGATGCCATCTATGAAGACTATGATCAACATATCCAAGTAATACTTAAACACCTTGTTCATCAAGTCCATAAAAGTTGTAGGAGCATTTTTTAGTCCAAAAGACATAACTAAAAAATTCAAACAAACCATAACGAGTTCTGAAAGATGTCTTTGGGATGACACATTCCCTAACTCTAAGATGATGATAGCTGAATTTGAGGTATATCGTAGAAAAATAGCTTGCACCCTGAAGTTGGTCGAACAAGTCATCAATCCTGGAGAGAGGATACTTATTCTTGAATATGACCTTGTTCAACTGACAGTAGTCAATGCACATTCTGAGGGAACTATCTTTCTTTAGCACGAAGAGAACTGGAGTACCCTATGGAGAAACACTAGGCCTGATTAAACCCTTATTTAAGAGATCTTTCAACAGATCCTTCAATTACTTAAGCTCAATTGGAGCCATTATGTAAGGTAAAATTAATATAGGTTGGGTATTTGGGAGGAGATCTATTTCAAAGTCAATTTCCCTTTCGAGCGAAACTCATGAAAGATCTTCGAGGAACACTTCTGGAAACTCATTCACTACTGGAACTAACTCAAGACTCAGAGCTTCAGAATTTGTGTCCTTGACTCAGACGAGATGGAAAATACAGCCCTTGGATATCATCTTTCTTTTCTTAAGATAGGAAATAAATTGACCCTTAGGCACTGAAGTACTACCCCTCCATTCAATAGTGGGATAACTAGGAAACTGGAATTGGACAATTATATTTATATAATAAACTGAGGTATAGCATGAGTGGAGCCAATCTATATCGATAATGTCATCAAAGTCAGTCATCTCTTACTCTAGAAAGTCAACTAAAGTAACTTTCTAAGACACTATGGCCGGGCTATTTTTGTATACTCGTTTGCATATAATAGAACTACCCACAGGGTAGACACTGAGAAAGGTTCTACTAATATGTCGGGACTAACGCTGAAGTCTATAGCTATGTAAGGAGTTACAAAAGAAATTAAAGCTCCAAGGTCTAACAATACATAAACATGAACATGTAAGAATTGTAATGTATGTGAAACTACATCAGGAGAACTCTCCTAATCATGTCGAGTCTGGATAGAATAAAGTCTATTCTGACACTACTCACTGGTGGCATTGGAGGCGGTGCCTGCTGAGTTGGGCGGCCTGCTGAAGCTGATGAAAAGTTTCAGTAGCCTTATGGATAAAAATCCTTTCCCTTCTAGACAACCCCTAGGCAATACCTGATCCTATGTCCTGGCTTGCCACATCCAAAACACACATCACTTCCTACCAAACACTCACCTTTGTGGTTCTTTCCATATTTCCTACAAAGCAAATTGGTGCGACCACGATTTAAGCGACCATGAAACTTAGAGCCTGGCGCTCTATCCCGACTGTCCTGCCTGAACTTGGGCACTACACACTAATTAAAGATGGGGATGGAGCATAGTTTCTGGAAAAAGTTAGAACAATTACCGCCATCAGACCTTTGCTATGAGAAGTTGAAGCTACCGATTTTGGCCCCCTTATTATCTCTTTCATTCTCTTTAAGCTTCTTTTCCTCAAACTACCGATCATGAATCTTCAGCCTATAAAGGTCTATCTCCTTAATCAACATAATTTTTCTACACCTTAACTATACTATCTGACAAACCAGACACAAACTTACTTATTTTGGCCCTAGAAGCAGCCACTATAGTCGGAGTATACCTCTCCAACTGGGTAACCTTTAGTGAGTACTCCTTCACACTCATGCTACCTTGCTTCAGATTTATTATCTCCTACACCTTAGCCTCCCTCAACTCTAGTAGGAAGAACCTATATAAAAAGATATAGAAAACTCTTCCCACTCTATAGTCCTTTCTCAACACCTCTATCCTTCTTCCACTTCTTAAACTAAGAGTGAGCTACTCCTTTCAACTAGTAAGAAGCTAAATCAACACTCTTACTAAACATGACACCCAAGATATCTATCACTGTTTGCACACCATCAAGAAACTCCTATGGATCCTTATCATACTTTGATCCATAAAATAATAGAGGATTCGTTTGAGTGAAGTCTCAAATTCTTATTGTAGTTGTATTCATTACTAGATTGTCTAGGGAAACAGCTAGCTGATTATTCTAAGTAGCCATAATCTGGTCTAAAATAGTAAAAGTGGTCCTGATTTCAACATGGGAAACATGTTCATTCAAGGGATCTTCCTGAACAGGTGGTGGTGCGCGATAATCCTCATTTCTTCTTCTGTTATTTCTTCTAAGAGGTTTTGTAAATGGATAAACGATGAGTTTGAAAGGGAAATTCAATAGAGCTCATTCTCTTTCTCATGAAAAGAACACTGAAGGAAGGGAAACTTTCCTAAAATGTTTCATAGCCTCTTGCCCATAAGTGTGGTGCGCTTTGTACCCATGCGTAAGACTCTACTCAATGTGGATTTCAGATACCCTAGGACACTTTGAAACCTTAAGCTCTGATACCAAGTTTTTTCATGGCCTGAGGCTACCCCTAGTCATAACACGGTGCTTAAGGCCACAAATAACCCTCAATCTAACCCATGATTTGGTACCTGCTTTGAGCACTGAATAAAATAATACTAAAACACCATGTGTGAAAGATAAACAGATCAACTACTGTTAGGATGTATTACTGAAATAATACTTAACATGGCTAAAACAGCTGATAAAACTGAAAAATAAGTTTGAATATCTAAATATCTAAAAGTCTCTAAGACATGAGGAGTTAATGGGACAAACCCTCAACTAAGTCTGACTGACTGAAATAAAGAAAGTACTGAAATAACAACAAATAACTTATCCTCAATGGATGAGGACTCACCACAACTGTTGTTAAGGGGTACTGAGCTGACTAAGGGCGATCAAGGAACTGAGCAGTCGAAGCTATATTGGTAAATCAATATAATTCAAAAGAGAGTATGTGGTCAGTACTTTGAATATGTTGGTACATGAGATAGGGACTAACTAAAATACATATGGATACTGAACATGAATGCATGATTATATAAAACAAATGCAAGACCAAGTAAAACATAAACAAAAATAATCTGTAAAACTGACTGACTGAATAGTTGATAAACTGAACACTTGGTCATGCAAACCTAAGTTGATATAATCTTGATACTAACATAAACTGTAGGATCTATCATGTAACCAACATGCCCTAATCTGAGCTAATCAAGGTCTAACATATAACCCCAATTGGAAGGGTATCACTACCTTTCCATGGGTACTGACACTGGATGTATAGATCTACTAAACTGATGTCTCGGAGGACTATGGTATCACCCACTACTGGAAGGTTCCCCTAAGAGAGTGTCAACCCTCAACTTATAGGAAGAAACCTCAAAACCCTCACTGGCTACGTCAGAACTCAGGGACTTCTACTAAAAGTCACACCCTCGACTAGCAAGTGAGCCTCCATCCCTGGGTTCACTCAGTTCTACATCCTACTCCCAACTAAAATGACACTAGTACTGATTAAAGTCAAATGGACATGACAACTGATAATGCTCAACATAAGCATATCAACTGAGTATGATAATAAAACCATGATTTGACTGACTTGTAACTTAAAAATGTAAACATGTATAAACAATTAGGTATTGGGTGCTCATAACCCTCTAGCACTGAATAATACATTAAATAAAATGAAATTATTTAACTAAACTATAAGAAAGTTCATGATTTAGAGATCTAAAACATAGAATATAGCCTTAACGGATGAAATCCATGATTTTGAGTTTGGGAATATGTTAAACTTATGAGGATAACATGCTCACGGGGTTTAATTCATGAATTAGTAAATTAACATAGTGTCAACTGAGTATGATATGGGTGATTGAAATTTAAAGCATATAATAACATAATTCACATGGGTAAACATATTGGTATGGATTGAATGCAAAACTACTAGGAGAACATTGAGTAAATTCATACTTAATATTGGAATTTCATAAAAATAGAGAAAAGGGTTTATACATATAATACAAAGGATTCATGGTACTCAATGGGTACAAGGAACTCATTGATGAATACCCCACACACCTGAGTTTCTTGAATTCTTGAAGAAAATCTTGGAATTGGGACCTTGAATGGTTAAATCATTGGGAAAAAGATTGTAATTTTGTGTTCTTAGGAATAGGGATGGTATTTACTTTGTTAACTGATGAGGAATGGAAAAATCAATGTCCCTCTTCAATTTTAATTCATGATTTGGATAATTAGGGAGAGGGTAAAACACCAAAATTCCCCCTTTGGGTTTAAATAATTTGCAGGAAAGCACAGCCTACCTCCGTGACATGGCATGTATAGCATAGGCTAAACTCCATGACACATAGTGTATCACGGAGGTCCAGCCTTCGTGACACGCCCAAATCATGGAGACATTCTCCCTATAGGGTCTAAAAACACATCGAACCTATTGCAAAATTTGAAATTCTCCTGGATGACCCTGTTAACATCCATAAACATATTTCAACTCATAAATTAACATATCAAACTCAGGAAGGCCAAAAATAAAATGTTTGAAATCTTGAGGTCTTAAAATGGCTAAGTCTTTTGAACTTAGTATGAAATAAATGCCTTGGACTCTTTTAAACAAGCGACTAATAGTTGGAAATGTGTCAACAATTTTATGGGGTATTATAATATCTCCCCTTAGGATCATTCATCCCCGAATGATACTGTTTAAGCTAAGTGTTGAGAATACTAAGATTATGTACAGAATACTTATGAGTTGAATCATGATTAAGTAACTGAACTCGAAACATAACATATGGAATGAACTGAATTCGTGAATGCATATTATGGCATGAGGATGATTGGATAGCTGAGATAGAAAATTAGAGAATCTATTTAAGGGAAATCATTACCTAAAGCTGAATCTTAATTCATTGAGAAAAGATGAGGATACTTGGCTCGTATAGCATCTTTTTCTTCCCAAGTTGATCCTTCAACCGACTGATTTCTCCATAGAACCTTAACCAAGGGAACTTCTTTATTCCTTTGCCTACGAATTTGACGATCAAGGATCTCAACTAGGACTTTTTTGTAAAAGAAATTATCTTTCACACCCACACTGACTAAAGGTACAACAAAAGATGAGTCACTAATACATTAGTTTAACAAAGAGACATGAAACATCGAATGCACTGATGCCAAATCTGCAGGCAACTCTAACTCATAATCTATTTTCACAAAATGACTCATAATCCTGTATAGGCCAACATAGAGGGGACTGAGCTTCCCCTTCTCACCAAATTTCTTCACCCTTTTCATAGGTGATATTTTCAAATAAACCAAGTCACCAATGTCAAATCAAGATCTCTCCTCCTTCTATTTGCATAAGATTTTTGATGACTTTTGGTTGTCTTCAACCTTTCTTGAATTAACTAAGCTTTATCCATTGCCTCATACACTGAATTTTGCCCTATAAAAGTAGCCTCTCCTACTTAAACCATCCAATAGGAGATCTATAACTCCTTCTATAGATATCTTCAAACAGAGCTATCTGAATACTAGAGTGATAATTGTTATTGTAGGCAAACTCAATCAAAGGTAAGTGGTCATGCCAACTACCCTTAAAGTTGATAACACAAGCCTTCAACATGTCTTCTAAATTCTATATGGTTCATTTTTCCTGACTATTTTTCTGAGGATAAAAAGCTATACTAGGATGAACTTGAGTACCAAGACCCTTTTGAATAGCCTTCCAAAAAAAAAGGTAAACTAGGTACCTCTATCTGAAATGATGGTCAATAGAGCCCCATGCAACTTTATTAACTCTCTGAGATAGAGTTTACCATAGTCTTCAACTGAGTATGAAGTATGAACTAGTAAGAAATGGGCTGGCTTGGTCATTCTATCTACAATGACCAAAATCAAATCATGCTGACGATACCTATGAGGTAACCCTATCACAAAATCCATGTTTACCGCCTCCCACTTCTAAGTGGAGATGTTGAACTCCTGAAGCATACCACTAGGTCTTTGGTGCTCAACCTTAACCTGCTAACAATTTAATCCCTTAGCCATAAATTATGCAATATCTTTTTAATACTATTCCACCAGTAAATTTCCCACAAATCACAGTACATATAGGTGGCTCATAGGTGAATAGAATATCGCACACCATACACTTCAGCTAATATTTGTTGTCTCAAACCATCAACACACGGAACACATAGCCTTCCTTGACAACGAAGCATACCATCTCCATCTTAGGAGAAAACCTGCACCTTCTGATCCCGAATTGCCTTCTTCAACTTGACTAAAACAGGATCCCTGCCTTGCATTTCTTTCACTTCGGCCACCAATAAAGATTCCAAATCATTCTAAACCCATATGCTTCCTTCATCCAAATCAACCAATTGAACACCTAACCTATTAAGTTGATGAACCTCATGGACTAACTCCTTTTTATCATCCTCAATATAAGGAACACTTCCTATAGACAATCTACTATAGGCATCGACCACTATATTAGCCTTACTTGAGCAATACATCACATTCATATAATAGTCTTTTAACAAGTACAACCACCTTCTCTAACAAAGATTCAGGTATTTATGAATGAACACATACTTTAAACTTTTATGATCCGTAAACACACCAACATGAACCCCATAAAGGTAATACCTCCAAATCTTTATAGCAAACATAACTGTTGCCAACTTAAGGTCATGGGTTGGGTTATTCTTTTTATGGGGTTTAAGGTGTCTAGAGGCATAGGCTATGACCTTACCTCGTTGTATTAACCCACAACCAAGACCAACTCTAGAAGCATCATAATAGACTACAAAACTATCTATGTTATCTGGTAAAGTCAAGACTGGAGCGAAAGTAAGTTGAGTCTTCAACTCCTAAAAACTCTTCTCACGAGAATCTGACCACTAAAATTTGACATTATTTTTGGGTTATTCAAGACATAGGAGAAGTATTAGAAGAAAACCCTTCAACAAACCATCTATAGCAACCAACTAAACCTAAGAAACTACTGATGTCTAATGTAGATATAGTTCTAGGCTAGTTTCTCACTGCTTCAGTCTTATAAGGGTTAACTCAAATGTCATCATTGGAAATGATGTGACCCAAGAAACTACTGATCTCAACTAGAATTCGCACTTACTTAACATAGAAAATAAATGGTGATCCTTACAGGTCTATAATGCAATCCTCAAATGGTCTGCATGATCACCTTCACTACGAGAATAGACGAGGATGTTATCTATGAAGACTATGACCAACATGTACAAGTGATACTTAAACTTCCTGTTCATCATGTCCATAAAAGCTACATAAGCATTTGTTAGTCCAAACAACATAACTAGATATTCAAAGTGACCATATCGAGTTCTAAAAGTTGTCTTCGGGATGTTTCATTCCCTAACTCTAAGCTGATGATAGCCAGATCTGAGGTCTATCTTAGATAAATAGCTTGCACTCTGAAGTTTGTTGAACAAGTCATCAATTTTGGAGAGAGAATACTTATTCTTAAATATGGCCTTGTTCAACTGATGATAGTCAATGCACATTCTGAGGGAACTATCTTTCTTGCAGACGAAGAGAACTGGAGAACCCCATGGAGAAACACTAGGCCAAATGAAACCCTTACCTAAGAGATCTTTCAACTGATCCTTCAATTCCTTAAGCTTAGTTGGTGCCATTTTGAAAGGTATAATTGAGATAGTCTAGGTATCTAGGAGGAAATCTATTTCGAAGTCAATTTCCCTTTAGGGAGTAACTCTGGGAAGATCTTCGGGGAACACTTCTTGAAACTCATTCACTACTGGAACTGACTCAAGACTCAAACTTTCAGAATCTAAGTCCTTGACTCAGATGAGATGATAATACATCCCTTGGATATCATATTTCTTGCCTTAAGATAGGAGATAAATTAACCCTTAGGCACTAAATTACTACCCTTCCATTCAATAATGGGCTCATTATGAAACTAGAACTGGAAAATTTTATTTCTACAATCAACTAAGGCATAGCATAAGTGGAGCCATACCAAGTCGAGAATGACATCAAAATCATTCATGTCTAACTCCATAAGGTTAACTGAAGTAACTTTTTGAGATACTATGATCAGGAAATTTCTGTATACCCGTCTGGTTATAATAGAACTACCCACTAGGGTAGACACTGAGAAATATTTTGCTAATATGTAAGGACGAACACCAAAGTCTACAGCTATGTATGGAGTTTCAAAAGAGATAAAACCTTCAGGGTCTAAAAATGCATAAACATAAAGATGGAAGCCTTGTAACGTACCTATAACATATCAGGAGAACTCTCTTGATCATGCCGAGTCTTGAGAGCATAAAGTCAGTTATAACGCTACCCACTAGTGGCACTGGAGGTGGCTTCCTGCTGAGTCTGGCAACCTACTGGAGTTGATAAAAAGTTGTACTGTCCTTGTGGATGAAAATCCTTTCCCTTATGGACAACCCCTAGGCAATCCCTGATCTTATGGCCTAGCTTGCCACATCCAAAACACACATCATAGCCTTCCATTCACTCATCATTGTGTTTCTTACAACATTTCCTATAAACAAGATTAGTGTGACCAGTGTTTAAGCTACCATAGGACTTAGAGCCTGGCGCTCTATCCTGACTGTCCTGCCTGAACTTAGGCACTAGTGCACTAGCTGAAGATGGGGCTAGAGTTGAGAATTTTAGGCTGAACTAAGAATAATTCCCGCCATCAGAACTTTGCTGTGAGAAGTTTAAGCTACCTGTTCTGATCCTTTTATTCTCTCTTTCCTTCTCTTTAAGATTCTCCTCATCAATTTACTAGCATGAACCATCAACCTAGAAAGTTCTATCTCCTTAATCAACATAGTTGTTTTACACTCGTTGACTACACTATCTGACATACTAGACATAAACTTACTCATTCTAGCCCTAGAATCAGCCACCATAGTCGGAGAATACCTCACCAACTAGGTAAACTTGAGTGCGTACTCCTTCACACTCTTGTTACCTAGCTTCAGATTTATAAGCTCCTATACCTTATCCTCTCTCAACTCAAGTGGGAAGAACCTATCTAAGAAAGCCATGGAAAACTCCTCCCACTCTATTGGTCTTGCCTCAACACCTCTATCCTCTTTCCACTGCTTAAACCAAGTGTGAGATACTCCCTGCAACTGGTAATAATCTAAATCAGAACTCTCACTACAAGTGACACCCATTATATTTATCACTTTTTACACACAATCCAGAAACTCCCGCGGATCCTCCTTACACTTGGATCTAGAAAACAATTGAGGATTTATCCTAGTGAAGTCTCAGATCCTAGATGCAGTTGCATTCATTACTAGCTTGGCTGGAGCAATAGCCTCCTGGTTATTCTAATCAGCCATAGTCTAGTCCAAAATAGTAAAAGCGGCCCTGAATTTGGCATGAGAAATATATTCGTTCAAGGGATCTTCCTGAACAGGTGGTGGTGTGGGATGATTCTCATTTCTTCTTCTGTTGTTTCTTTTGGGGGGAATTTCTAAAAAGGATGAAGGACGAGTTAGAAAGGGAAATTTAATAGAGCTCATGCTCTCTCACATGATAGGAACACTGAAAGAAGGGAAACTTTCCTAAAATATCTCATAGGCTCTTTTCTAAAAGTGTAGCGCACTTTGAACCTACGCACAAGACTTCACTTAACGCGACTTTTAGACACCCAAGGACACTTTGATATCTTAAGCTCTGATACCAAGTTTTATCATGACCTGAGGCTACCTTCTAGTCGTAATACATTATTTAAGGCCACAAGTGACCCATAGCTAACCTATGATCTGGTACCTGCTGTGAGAACTGAATAAAATAATACTGAAACATCATATTCAAAAGATAAACTAATCAAATACTATTAGGATTTATTACTGAAACAATACTTAAAATGTCTAAAACTACTGATAAAACTTAAAACAAGTTTGAATATCTAAATATCTAAAAGCCTCTAACACATGAGGGGTTATGGGACAAACCCCTAACTAACTTTGACTAGCTTAAATAAAGAAAGTACTGAAATAACTGCAAATAACTTGTCCTCGATGGATGAGGACTCACCATAACTACTTTTGAGTGGTACTAAGCTGACTAAGGGTGATCAAGGAACTAAGTATCCGAACCTATATTGTGAAATCAATATAGAGAAAAAAGAGATTATGCAGTTAGTACTTTGAATGTACTTGTACGTCAGATAGGGACTAACTGAAATGTATATGGATACTGAACATGTAAAATGAATGCAAGAACAAGTAAAAAGTGTAATAAAGTAATCATGAAAGATGACTGACTGAATAGCTAATAAATTAAACACTTGGTCATACAAACCTGAGCTAATATAATTTGGATACTGACTAAAACTGTGGGAGATATCATGTAACCAACATACCCAAATCTGAGCTAATCAGGGTCCAACCTATAACCCCAGTTGAAAGGGTGTTAGTACCTTGCCATGGGTACTAATACTGGCTGTGTGCATCCACTAAACTAGTGTCCCAGAGGACTAGGGTGTCACCATCTTTTAGAAGGTTCTCCTAAGAGAGTGTCAACCCTTAACTGATAGAAAGACCTCTCAAAACCTACGTTGGTTATGTAGTTCTAGAATTCAGGGACTTCTACTAAAGGTCTCACCCTCGACTGGCAAGTGAGCCCCCATTCCTGGGTTTACTTGGTGCTAAATCCAACTTCTAACTGAATTGATACTAGTACTGATTAAATTTAACTGGACATCACAACTTATAATCCTCAACATGATCATGAACTACTGAGTATGATAATAAAACCATGATCTGACTGTCTTGTTTCTTGAAAATGGAAACATGTATAAACAGATAGGTATAGGGTGTTCATAACCCTATAGCACTGAATAATACTTTAAATACAATGATATTATTTTATAATAATGTAAGAAAGTTCATGATTGAGAGACCCAAAACATAGAATATATCCTTAACTCATGAAATCCATGATTTTGAGTATGGGAATATGTCAAACTTATAGGACAACATTCTCACATGGTTTAATTCATCAATTAGTAAATTAACATGGTATCAACTGAGCATTATATGGGTGATTGAAATTTAAAGCATATAATAACATAATTCACATGGGTAAACATATTGGCATGGCTTGAATTCAAAACTACTAGGAGAACACTGAGTAAATTCACACTTAACATTTGAATATCAAAAAAAGAGGGAAAAGGGTTTATACATAAAATATAAAGGATTTTTGGGACTTGATAGGTGGAAGGAACCCATTGATGAATACCCCACATACCTGATTTGCTTGAATTCTTGAAGAAAAGCTTGGAATTGAGACCTTGAATGGTTGAATCGTTAGGAAAAAGCTTGTAATTTTTGTTCTAGGGAATGGGGATGATCTTTACGTTGTTAATTGTTAAGGAATGGGGTAAATAATACCCCTCTTAGGTTTTAATTCATGATTTGGATGATTAGGGAGAAGGAGAAAAGGCTAAAATGTCCCTTTTGGCATTGAATAATGTTGTAGGAAAACACAACCTCCGTGTCACAGAGGTTACCATGGTAAATGTGTGTATCGTAGAGTCTAACCTCTGTGACATGCCTATATCACGGAGGTCCAGCCTCCGTGGCACGCCCAAATCAAAGAGGCATTTTTCCTCCAAGGTCCAAAAATACCCCAAACCTATTCCAAAAATTTTGAAACACTCTCGGATGACCCTTTTAATATCCCTAAACATATTTCTACTGAAAAATCAATAATTCGAACTTGGGAAGGATAAAAAGTAAAATGTTCAAAATATTGAGGTCTTAAAATGGCAAAGTATCTTGTACTTAGTATGAAATAAATTCCTTGGACTCCCTTTAAGCAAGTGACTAATAGCTGGAAACATGTCTAGGATCTTGCAGGTATTACAACAGCACGATAGTCGAATGAGCGGAGGCAACTAGTTCTCAAATCTGCACCAAAAGAGTACAAAAGTGTAGTATGAGTACCAAACCCATGGGCACCCAGTAGACATCATCGGTTGACTCAGATAAAATCATGATATAGATATGATAAGATGCAATACAACATAACTAGGTCAAGAAAGAGGGAAAACCTGGAAATAACTCCCTTTGCTGTACATAATCAAATAAATAAGTGGGAATAATAACACACATACCATGCAATTATAACTACCAAATTAGCCCCCAAAATCCAATAAATACAGAAAAGTAAATAACTCAACGCAGGCCTCCGAAAGCCAGGAGGATACAATCAAGGAAAATATATAACCAAGCAACCATAATCTACCAACCTTCATGCTATCACTGTGAACCCATCCATATTATGCCACACTATGAAAACCTCCCCTTTTCCCAGACTCAAACCATTATTAATATCATGAATACCGTAGTTAGTTGTCAGACTTAAATCGGTATTCCTCTTATCAATATAATAATCAATTGTCGGACTTGAACCGGTATCATATCATCAGTACAATGGTCAATATCTAGAATTAAATAGGTATATATATCATCAATATCATAACCAATAGTCGGACTCAAATCCATACATATATCATCAATATTAATAACTACTGGGTTTACCCGAATTGGCATCAACTCCTAATATCAAACCATCATGATTATTAAGTATCTAGTCACATCTGGCCTTATAATAAGTATTTTAAGTTATAAAACAAGTGTATAAAGGTATACCAAAACTGGTTCAAGTCTTGGCCTAAGGCGAGTCAAAGGGGCCCACTTCTAATCCCCAAAATCCATTAAAAGGTAACTCTACCCCATACTGGACAAAGGTATCTAAATCAACTTTTAGATGATAAGCAAGACTTAATTATCTCTAAGGTTGAATTACTACTAAGGACCTAACCAACTAAGCCAACTATACCAAAAATTACGATTTTCGGATAACCTAAAAGGTCCAACTAACCCAAGTATTTTTAATTTTATCACCAACACCTAAATCCCATCCCAAATCTAACATAATATCATAAACATACTATGAAATAGCTCAATCTATGAAGAGGAAAAAACCTAGCCTACTTGGACGCCGAAGAAAGCTCAAAGAATTTGCTAAATCACTAATTTCCCCTTTCAAGAAGCTCCATAAGGTTCCACACTATCAAAATCACAATCTAATCATCAAAATGAGGACAATGATACCTATATTCAAATATAGTGCTTTGGGTCCAAATTTACACAAAAATCCCATATGGGGCCCACTTATAGAAATTGTATTTTTGAAACTAAATCAACGTTCTATATGCTCATGAAGAAATTAACCTCAAAAATGGGTGATTTTCAAGCTATATTGGTGCTAAAATCAAGTCACCATGGTTTAGGAATTTTAGATAGATAAAAGGGGAAATCAACTATGAAAATGAAGGAATCATACCACAAATTTAAAGAAAAATTGTCTAACTAATCTTTATTCAAGCTCAAAAATTGCCAGTAATTGTCATTCTCAGGCTATCCCACTCTTTAGGGTTTAAATCTCTTGAGAATAGATGAGAAATGGGCTAAAAAGGGTTGAATGGGGTATTTATACCCTTCCCAGTTACACGGGTATCACATACGTGACCCACCGATCACATATATGATACCTGGGTAAAGGGAAAAAAGTCGCATACGCAATATTATTATCACAATTGTGAGACGTGTGTGCTGCCAAGGAGAGTCACTTACGTGATTTTCAGATATTGCTTATGTGACACTTACGGTGTCTACCGAATCGCATACGTGTTCCTTGGCTCGCGATCGCAGGTGCACCAGCACCTACTGAGACTTGGAAATTTCTAAGTCTTCGCAACCCCTCTGGATTTATCCGGAATACCATATATGAAAACAGACTATGCTACCTTATCAAATTCGACATTCCAGACTTAATGGTACAGTCAAAATTTCCATCTGAGGTCATTTTGATGAAAAGTGGGTTCCACTACAATATTCCATTTTCTTAACTGTCGACCAATACCTCGAAATAAGCCCAGGTCCCTAGAAACCCAAACCAAAGGTCCACCTAGCCTAAAATTGACATTATGGAGTTGTCGAAACAGTCAAAATTGGAATATGTGTCGTTTTACTAAAGTTTTCACTGATAGCCAATTTGAACCAGTGAGGACTTTAAAATAGGGAATTGGTTTTAAAAATCAAATGAACTGTCCAGTAACCAAACTGTCAGTCCCAACAAGACATAAATGACTTGGGAAAGATAGAGGAAATCTCTAACGAGAAAAATAAGTTGAAATGCAAAAAATAACCTGAAGGGTCATTACAATGTCACTACTAAAAGGACTTTCATTCGCGAAAGGAAAGGATTAAGATGTACCCAAAGTCTCGAATAGGTGAGGATACTGGATCCATATCTCGCTCTTAATATCCCAAGTAGCCTCCTCTACCAGTCGGTGCCTCCAGTGAACCTTCACAGCAGGAATCGCCCTAGTGCACAACTGCCTGATATCACTAGCCAAAATAAGCACAGGCTCATCCACGAAGGTCAAATGCTAATCCAACTGGAATGAATCCCATTTAAGCATATATGTATCATGAATATATCACTAGAAGATGGAAACATAGATAACCAGATGGACAGCAGCAAAATTTAGGGGTAAGGATAACTCATAAGCCACCTTACCAACTATGTGAAGAATTTTGAAGGGTACAATATATCTAGGGATGAGATTTCCATTTCTTCCTAACTTTATCACTCTTTTCATGAGTGATACATAGAGGAATACCCAGTCATCAACTCCAAATCTTATGGAATGAAGCCTACGGTCTGTATAAGCTTTCTGCCTACTTTATGTCATTCTCAACCTGTCCTAAATCACCCTGACTCAATCCAATGACTCCTAAAGCAAGTCAATACCACGAGGTCTAAAATAGAAAGTTGAAAACCATCCAATCAGGAAATGACACTGCCTACCATACAAAGCCTCAAAAGGAGTCATCTCCATACTTTGAGGTGCCATGGTTTCATAGAATTTTTGTTGCTTAAAACTAGAAAATATGCAAGTACTTAGGTTTATTTTGGTAGATATGATGTGTTTTTGTGTCTATTTTGTAGGGAACTAAGTTTCGAAGCTTAATATGAAGAAAATACGACAAGATTTGCAGAAAAGCCCACCTACGAGGCTACCTACATAGTGTAGCTGGTACTTATGAAGTGCAGGAAGCTATCATAGGTGTCAAATATAAAACTTCAAGAATTACTATTTGATGTGATGATCCTATTACTTATGAAGGGTCACCTACGGTGTCGTACGTGCCAACACAGGTGCAAGAAAATTAAAGTTCAAAGAAGTTGCATGATTGAGGATTTCCTGGTACCTATGATGAGGCAACCTACAGGACGTAGGTACTATGAAAGACCCATAGGTACCATTGAAAGAAATATGTTGTAGAATCGAAAACCATGTCACCTACGATGGCTACTTAAATGGTGTAGGTACCACTTACTGCCCGTAAGTGGCCGCCGACTTAATTTTCCCTATATGTTTGGTTTGGATTTTTAGGGTTTTTATGTAATCTATAAATACTCTTTTGATGATTTTTAGTTTTTATACACACTAAAACTATTCACAAACATATATTTGATTCTAAGATTGACTTGTGATCTTGGAATCTCTTAGTTCTTGGTTTTTGGTTGATTAGTTAATTTGAGACTTTGGGTTTTATTCATCAATTATTTGTGAAATTATTAATATTTTTTCATTATTTAATTCCATGGATTGTTTCGCAACTATGAGCGGCTAATTCCCTTAGCTACGGTTGTGGGAACCCAGGCAGAATAATGAACTAGGGGAAGTATGAGGTTTTTCTAGATCATTGTTTACACTTATATTGTGATCTTCTTCAGTTTATTACTTTCTTAGTGGTGGCCAACACTGAGAACTTGCATGTATTTGAGATCGCCTTCACAAGAGAGATTGAGGTTAGGAAAAGAGGATCACAACAGTGATTTGAGGCTATCAGCCCTCGTCTAATAACTTGATATCCACAAATTGATAGTAAAACTAGGATCAAAGACAAGGGTTATTAATGAGACACCTTGATACTTACAAGGTGAAGGGTGAGATTTATCAATGCGTTAACAATACGGTTGGAAATACCTAGCTTGTCCAATTCTGAGTTTGTGGATGTGAGATAGTCGAATTAAGCATGAGAAACCTACAGAGTTAGGACACCAGGGGAACACAGTATTACTGTTCATCTGAGATTTTTTACAGCCAAAATCATTCACAACTTATTAATTTTTACTATTTACTACAAATCCCCACATTTACTTTCTTGCACTTTTGGATACTTCAGCGAGTTTGAGAGACAAATTTAACCTATTTCCTATGGGATCGACTCCAACCTAGTTGGGTTACTTTAATTTGACAACGACCGTATTATATATTCTTGGAAGGTATAGTTTGGGCGACATCAAATTTTGGCGTTATTGTTGGAGAATATTGTTGGGGATTTATTGATTGAAGTTGTTGAGGTTTTTGACTGTTACTTTTCTTTTCTTTTTGGGGCTTATTTCAGTGTATACATAGTACTAGAAGTCAAGGCAATACCTTGATCCCATTTGATCCAGAGCCAAAAATAATCCTATGATAGAATCAAAGAATGTCACAACACAGTCTTCAGGCTCATCATGAGCTACCTCGAGATAATCCACAAGACTTACCTCCCTCACATCCTCAATAGATAGTAGAGAAAACTACTAAGAAGTTACTAGCAGAGGTTAATGCGAGGAGGGAAAATGAGGCTACCCAGCCTGCATCTTAAGAGGTAGAGAGAGCAAGACAACAACCAATAGTTGATCATCGAGTAGAACTCGACAGAGGTAGAAGAGTTAGAGCTTTATTACCCCCAGATTTTTAGTACTTGTCAGCATATGAAGATCCAAATAAATACTTGGGGAATGTGGAGCCACTTGAGATAGGAGCTATCATTCATTCCCCCTACATTATCCCAGGGATGAAGTTTGTCATTGCTAGTTCTATGATCTAGTTGTTGAATCTAAAAGATGTGTTTGTTGTCCTGCTGATGATGACACAAATATGCACCTTATAAATTTTATTGGGATTGCACTTCATAAACTATACCTAGGGTGGATGAGGAAGCTCTCAGAGTCAGGTTGTTCCCATTTTCTCTAACAGGTGAAGCAATACTATGGTTAGGACAACTACCTCATGGGTCCATTACTACTTGGAATGAATTGAAGAAGTAATTTTTAGATTGTTTCATCCCTACGGCCAGAATGCTATAGTTGAAGAATAAGATTTATAATTCAGGAAATTACATTCTAAATCAATGTATGAGGCATGGTTTTGGTTTAAGAAGAATTTGATGATGATGCCTAATCACAGAATTTTGAGGAGAAATTTATTGTAGATATTTTATCACACCCTGAATACCAGTTCTAGATCTACGGTGGATACTATTACTGGTAGAGAATTCATGAACCTGTATTTGTTTGTAGCATCAGAAATCTTAAATTGAATCTCTCTTACCAACCGAGTGTGGCATACTCAAGAGGTAGAGAAATGTGCCGACGCCTATTCCATGGTGCTTTATATGAGCCTAGAGTGGTAGATGATTCAGTGGATCAGGAGGTTGCACAACTAAGGATGGAGATTAGGTTACTGACAAAGTAGTTTGCGATGATGAATTTCAAAAAGGTGAGTGTCATAGGCGCATAAGGTAAATATTCTAGGTTATAAGATTTTGATATGGAAGAAGTATCTAGATAGAGAGTTGGCGGGTTTTTGAGATAAGGGACAATCATCTGCTCAAGATAATAGGAACTCGAGGTAAGAGAGTAAAGGTCGAAACTATGATGGAGATAGATAAAACCAGCTAAGCCAATAAAGCTACAAACCTCGGTCAAAGATCTGGGTTTGGCCCAATCACGAATAACCTCAATATTTATGGGGTCTACCATAATCCTATCCTTAGACACCACATGCCCAAGGAATGTCACTAAATCAAGCCTAAACTCATACTTAGAGAACTTAGCAAAAATCATATGATCTTTCAAAATTTGGAGCACAACCCTAAGATGTTGTGCATGCTCCTCCTTACTCCTTGAATACACAAAGATATCGTCGATGAACATAATCACAAAGGAATCCAAATAAGGCCTGAGCACTCAGTTCATCAAATCTATGAAAGCGGTTGGTGTGTTAGTCAAGTCAAAAGAAATTACTAGGAGTTCATAATGATCATAACGGGTTCAAAAGGTGTCAGCTCGTATCCTCAACTAATGAACCAGACCTCAAATAAATCTTAGAAAACACTGTTACACCCTAAAGCTGGTCAAACAAGTCATTAATGTGAGGCATAGGATAATAGTTCTTCACTAATGCAAGGCATAGGATAACGGTTCTTCACTGTCACCATATTAAGCTGCCTATAATCAATACACATATGCATGGAGCCATCTTTTTTCTTCACAACCAAATAGGAGCTCCCTAAGGAGACACCCTCGATCTAATAAAACCCTTACCAAAATGATCTTGAAGTTGAGAATTCAGCTCTTTAATCTCAGTAGGAGTCATAGAATAAAGTTCCATAAAAATAGGTTGGGTGCAAGGCTCAAGTTCAATAACAAACTTAATCTCATGGGTAGGAGGTATACCAGGAATATCGATAGGCAAGTCATCTAGAAACTCACGGACTATAGGAACAAAGTCAAGTGACTGACTCTCTATACTAATAACATGAATGTAAGTGAGATAAGAATCACAAACCCTCGAGATTAGTTCCTAGCACAAATATAAGAAAAACTCCTCTTCAGATCATGTCTAACAGCTCCCTGCCACACGATTGAGGGTATTCTGGGCATGGCTAAGGTAACGGTCTTGGAAAAATAATCCATGACCGCATGATTGTGGGATAACTAGTCCATGCCCAGAATCACATCAAAATCTGTCATGTCCAATATAATGAGATCAACATGAGTATCAACATCTCTAATAGTCACAACACATGATCTGAAAACTCGATCCATTACTAAAGAATCACCCACAGGAGTAGATACACATAAAGATACGGATAAAGAGTCCCAAGATAACTTTAACCATAGAGGATAATAAGCAGACACATAAGAGTAAGTGGATCCCCAATCAAATAAAGCAAAGACTGACTGATGACACTCCAAAATTATAACTATCATAACAGCATCCAAAGACTCAGCCTCAGGCCTACCAGGTACTTCATATAACTAGCCAAGCCTGCTACTTAGTTGGGATCCTAACCGATCTCCTGTCCTACCTGACTGAGAACCTCCACAGGCACCTTGGGACCACCTCTATGACTATGCATACCACCTCTAGCTGAGGGATGAATTACTCTAATAGGGGGAATACTTTCAGCAGAGGTAACAACTGCCCCATGACTAGGGAACTCACGCGAGTAATGACCAAAAACTCCATAACTATAACATGCCCCATGAGTTGAACTAGAACCAGAAGATTTAGTTGACCCTAAATAACCACCATGAATAGAATAACCAGAAGATGAGCACCTCAAAGAATGATCACTACCCTGACCAGGGTGATCACTGACATAAGACTGACCTCCCTCAGTAATCTAGTGCACTGTCTAAACGGGTCTACTAGGCTGACTCTGAGGCTAATATGGTGGTCACGAAGGGTATCTACCTTAAGAACTACTACCCAAAGAGAGCTACTATGCCTCCACTAAAATTGTCCTAATATTAATGTCTCTTATCGCTGCCCTTTGGGCCTCGTGATGTATCTCCTCCATCACCTGATAGCGGTCAGATGCCTTAGCAAAAGACCTACCCACAGCAACAAAACACTGAGTGGACATGCAAAGAGGAAGTCTCAATCCTCGAACAAAGCAACAAACCCTCTCATACCCAGTAGTAAGGATAGAAGTATCATGCTGAGACAACTCATGAAAATGAGCCTCATATTCCATATGCGTCATGTAGCCCTGCTACAACCTCGAGAACTGATCCCTCAAACAAACCCTAAGACTGTGAGGCATGTACTTCTCTAAGAAAATCTAGGAGAACTGAGTCCATGTCAAAGGAGAAGATACAGCTGTATTGGAATCAAGATGACCCCTACACCAATGTGAGCTTCTAAGTCCACCTAAAAAGTAGAGTAATCCATATGATAAGTCCCAACTAGGCCCAAATTATAGATCCTATACTCACAAGAAATCATGCACACATATACATCTTTTTCTGGTGTATCATAAAACCTAGACGAAGCCAATCTCAAGAATTTTCCCAATATCTTCAACTCTTAAACAGGCATTATAGGTAGGACAACCATTGGTTGAGCAACTACCGACTAAGTAACTGCCAGCTCAGAAGGGACCTCAACTCTGGGAGCTACAGTTATAGGTTGCACCTTCATGTACTACTCTGATCTATAAACTGTGCATCATCAAATAGTGCACCACCAATATCATGACCTGAAATAGGTCCTAGTCGTGTCAGGTATCTCAAGTCCAACTAGGACCAGAGACCACCCCCAATACGTAACTATAACAGCCTTGCACCCCTTCGGATGAATTCTAAACATATAACAAGATAAAACAACAATAAATTAAAGACATTAAATAAAGTCTATAGTCATAACCTAACAAACTCAACCAATTATCCAACTGGTGCCAACCCCAATATCGATACCAATACCAAAGTTGACGTCAATACTGACACCGCCCATACCTATAGTATTCTAACAAAGCCTCTATCCAGAGTCAGTAACATCTAGTTGGGACATACCCCTAACCATAGACAAAACCAAATCAAAGAAATAACAAAAATAAAAAAAGTCCATAGCATGAAATAGAACCTTCCGGAGTATTAAATCTCACCACTTCAATCTGACTCAAACCTATCCCTAAATCCAAGTCACTGAGCAGGAGGAATGGTAGTATGGTCGATTCCTACATTGTATGGGGATACAACACCCGAAGATGGTTAGCAGAGTGAATGCTAGCATGTACTAAGGGATAAAGATAAAATAATGTCATCATTCAAAACCAAGTCAAATAACCATATGCAATCATATATATACATATATATCATGTTGGGAAAGGGAACTGGGTATAGCATGTATTTATAACCTTTACCTAGGTTGTGTATATTTGTCGTCCTAAAACTACCCACGGGCATATGGGTTCAGCTTCCCCTGCTAAAAGGGCCCCAATGCGTGTTACCCACACGATCGTAGAAAATAACCTGAGATGACTAGTATATCTCCCAAAATATAAAGAGTGACATCATGCACACGATCACCATGACCAAACCTCATATCGACAAACATGATTTTCCAGTATTGGTCCCCCCGGGACCTCCACCTTCCATGGCTTTGCTACACACTCCCCTTTAAGCCCATATTAAAACCATTTACATATTCCAACCATTTACAAAGGAGTCTTTCAAGTTAGGCATTAACCATTGGTATTGTCATACCAAAGCCATTAAACCAATTTGACTCCAAAGTTTCCAATTAAACCAATACCATGGCCACTAAGGCCTTTCCAAATCATTTAAAATAAATAATGCAATTTAAGTTCCACTACCTTTTATGTAATGCAAAAGATATAAAGAGTAGTCAAACTATGTGACAAAATCATTCTCATTGGCATTTTAACAAACAGGTTGAGGGCACATATGTTTCAAAACCATAACCAAGTAGTTTGGGGGAATCCAAAGTACCCCTAAATCCATTTACCATTACCATGCATTCCACAATGTCAAAATCATATTAAAAGAATGAAAATAACATCAATAAACCATTAGAAACATTGTTCAACCATGAACATCCAAAACCGCAACCATTATTTCAGACCATAATAATATCATAAAAATCATAAGTTAAAACCCGTGTTCTTTGTAAAATAACATGAGGGAGGAGTAACATGCTTTAGACACCAAGGAAGACGAAGAGATTCACTCTTAAAAGCCACTAATTAATTGTCTTGAAGAAACCTAGCCTCTTGCTTGAGAAAGAGTTTGAGAGAGATTTTAAGAGTGTTTGATTGAGAATAATAGATTAATGAAGCCCTAAAAGGCATTTTATGTCGTGGTATCAAAAGGAGTTACAAGGTGGAAATATCAGGAATACCCCCAACTTAAAACTATAAAAATACCGTATGTGGTTATGAGTCGACCCCTTAACTAGTGACCACAACATACAACTCATACCATGGAGTCGTCACTTAGTCAATGAGTTGAACACCCATACACTGTCCACCATATGACTCCCTAACCCAGACCATATAACTCATATGGTCCAGTCGTACCCAAGACAAAATCCAAAGGGATTGACACTGGACAACATACGACTTGTCATAACAACTCGTAACCTATCCGCACGGCTCTTAGTGAGCCACTCATACTAAGAGCCAAGTCAAGTTACTAAGTTTCTGATTAAGTGAAGGATCACCCCAATGACTCGTCATCACACCTAACAACCCAACCACCAAGTCATAACCATAATAGAAACCCAACCACTAATCAGTAGACACCTTATGAGTTGGGTCACCTGACCTGTACCCACATCATATGACTCGTATGGTGAGTCATTACAAGGACAGTGAGATCAAAGCTCAAGATTTTCCAAGGTCTAAACTACAGGGTATTTCAACCATCCAACCCTAAAAGTTGAACCAAATCATCCTTGAGCACTAAAGAATGAATTAATCACGATGGAGCTTGGGCTAGTCCTTGGGCCATCGCTAGCTGAAATAAAAGAATCTATGGATCAAGAGCAGGAATAGGGTCTGGTGAATGCCCTTTATCTTATCCCCTAGTTGGGGACACATCTTGAGGCTGTCCACGACCTCTGGGTTGTCCATAAACAGCGACAGGATCCCTAGTCTCAATCACGGGACCCTTATCTCGTGTAGTAGTAGCACGTGTCCTAGCCATTTGTGAAAGAGTGAAACCAAAGGAATTCTTTAGAAACCAACTCAGACAGTTACCATAAAATAAGTGAAAGAAGTGAAGAACTTCTAAGAATGTCCTTCAGTCTTCCAAAGAAAAAAATCGACGTCATCTTTCTGATCCGTAGGACTCTACTAGACATTTGCTTTTGTATCAACAATATCACTGAAACCTGCCTCTAATACCAATTTGTCACGACCTAATTTATGAGCCATGATGGCACCTACTAAATCTCGCCAGTAGGTAAGCTGAACCGTAGCACAAAGCTAATTGTAATGGGCTAACTTGGTGGAAAATACCCCAAAAGGGAAAATTAGGCAATATAATTCATGAATAAGCAAAGGCAATAGAAATAATCTGAAAGATAGCCATAACATAGAAAATCATCCCATGACTTGGAATAGTCAATATAAGAGCTACTACAACACACCATATATTCTAGAATAGTCAATACAATTTGTCTTAATACAAAAGACTAGACATGGATAAATAGAAGGAAAAGGGGCAACTTCAACTCCAAGAGCTCACCCTATCTCCGAAATCCACCACAGCATGATACTCAGATCAGCAAAGGCAACTAATACATGAATCTACACCAAAAAAGTACAAAAGTATAGTATGTGTACCAAAACCATGGGTACTTAGTAGGAATCATCAGCCAACTGAGCTAAACCATGTTATAGATACGATAAGATGCAAGACAACATAACTAAGCCAAGAAAGAGGGCAAACCTGGAAATAATTCCCACCTTATTGTACATACTCAAATAAATAAGCTGGAACAATAACATACATACCATGCAATTATAACTACCGAATTGGCCTCCATAAGCCAATAAATATGGAAAAGTAAATAACCTAACGCAAGCCCATGTAAGCCTAGAGGGTACAATCCAAGAAAATATATAACCGAGCCACCATAATCTACCAACCTTTGTGCTATCACTGTGAACCCATCCATATCATATCACACTATGAAAACCTCCCCTTTACTAGACTCGAACCAGTATTCATATCATTTATACCGTAGTCAATAGCCAAACTCGAATCATATTCCTCTCATTAATATAATAATCAAATGCTAGACTCAAAATGACATTATATCATCAATACAATAGTCAATAGCCAAACTCGAATCGATATATGTATCATCAAAATCATAATCAATAGCCGGACTCAAATTAGTACATATATTATCAATATTAATAACTATCGGGATTGCCATAATTGTCATTAGCTCCCAATATAAAACCATCATGACTATTAAGTATCTAGTATCATTAGGCCTCATAATAAGTATTTTACTTTATAAAATAAGTGTATAAAGGTCCACCAAAGCTATTGCAAGTCTTGGCTTAAGGTAGGTCGAAGGGGCCCACTTCTAAACCCCAAAATTCATTACAAGCCAACTCTACCCCAAACTATATTAAGGTATTTAAATCCACTTTTAGATACTAAGCAAGACTTAATTATCCCTAAGATAGAATACCTACTAAGGACCAAAACAACTAAGTCAACTACACCTTTTACGATTTTTGAATAACTTAAAAGGTCCAACTAACCCAAGTAATATCAATTTTATAACCAATACCTAAATCCCATCCCAAATATAACATAATATCATTAACATACTATGACATATCTAAATCAATGAAGAGGATAAAACCTAGCTTACCTAGACGTTGAAGAAAGCTCAAGAATTGATTAAATCACTGATTTTCCCTTCCAAAAATCTTCTACAAGGTGCCACGCTATAAAAATCACAATCTAATCATAAAAATGAGGACAATGATACCTATATTGCACTATTGTGCTTCTGGTCCAAAATTACATAAAAATCCCATATGAGGCCTATTTATGCAAATCACGTTTTTGAAACAAACTTAACATTCCCATATGCTCAAGGAGTAATTACCCTAAAAATAGAGGATTTCTGAGTTATATTGGTGTTAAAATTAAGTCACCAAGGTTTAGAGATTTTAGATGGAGAAAAGAGGAAATCAACCATAATAATAAAGGAATCTTACCACAAATTTAAAGAAAATCGCATAATTTATCTTTATCCAGGCTTAAAAATCATCCACAATTGTTATTCCCAAGATATCCCACTTTTTAAGGTTTAAAACTCTTGATAATGGATGAGATATAGGAAAAATTGGGTTGAATGGGGTATTTATATCCTTCCCAGGTACATGGGTATTTCATACATCACCCAACGATCGCATACATGATACCTAGCTAAAGGGGCAGAAGTCGTATATGTGACATTATTATTATGATCAAAATATATGTGTGCTACCAAGGGGAGCCACTTACGTGACTTCAGATGTCACTTATGCGACATTTACTGGAGTCTACCAGATCGTGTATGCAATCCTTGGCTCGCGATCGTGGGTGTACCAGTACTAGCTAAGACTTAAATTTTTTTAAGTCTTTTCCAATCCCTCAAGATTTATTTGGAATCCCGTATATGCAAACAAACTATGCTACACTATTAAATTTGATGTTTTGGACTCAATGGCTAAGTCAAAATTTTCATCCGAGGTTGTTTCAATGAAAAATGGGTCCCATATGTATATTTCATTTTCTTAACTTTTGACTAATAGCTTCAAATGAGCTTGGGTGCCTCAAGACCCGAACCAAAGGTCCACTGATGTAGCATGGAAACATGATACTTTCAATGATTAAAACCATAAATTTATACATGAACTTAGGATATTTTGTTAGATATGATGCACTTTGGTGTATAATTTAGGTAAAACATGTCTACAACAGTTCTTAAATGAAAAGAGGGAAAAAAGACCTGAAAAGGACCAATTCTAATCAGGGTATGAGTCATCTCTTGAGTCGTGAACATCCAATACGGCTCGTATGCTGAATTGTATGTAAAACAGAATGAAAAGCAAACTTGAAGAGCTAAGTATGGGTATGATATAAATTAAGTAACCAAAGCATAAGCTAGTATACGAGTCGTACAGAGTATTCGTAAGCATAATAAAACCTAAGCTACCATATAGGAGTTGAAGTCTTAGAAGTATATGAGTTGGAAGTATAAGTACAACTCGTATAGGGAACATACACAAATCAGTGTTAAAATCTTAGAATGATAAAAGTCCCGGGTGGATACGAGTGAAGGACATGAGTCATACACTCAAGTATGACTCATAAGCATAAGTTGTAAGTTGAACAGAAAGTTGATGTCTTATGGAGATTAGACACTGAAACAGATACGAGAAGGCAGGGTATGAATCGTATGATATCGGTACGAGTGAAGAATGAGTCATACCAATTGCCGACATAACTTAACCTTTCCCATTTTTATTAGGATTTTTAGTTTATTTTGAGATAATATAAATACCCTACAGTTTATATTTTATTAGGTTACGCTCTTTTACATATTATTACAATACTTTTACAATGCTCTTGATATTTTGGGTTTTTATTCAACTAAAGACTTTGGAGTTTATTCATCTTATTCTTGTGCAATTAATTATATGTGTTCTTCATTGATAATCATGGTTTCTTTCACAAATATGAGTGGCTAATATCCTTAACTAGGATTGTGGGAACCCTGACAGATTAGCTACGTAGAGAAAGTGTGAGACTCATTTGCTCTACGGTTTCTGCATGTATCTTAATCTTCTTTACGATAAATAATCTCAAGTAGCTAAAGTAGCTTAAGATATCCTGTATTCGCGACCATCCCCACAAGGGATTTTGTGATTAGGAAAATAAGATTAGGACAGTGAATTGGGATTCACCTCCACCTTTTAGTCCCTGCCATCTCATCTAATCACTTGATTCTAAAAGGTGATAATTAACTGAGATTGTAGCAAGGAGAAACAAGGTGACGCCCTGAGACTTAACTGGTAAAGGGTGAGATTTATCTTCGCACCCATAAGGCATCTGATAATACCTATCTTATATACTTTGTATGCAGAATAATAGAATAGTTGGGTTGATCGCGAGTAATTTACGGAGTTGAGATGCCATGGGGAACAAAAGCCTATTGTCCATCTCTTATTGTCTACAACTCAAAAGCACTCAAGATTTGGTTACTACTTGCAATTAATATTGAAATCCTCCCATTTACTTTCCTATGTTGCTCATGGATTACATAAAAGTCAAGCAACTATTCACGTTTTTCTTGTGGGATCGACCCCAACCTAGTTGGGGTATTATATTTGTAATCGAATGCATTATACTTCTAATTGGAGTATATTTTGGGTGACATTAAATGTTAGCATCATTGTCGGGGAGGACGGTTTAAGTAGTGAAGTTCATGGATTTCTATTTTTTTGTTGTTTCACACGCTCGTGTATGTCAAGTACTAGGAGTAGAGGCAATCCCTTACTCCCTTTTGATCCAAAACCAGAGAGAATCCTTTAAACACTCAGAAGGATGTCAGGACAAGATCGTGAAAGGGGTTCAAGAACCCCCACCTATGGATCCGAATACAGCACTCCTGTGTGTTCTATAAGATCCATAGAATATTGCAAACTTACAGACACAACAACTGTTAAACCAAGAATGTAGAGAAGCCGAAGAGGCTAGACTTGCTACAGATATGGAGTTAGCTTATTAAGGTGGACTAGTCAGGCCTAGACAGGATGTTGATCATCGAGTTTAGACAGGCAGAGCTCCATTTATTCTGGTATATCAACACTTAGACCAATATAAAGAGGAGGATGAAGATCTAGGTTATGTTGAGCCAACTAAGTCTGGAGCCATTGTTCCTCCTGCTTTAGCCCCTAATGTGAAGTTTGATATCCCTAGTTCTATGATCCAATTGTTGAATCTGAAGGGTATATTTTTTTGTGCATCTAAGGATGACGCAAACATGCACCTTGAAAATTTTCTTGGGATTTGCACATCTCATACTATTCCATGGGTTGATTAGGAAGTATTGAGATTGAGGTTGTTCCCATCTTCTTTGATAGGAGAAGTATCACTATGGTTAGGGGAACTTCTAAAAGGATCTATCACTACTTGGCACGAGTGAAGAAATAGTTTCTAAGAAGATTCTTCCCTCATGCATGAATGTTATAGTTGAAGGATGAAATTTACAATTTCAAATAGTTACATGCAGAATCTATATATGATTCATGGTTTTGATTCAAGATGAAGATGAGTTTGGTACCAAATCACATAATTAGAGGATCTAACTATCGTAAATCTTCTATAGATCACTGAATGACAGTTTGAGAGCTATGGCAAATACTATTTCAGGAGAAGCATTTATGCGTCTTCGATGGGATGCTGTACACCAAATGCTAGATAATACTATTGTGACTAATAGGGGATGGCATACTAGAGATTTAGAATATGGTGGTGGTACATATGATATTAGAGCAACAAATACTTATGGAGAAGGTAATGATATAGTAGCACAAGAGGTTGCATAGCTTCGTACAAATATTAGGTTGCTTACAAAACAATTTGCATTAATGAGTACTGAGAAGGTGAATGCAGTAACGACATAGGGTTCTACTTCCAAACCATTTGAAATTTAATCTGAAGAAGAGGCAAAGTATCTTAATCAGTAATTGGCAGATTTTCAAGCCCAAAGGCAAGGGAATCAAGGTTGGAACTATTATAATGATAGATATAGATATAGGAGTAGAGACAAATATAGTGATTAGTAGCATAAGGATGACTATAAGGATAAGAGTGATAAGTATATTCCACCATGTAGTTGAGATCCAGAGTCTAGAATGGAGGCACTTTTGTCTAAGATGGTCAAAGGGAAAAAAATTCAAGAGAACTGCCTGAAGGATATCAAAGCTGATCTGTCAAGATTAAACCAAAAAGTTGAGTCATATGCTAAAGCAATTGAGAAGTTGGAGCAATAATTTGGCCAGATGTCAAACACAGTAAATTAGAGATAGCCTGGCACTCTTCCAAGCAATACAGTGGTAAACCTCATAAATGATAGCCAATGACATGCCATTACCACTTGAAGTAGTAAAGTGACTACAGATCCACTTATACCTACTATTGATGAGCAGAAGAATGATAATAAGTCAGTTGATATAGGGAGAAGTAGTAAGAATAATAAATGAGAAGAGAAGGCTAGAGAGCCTATGATGAATCTCATTCCAAAATTTCTTTCTCCTTATCCACAAGAAGATGGTAAGTACCAGAAGTTTTTATCTATGCTAAAAAATTATCAGTCAATATACTGCTAGTAGAGGCATTGGGGCAAATGCTTGGATACTCAAAATTTATGAAGGAACTGGTCATCGAGAAGAAAGAATTCAATTATGAGTTGGTTGATGATGTTCATCATTGTAGTGTTGTAGCCTCTAGATCATTGGTCGAGAAGAAGAAGGATCCCGGTACTTTCACTATACCTTGCACCATTAAATCTTTCAACTTTGCACATATTTTGTGTGACTTGGGTGCTAGCATCAACCTTATTCCATTTATTGTATTCAAGCAACTGGGGTTGGAAGTCCAAAAACCCACCACCATAAGACTAGTAATGGCAGATAGGAGAGTGAAAAAGCCAATTGGTATTCTATATAATGTATTGGTGAAGGTGGTTTCTTTCATTTTTCCTGTTAGATTGTGAAGTGGACTTCTAAGTCCTAATTATTCTTTGAAGACTATTTTTGGCTATAGGAAGGACATTGATTTATCTGGAGATAGGATATTTGATGTTGAGATTGAATGATGAACAGGTGATATTCAATGTATGCAAATCCATGAGGCAGCTTGATGAATTGAGAATGATATATATTATTAATGTACATAGTGAGGAGGCAAATTCATTCCATGATACTGATGCAGTGACTCTGTGGGATGATGGTTCTGATGTGGTAGTTTCGATTGAAAAGAGACTAGGTGTTAAAGCTCTTGCAGCTATAATCATGAATTTTGACTTTGATGGTATCGAGGAGTATAAGGAGTTAGTAAGTTCACTTTATGGGAGTGTTTCTTATAATTTTACACCAAAGAAGCTTGACTTAGACATGAAGAATAGAAAGACAACACCTGCTCGCCCATCCATTAAGGAACCACCTGTATTAGAGTTTAAGGCCCTCCCATCTCACTTGCGATATGAATTTTTTGGGATCTAATAATACTTTGTTGATTATTATTGTAGATGATCTGAGACAGTCAGAGGTAGAAGTATTTTGTTAGTTTTGCAGAATTTTAAGAGGGCCATTGGATGGCCTATTGCAGATATTATAGGTATTCCACCTAGTTTGTGTACTTATAAAATTCAACTTAATCAAGATTGTGTTCCATCTATTGAACATCAGTGTAAACTTAATCCTCATATGTAGGAGGTGGCTTAGAAAGAGGTCATCAAGCAGTTGGATATTGGTGTGGTATTTTCCATTGCTGACAGCAAATGGGTTAGTCTGGTACAATGCATTCCGAAGAAAGGTGGAATAATTGTTGTACCTAATGAGAAGAATGAGCTAATGTCTATGAAGCCATTCACTGGATAGAGAGTGCACATAGATTATAGAAAATTAAAAAAAAGGACCATTTTCCAATGCCTTTTATAGATCATATTTTAGACAAGTTAGAAGGCAGAGAATGGTATTATTTTCTTGATGGGCACTCAGGCTACAATCAGATCACTATTATGACTGAGGACTAAGAAAAGATGATTTTTACATGTCCTTATGGGACCTTTGCATTCAAACGAACGTTATTCGGACTATGAAATAAGCCAACCACATTTCAGAGATGTATGATGTCTTTTTTCTCTGATATGGTCAAAGACACCATTGAGGTTTTTATGGATGATTTTTAGCGGATGGGGACTCTTTTAATGACTATCTCATGGATTTGGAAAAGGCTTTACAAAGGTGTTAAGAATGCAACTTGGTACTTAATTAGGAAAAGTGGCAATTTATGGTCAAAGAAGGAATCGTTCTTAGGCACAAGATTTCAAATAGAGGCATAGACAAAGATTAAGCTGATTGAAAAATTGCCTTACCCAATTTTTGTGAAGGGAATTCAAAGTTTTCTAGGGCATGCAGGTTTTTATAGGCAATTTATCAAGGACTTCTCGAAGATTGCTAATCCTCTTTGCAAGCTTATTGAGAAAGAGGTAAAATTTAATTTTTATGATGCATATAAGAAGGCTTTTGAAAGCCTAAAAGAGAAGTTGCTGACTACTCCAATCATTGTGTCCCCTGCTTGGACTTCACCTTTTGAGATTATGTGTGATACTAGTGGAGTGGCCTTAAAGGTTGTACTAGGACAACGAAAATAAAAGATTCTTCATCCCATCTACTATGCTAGTAAGGCACTAAATCCTGCTTAAAAGAACTATATTTTGATGGAGCAAGAGTTATTGGCAGTGGATTTTCCCCTTGAGAATTTTAGATCTTACTTGATTGGGATAAAGGTGATTGTGCATACAGATCATGCAGCATTGCATACCTAATAGCTAAAAAGATGCAAAGCCTAGGCTTATTCAGTAGGTGCTGTTGTTTCAAGAATTTAACTTTGAGGTGAAGGACAAAAAAGTCACAGAAAATCAAGTTGCAGATCACTTGTCTAAACTGAAGTAGGAAGCTATACAGAAGGTTGATAATGGGTTGGAGATTAATGATAGTTTCCATATGAATAGATATTGGTAGTTTCCCAAGATCTAATTTCAAGGTTTGCAGATTATGCAAATTATTTAGCCAGTGATCTAGTCCCAGAAGACCTTTCATATCATCAAAGAAAGAAGTTTATGCATTAGGTAAGGAAATTTTTTGGGGATGAACCTTACTTGTTTAAGATTTATGCAGATGTAATCATTCATAGATGCATACCTGAGGTAGAGATGATGAGCATACTTGAAGATTGTCATTCATTACCAGTTGTGGGTCATTATGGAGGGGCCCGTACAACTCATAAAATCTGATAATATGGCTATTATAGGCCAACCATATACAAAGATTCTCATGATTACTCTTCTACTTGCGATCAATGCCAATGACAAGGTACAATTTCTAGAAGAAATGAACTACCTATGACTCTTATTTTAGAATTAAAAGTGTTTGATATAAGGGGCATATATTTCATGGGACCTTTCGTGAGTTCGTTTGGCATGAAATACATACTTGTGTCTGTAGACTATGTTTTGAAGTAGGTGGAAGCGATTGCGCTTTTAACCTTCTTAACAATGAAGCACGTAGTGTTACTACATTCTTGATAAAGAATGTCTTCTCTCGATTTGGCATGCCATGGGCTATTAATATTTCTGCAATCATCTATTTAATAGTCTGCTTGAGAAATATGGAGTTAAGAATAGGGTGGAAACACCCTATCATCTGCAGACTAGTGGAAAATTTGAAGTATTCAATAGAGAAATCAAGTCCATATTGGCCAAGACTGTGAATGCTAAAAGGACTGATTGGGCAAAAAAGTTAGATGCTGCATTGTAGGCTTACCGTACAGCTTATAAAAAACCCATATGTTCCTCACCTTATTATTTGGTGTATGGAAAGTCTTGCCACTTACCAATCGAGCTTGAGAATAAGGCGCTATGGGCATAAAAAAAGTTAAATCTAGAGTGGAAGGATGCATCCAAGTCAAGGTTTAATAATATCAATGAGCTGGATGAATTTAGGCTCTGGGCATATGAAAGTTCAGCACTTTATAAGGAAAATATGAAGTTGCATCACGACCACAAAATTGAGAAGAGAGTGTTCAAAAGTGGTGACCAGGTACTGCTCTATAATTTCAATCTTCATTTGTTTTCAGGTAAGCTAAGGTTAAGGTAGTATGGTCCATTCATGGTGATAAGAGTCTATCCCTATGGTGCTTTAGAACTGAAGAGGGATGGTGATCCCCCATTCAAGGTAAATGGTCCAAGACTGAAGCACTACCTGAGAAATATAAAAGATATGAATGATGTAGTTGATATTGACCTTGACTAGGACTGAGTAGTCATGGCAATTGCATCATGCCACAATGTTAAATCAAGTGCTACATGGGAGGCAACCCATAAGGCTTGATGGTGAAATTTGAGTATCCAACTTAGCCACATCATGCTGGGACGTTAAATCAAGCGTTGCGTGGGAGGCAACCCATGTTTTTCTACTTATTCAGTTATAGGGTAATATGTTTGCTCAACGGCAGGTCTAAGGAAATCAGAAAATACCCAGGGAAGTTGAAGAAAAGCAGTTATATGGACACTTTACGAGTTGTATCTATACGGTATGACCCATGAGTAGGAGTCGTATTGACCTGGGAGAAAAATAAGAAATAGGTAATAGTTTCTGGAATTGATATGATTCTCAGAACGAGACATACTCGCTAGGTACGATTCATCACCTTGAGTAGTAGCCACTCCAGAACCCAAGTAAGCTTCAAGTCTATACGAGTCAAAGAAATAACCCGTAAGCCGGAGTACGAGTCGTATCCACAACTCATACCCATGCTTAATAGGTCAGATTTTGGGTTGACCCAGGCTAGTTCTTTAATTAAAATGAAAAAGAGGCACCCGATCAGACACCCGTTTGACCTAACTCGTACCCATACCATATTTCAATCGAGTTCCAACCTTTAATCCACAAAATCACTTGAAATCGACGTGATTAAACTACTATCAACTTTGAATCGCTCAATTTTCTTAATTGGAATGCAAATTTGAGAACAATTAGAACTTGGAAGAAAGAATTCTATATCTGCCAAACACCAAGTATGTTTTTTGACACTATTTTCTTTACTTTTGAAGTTTAAATAAGTTGTGATTTCTTTTATAAACTTGGTTGAGTAGGATTTATGCAAATATTGATTTGTTGGTAACCTAGCTTAGGTGTTCTGGTTGGAAATTAAAAATTAGGGTAGAATTAGGTTTGGGAAATGGTTTTGGTATGAGTGTATGGGTCAAAATTAGTGAAATGGTTGAAAAAAGTAGTGAGTATTTTGGGAAATTGCATTAGAAGTTAAACTTTAAAGTTGGACTTTAATGTTGCAGTGGATACGAAACCCCTTACGACTCGTACCCACTGGTATGGGAGTCGTAATGGGATTCATACCCACTGACAACATGGAAGTTTAAAAAATTTAAGGTTCTCGAATAGAAACGACTCAATCATACGAGTCATACCCAGACCATACAACTCGTACTCTTTAAGTCGTACTGGTTAGGAGTAGTTGTAAGATAACCAGTGAACAAAGGTCATGCATTGTATATGATACAACTCATGTAAATGAGTCGTACCCAGTAGGTACGACCAGTACCCACCACTCATTCCCTAAGTATAACAAGCACATTAAACTTTAGTTTAAAATTTTTATTTTCTTTTATTTACTTAGTTACTAATGAGGGTACATTTGCATGAACAATGCCTCCAAATAATGTTTCGTTATCCAAACTAGTCAAGAAGGTGACTACACTAGCACCAGTTGCAAGTGCAGAATCTAGCGATTCTTAGTTCAAGGTTTCCACTTATAGCAGTGGAGAATTATATGAGGACACCACCATAAAAAAGTTGCACAAATAGGGAAGGCAACTGAGAAATCTAAGAGAGCAAAGGTGGTTCCCCAAGAATTAGACTCACCTCCAAAAGGATCGAGATAAAGCATCCCACTACATCTCTTCCCCACACACCATAGCTTACTGACGACAATAATGATGAGGCTGAATCTAGTTCAGTGAAAGAAAGTTTTGAAAAAGGTCAGGGTTCAGAAGAGGTGGATATGACACCGATAGACAGATAGAACCACCCACTTTTATTGACCACTTCACTGGTACCCATCATTGAAAGATGGGGATACCCCGACATATAGAAAACATATAATAGTTGGTTGTCCCGACTCTTGGGTGGAAAATAAAAAGTGTACTTTATCTAGAGCAGATATTGACCACTACCGAGGTGATTTGAATGGATGACATGAGCACCCAGAAGATATAGTGAGGTCATCGTTCATGAATCTTATGCAATATATAAAGGGTAACTTCAGAGGCAATACCCTTAGGGCCAGTTATGGAAAGGTGGTGATCTTATCACTTCCCTTATGATACGTGGTATGCGGGTAGATATTTCTCCCCACTCTATCAGGATATTCTTGTATGGAACAGAGTTTCAGGCTCTGATCAACATAATAGAGATGGATTACAAGATGGCAGAGATGAGGAAGATAACTTGGCTGATGCTAGGTTCTGAGGAGAAGATGATGATTTTTAGATGGATTGTGAAGTAGATAGCTTTAAATAGCGTGAATGTTGCTTGGGTTGTAGAAGGCCCCAGAGTGGCATCACAACAGATAAAGAAGCGTACCCTCAACTTTGAGGTTAAAGCTTGGTAGAAACTAGCCCGGCACCGGTTGTGTCCTATTAGTAGTGATAATGTTTTGAGCCCAGTCCGGGCAGCTATGATAGACAGATTCATGGTCAGTTATGAGTTTGATACCGCTTAATTCCTATCCCGATAGTTGAGGGATAGGGCAGTTGGGGGTCTAAATGCATTATTAGCCTACCTATGTATGATCACATGAATATACCTGGTTGCAGGAGTGCTAGAGCTCCCTGGGATAGATGAAATGATCAAAGCCAGGAGGATATTTGAGATTAGACTGATTATAGATGTGGAAACTCTTTGGCCTGACCGTCCAGACGGGTAGTAGATATTTTTGCAGGATTGTTCTCTCAAGATGATCAGACTGATATCCTTGCTGCAACTGAGGCTACTGAGGAAAGATCACAGACAGAGGGCTCTCATACTAACACAGTGGGTACTTTTAGTGCCCCACTACCAATCCAGTATGTGACACCTAGGCCACAGGGTATGCCTCCCAACATTATGATGATCTCCTAAGTTTCATGGACCAAGGTTGTAACCAAATTATCCATGCTTGATGCAAAGGTAGGTCATATGGAATAAGAAGTGAAAAGTGGGAGGATAGGAAGTTTGAGGACTAGGATAGGCGATTACAAAGGCGCCTAGATGCTTTCAAGTCGAGGATCACTTGATAGTTAAATGAAAGGCAGACTCCCAATACTGCTGATATCAGATCTGAGTTTGCAAAAATCAAAAAAATAGTCTCAGAGCTTTATGAGAGACCGGTAGTTGCTGAGCCCATTGTAGAAACAGTGATTCCTACTATTTATATGCCTAATATTTGGGCAGACCTAGCTGATGCAATGAGTGAAGAGACCGAAGAACAAAGAAGAGAGAAGAAAAGAAAGAAGGAGAAAGATAGAGTAGTCAAGAAGAAGTCCATACTTGATAGTATTCAGGATGAGTGGGACTGAAAGACACGGGTCCATAAGATGGCCATGGGAGTTGGTGGATCGAGAGCTCCCGTTGTTATTGCTATGGGGGTCGATGTGGTTTCCTCTACTACTATTGATGCAGTATCAACTACTGGGATAGTGGATGACAAGAGTAGGACCCTACCTGAGGGCCCACATCTAGATGTTGACGTGACTGTGCCATGAGAGCCTAGGTATGACCTCTATTCTTACTCCATTTATTTTTTGCAGCACTGGGTGAAATTCACCAATTTTAGTTGGGGGTGGGAGTTATTCTAAAAAATCTGGGAGTAGCTAAAATGTATGTAGCTAAGACTGAAAGTTTGTTATGACTTACGGGTTTGATGCAGGCAGCTGAGATAGGGAGTAAATCAACGCGCCTATAGCAGTAGATTATTTTTGGTTATGATTTTTGAGGATTTTGAAAATTTTTAGTTGTAATGAAAGATTTTGACTTTGTTGTTGATTTTTGAGTTGTTACTATTAAAACACTATTGATTTGATATGTTATTATGCTGAAATTATGATGAAAAAGTTGAGCCCTCTCAAAAAATTTTGTTTAATTAATTGCGTGATTTGTTTACTTGTGTGAGACTATTGTGAATCTAATAATGGCATTAGGATTATGGATAAAATAGTTAGGGACAAAGAAATTGCATAGTTGGATAACCAGTACTTAGTAATGTAACCATATGCAAGTGCGTGTGAGATCTACTCAGATTCCAGTGTATTGGAATCTAGAACTTACCCGATTATTTTTATCTTGGTCTAGGATAGTTAGGTAGGAGGTAATCATAGGCCCTTTTTTGTATGTCCACTTGAGCCTAAAATGCCCTAACCAAATGAATAAATCACTTTGATCCAAATGTTTAAGCCTTGAGAGACCAATTTTTCTTGTTACACCTATCACCTTCCCGTTTAACTTACAATGAACCTATTTTAGCCCTGGTCCTCCTATGGAAACTATACAATTCAACTCAAGAAAATCTTCTAAGTTGAGGATGGATATTATAGGGGTGCATGAGACAAAACAAGTATGAAGAAAATGGGTTAAAGAAAAATAGTTGAAACTTGGGCAGGTGTGGTGAAAAGAAAAATTGCAATGATGAGAAAAAGAAAAATAAAAGAAAGAATAAATGCTAGAAAACTATACCTAGCCTAATTAGAATGTGTTTAAAGGAAAAAAGGGACACATAAGGGCAAAAATAAAAGAAGAAGTAAAGAGTAAGTGGACCCTGAGAAAGGCGTAGTGTCCAGGAGTCTTAGCCACTAAATGAATCTCAAAAGATATCATACCATCCCTAAGCCTACGTTACAAGCCAAATAAAGTCCTATAGTGATCTTATCATGACTGTCTGACAACTTAAGAAAAGAGCATAAGGGCAAGCCTATGGTATTCTGTGTACACCGGTGATATTTCTTTGTGGGTGAGAGAGTTAGTCGATATATTCATGAATAGAGTGGTTTATCAAAAAAAGAGTGAAGGGGATTTCCTTGACTGTGAGTGCACATGGGTTATGCTGCTAGGTTGATAGATTATTTAATGAATATAATTTGTGTCTGTGCCCAAGTGTCTATTTCTAATGTTATTCCATCATCGGATTCCTTCGTGTTTCTACGTGTTCTAAATTACTATACACAGTGTGAGTTGAAGAGTTAAAATTAGGAGGGGAACAACATGATTTAAATCAAGTTCAAAATCATTGCCTTGGATTGCTTGAGATCTTCCTATTTAAGCATCGTCTCTGTTCTAGAAAAATAGGTATTTGATTTTGTTTGCCTAAGACATGCAAAAGTCTAAGTTGAGGGTGTTGATGTGGCGTGGAAACACAACACTTTCAATGCTTAAAACTGTGAATTTATGCGTGAACTTAGGATATTTTGTTAGATATGATGCATGAGTCCGATCTTGAGTTGTAAATATCCGATATGACTCGTATGCTAAATCATATGAAAAATAGAATCAAAAAGCCAATCTGTGGAACTAATTATGGGGAAGATACAACTTAAGTATCCAAGTTTTAATCTAGGATACGAGTTGTACAAAGAATTCGTAAGCATAACATAACCTCAGCTACCATTCAGGAGTAGAAGTCTCAGAAGTATACGAGTCAAAAGTCTGCGTACGACTCGTATAAGGAAGTTGTACATAAACTAGTATTGAAAGCTTGGAATGACAAAAGTCCCAGGTGGACACGAGTGAAGGACATGAGTCGTACACTCAGGTATGACTCGTAAGTGAAAGTCGTAAGCTGAACAGAAAGTTAAAGCCTTGGGAGATTAGACACTGGAACAAATATAAGAAGGCAGGGTATGACTCATATGATACCAGTGCGAGTGAAGAATGAGTCGTACCGACTGCCAACATGACTTAACCTTTCCTAATTTTATTAATATTTTTAGGTTATTTTGAGATAATATAAATACCCTAGGGTTTATCTTTTATTAGGTTACACTATTTTATATATTATTGTAATACTTTTACAATTGCTCTTGAGATTTTGGGTTTCTATTCAATTAAAGACTTTGGAGTTTATCCATCTTATTCTTGTGCAATTAATTGGATGTGTTATTCATTGATAATCATGGTTTCTTGCACAAACATAAGCGGCTAATCTCCTTAACTAGGGTTGTAGGAACCCTAGAGGATTAGCTATGTAAAGAAAGTGTGAGACTCATCTATTCTAAGGTTTCTGCATATATCTTAATATTCTTCATGATAATTAATATTATGTAGCTGCAATAGCTTGAGATAGCCTGTATTCTCTTCTATCCCCACAAGGGATTTTGTGATTGGGAAAAGAATATTAGGACAGTGAATTAGGATTCACCTCCACCTTTTAGTCTTCGTGATCCCAAAAGGTGTTAGTGAACTGAGGTCATAGCAAGGAGCAACAAGGCGACACTCTGATACTTAACTGGTATAGGGTAAGATTTATCTTTGCACCCATAAGGCGGTTGATAATACCTATCTTATAGACTTTGTATGCAGAATAATAGAATAGTTAGGTTAATCGCGAGAAATTTATGGAGTGGAAAATTCAGGGAGAGCACAAGCCTAGTGTTCGTCTCTTATTGTCTACAACTCAAAAGTACTCAATATTTGGTTACTACTTGCAATTAATACTGAAATCCCTCTATTTAGTTTCCTATATTGCTCATGGATTACATCAAATTCAAGCAACTAATCACGGTTTTCCAGTGGGGTCAACCCCAACCTAGTTAGGTTATTATATTTGCAATAAATCGCATTATACTTCTAATCGGAGTGTATTTTGGGCGGCATCATCCACCTAGCCCAAAATCTATATTCTAAAGCTATTGGAATAGTTAGAATTAGAATACGAGATCATTTGGATGATGTTTTTGCTCGGTAGCCAATTTGAACTAGCGAGGACTTCAAAATAGGGAATTGGTTCTAAAAACAAAATGAACTACCTGGTAACCAAACTACCAGTCCTAGCAAGTCATAAATGACTTGGGCAGCTATAGAAAAGCTTTAATGGCAAAAATAAGCTAAAATGCAGAAAATGACTTGAAGGGTCATTACAATATGTAAGAAGTTTTGGTGTCCAATATGTAATGTTTTCAATAATCTTGTTAACAAGAGGCATACATTGTCTATTGTCATTTTTTTAAGAAAAAGGTACACCTAAGTTCCTGAATGGTAAAGAATCCTCTACAAAATCCAACTCCCTTAAGATTGCCTGCTTAACCTGATCTTGAACTCCACTCATATAGTTGGAGATTTTTTTTGTGTTAGCCTAGAGACCTATCACCTTAGAAAATTTAGAAAAGCCTTCAAGTATTATCTTTATAGAAGGAACATCAGTGTTACATTGTGGGTTTTGCCCTTAGAAAATTTCTTGGAATTCTCGTTCTCCGGACCCAATATGACTCAAGGGTACGAGCCGTATACTAGGGTACAAGTGGTATGGTCCTGTCATATGTTGACCAATGTTAGTGAGTAGGATGGTATTGGTCATTGGAATGATTACGACTTAGGGGTACGAGTCATAGGTCTTGGTATGAGTCATATCAGGGACTCGTATGGTGGACAGTGTTTGATCCTTCTGGTATTTCATTCTGCCAGGGATACAAGTAATGGGTATGGATCGTATTCTACGGTTATAACTTGGTTGGATGAGTAGTATACTGGACAGTGTTTGATCCAAGTATTGAGGCTTGGATACGAGTGGTGTAAACCAATTATATAGAAGGATACGACTCGTAAGGGTCAGTCGTATCCCTAGGATAGGATTTTGTGCAACTTAAGTGGGGGTATTCTAGATATTTCCCTACTTAACCTAGTTAGAACCCACAACTTCTAATAATCTTAGGAGTTTATTTACCCTATTATTCTATTCATTAACACTTAGAAACTATTCCTAAATATCCGATAATTCTCTCAAGAGCTTTTGGGGTAAGGGAACTAGGGTTTCAACTAGGGGATTGCTTTGGGGCTTGATTTGGTGATTTTCTTCAATCGTCTTTCTTTGTTTAAGTCATGATTATCTTCCCTCTTTGTAATTTCAACTAATGGCATGGTTTATATGATTGATTTCATTGTTTTACTATTTCATGATTATGGTTTTCAACTATTATTTAGGGGTTAAAATATTAAATGCTTAGTTATGGTTTCCCAAGGTTTTAATTATGCTTTTATATGCATTAATGGTGGTTTTGGACAATTGGATTGCATGGTAATGATTTAATGGTCTTTGGAATAGGTTTTGGTTATATTATGCACCCAAGATGTTTGATAAAATGGTTATAAAGAAGTGTTCATTGTATTGATTTCTTTTAATGGAACTCTTGCATATTTTAAACTTGATAATGGATTTTTACTTGGTCTAAATGGTTTGAAAAGGATAAAGTCTAAATGGTTATGCTTGTGGAGAACATGGAAGTCTCTCAAGTAGATTTAATATGGTTATTGGAAGGGCACCAAAGGTCCCCTTATCCTTAATGGTTTGGCTATGGATATTGCTTGTAAGTAATGAGGTGATATGACGGTACCACTGATCATAGCCTTGGTTAATAAATGGTAAATGAATTGGTTTTATTACTTGAAAATAGTTTTAACTGGACATTAATGGCGGGTTGTGTAGCAAGTTCGTGGAAGGTGGCGGTCCCGAGAGGACCAAAACTGGAAACTCATATTTGTCGATATAAGGGTCTTGATGACCATGTGTGTGTGTCACAATTTATTTTGAAGGATATACTAGTCACCCCATGGTATATTGCCTGATTGTGCGGCAATATGCACTGGAACCCATTCAGCAGGGGGAGATAAACCCATATCGCCCGTGGGTGGATACGACGGCCAAGCTACACAACCCAGGTAAAGGTTTTAAGGGGATGCTAAACCCGATTCCCTTTTTGAGCACTTTCATATATATATATACATACATATGTACATATATATACATACATATGTACATATATATACATACATATGTACATATATATACATACATATGTACATATATATACATACATATGTACATATATATACGTACATATGTACATATATATACATACATATGTACATAGATATACATACATATGTACATAGATATACATACATATGTACATAGATATACATATATATGTATGGTCTTATGCATTATGGATGGTTTTACTTGGTTTTATAATTGGCATTATTTTATCCATACCCTAATTTTCATGCTAGCAGTTATTTTGCTAACCTGTCTACTAGCGGTTGTATACCTATGCTATGCAGGAACAAACCGTTTGACTCCTCTTACAAGTGATTAACTCGAAGACAAAATTTAGACTGAAGTGGTAAGCTTCCATCCTTTCGAAAGTCATTATTTCATGTTATGGATATTGTTAGAAGTTTTGACATTATTTGGATATTGGTTTTGGCAATATTTGGGGGCATGTCCCAATCAGATACTTTTACTCTTTTGGTTAGAGGCTTTGTGGTACATCTGGGAGTTGGTATGTAAGGATCGGTATTGGTGTTGGCCTTGGCATTGGTATTGGGGCTGACATCATTAGACGATATTGTTGGTTGTTCCGTCATATTACATTTTAGGATTGATTATCATATTCTATTTTGTTATCCTCTTTGGTTTGGTATGGTTAGATGGTTAGATGGTTGGTTTGATGTGGGTGGACTCGGTTGGTTCGGTCACAGTAGTGACCCTATCCCAGACTTTTTACAGTATTAGCACAATCTTGTTATGTGCTCGAAGTTCAGCTCATCTAAGGCTGCATAAGGTGGTTAGGTTGGGTAAAGGAGGCGTTCCCCGATCCTGGTTGGACTTGGGATGCCCATTATGTCTAGTCTCTAATTTGGGTTGTGACAATCAGCCTTATAGAACATCAAGAGGTCATCTTCCAAGCATATATGCATAACCTTTAATTTCTTGCACCTAGGATGGAATTCAAAGAAAGGATGATCAGTTATCACACTTAGTTTTCTTTAAAGATAGTATATTCTAATCACAAGGAGGTAAGGTGACATATGGTCACCCTATCTGATACCTCTCTTCCCTTGAAAGGTCTTAGTTAGTCCTCCATTAATGACTAGAGAATAAGAGATAGACGTAATGTATTCCATGACCCACAGAATGAACTTGAAAGGAAAATCAAGATTTGCAAGCATGTTTTTTCAAAAATTCCTACTCAACTGAATCATATGCCTTTCGTAAATCTACTTTAATCACACATCTTATAGATAGCCCTTTTCTAGAATATTCAAAAGTTCATGGCTAAACAAAATATTATTAATAATGTTCCTTCTTTCAATAAAAGCAGATTGAGAGGGACTAATGATAGTATTAATCACACTCTTAATTCTATTAGTGAGTAATTTAGTTATGAGTTTATAGAAGGTAGTATAATAAGCTATAAGTTTATAATCCTCTACATAGGTAGTTACTTTAACTTTTGAAGCTAATGTAAGATATGTACGACAAAAAGTTCTAAGCAATTTACCAAAAGAGAAGAATTCAACAACAACATTTTGCATGTCACATTTTATTACCTCCCATTATTGAGTAAAGAATTTCACTGGATATCCATCGAACTCGAGAGATTTTTTAGTTGTCATCTCTTTCAAAGTATATTGGATTTGCTCCATTGTCACTTCTTTAATCATGTAGTATTTCTGGCGGTGGGACGAGTATGGGCCTTTTCTAATTACATCAGCATCTGGGCATGGAAGTTTAATTGTAGAGGTGCCCATTTATGTTATGAACACAAGGATAAATTATTTCTCAAACAATTCAAGTTTAGTAAGTTTAGTGCCTTGTTCAGTATACACAACAAAGATAGCATTTCGGTGAGTTTTATGCTTACATTGAGCATGAAAATAACTTGTGTTTGCATCTCCATATTCTATCCAAGTTGGCCTTGATTTTTGCCTAAGATATTATTCCTCCATGTTGATCCATTTAATAATATCCTCTTGCACATGCCTCTTCTCATCAAGTAAAGTCTGGTCTTGGAGATGAAGGAGCAGCTGACTCTGTACTATGTTCAAAGTTTCCCTAGTAATTTTCAGTCTCTGATCATAGGAGGCCAGATAGGTACTCAGACTTTAACCTTCTATTGAGCAGTTTTAGTTTCAACAAGAGCATGTATATGTATGTGCCATTACATTATTTAACCCAAGTTATTTTCATAAGACCGGGGAATTCAGGGTGCTGCGGTATAGTACGAAATGGCTTAAAAGGCTTTGGGTCACTAGTAGTAGTAACTTTGCATTCAATTAAGATAGGATTATAATCATAAATCGCAAGATTTAAAAAAATTTCCTCTGCTTGATTTTACCTCTTTAGCCACTAGAAGTTGCCAAAAGCCTAGTTTATTTTTGAATACACCCTTGTAGACCTATCCTATTTATTACAAAATATGTAATGCCATTTTTTTGTTGTAACTTATCAAAACACTCTTGAAAATCCTGAACTTCACCTGGTGTGACAAGTGAGCCAATTCTATCATTTGTAGAAAGAAAATTATTGAAATCACCACTAACAACTAAGGCTCTTACACAATTCTTCCTACCAAAACAAATTCCTTCCATAATAGCAGCCAGTGCAGAGCTTTATTTCTAGCATAGACAACAGTCAAAAGGTTGAAAAGTATCAGTGGAATCTTCGACGTGACACTGGTCAAATTATTACTGGATCTGAAGGACTTGTAATCTAGCATGCCTCTTCTAAAGTAGTCGTATTCTTCCATTTGATCCTATTGGGTAGATACAAATATAGTTCCACCCTTGCACCATTTTTAGTAAAATATTTTTAGATTTGTACTCATTTCCTCGAGTTTCAAGACAAACACATCTACTCCATACGTATGCAAAAAGAGTCACACCTCTTTTCATTTAAGGGGCTTATTTAAACCCTAAAATTCTAAAGAGCAATGATCATGGGGGTTGTGGCTACCCGCAGGGTCACTCTCATGTCCAATTTCAGCCTTGTTGACATGAGTAAGGAGAGGCGCAAATTGATTACCAATTGACACCCCGGCAACACTAGAATGCAGCATATCAGAGCTATTAGTTTTACCATTACTCGTTTGTCTACTCAACTTAGCCTAAGGTTGCAGGGAGACTTTACCCGGGGTTGGCGCAATCACTTTAGGCAATTAATTTTCTTAATATCCTCTTCTGAGGTATCCATTCTTGTCTAGTAGGACGTTGATGTCTTCTGCGTCCTCTATTTTATCTTATCATTGAGGCATTCCCTAGAACTCATATCCTTTAGGTTCTTGTTCTTGTTTAACCCAACAATGCTCCTCAACATGCCCAAATTTCTTTCAATAGTAATAGTAGCGAGGTTTCAACCCATTGTTGTCCCCTATGTCTTCTTAATTTGCTCCTCACATCAAGTACAGCTAGATGGCTGCCTCCTCTTGCCTAGCCCTCCCTTCCCTAGCTGTCCATCGGGCATCTATTTGTCTAGTATTTTTCTCAGCCATTAATCGAGTAGTGAATTATTCCATAATTTCTTGAGCATCTTGTTGTGGTAGTGGTTGATTCAAAATTACTGGGTCATCAAGAACACTATCAAGTAGGGCTCTTTGATCATGAACTCCTTCTCTCTTCAGTTTTCAATTTTGTATTAGATTTCTCTCAAGTTCAGGATCAAATAGAATCAATAAATTGCCTTGACTCTTAGTATTTGGCATACATCAACGTGTGCCCTAGAAATAGTAAAAATGTTAAATCAACAAAAAAAATAAACTTCCTGATAAACATAATCAATCAACTCCATAATAGTATTCCCCGACAACGGAGCCAAAATTTGATGTCGCCAAAATTACACCTCTTAAAAAGTATAAAGTGATCGCTGAATCGTATAAGAACCCAACTAGGTTGGGGTTGATCCAATAGGTCGAAATTCTGTCAAGTGCGTCTAGGTAACTGGAAAATAAGTAAAAAAAGAGATTTTGTGAAACAACATATCAATAGTAACAATTGTTGGTTGATGGATTCACTAGAATTGTTTATCCCTATGATTCCATAACTGCACGAGTTGCTCATGCTAGCAAACTATTCTGATATATTGCATGCAAAATCTAATAATATAGGTTCATCTAAACTTCTCTCGACCTTGGTTAGATGAATTTCACTCTTCAACTCTTGGTCTTCAAGTGTCGCACTACTAACCCTTGTTCTTGATCTTGGATTAACAATCCCTGTCATGGCTCAAGTTATTATATGAAGGTTGATAATTTCAAATATTTGTTGTTATTTTGTTTTTCTAATACCTACCTATATCGAGCAAGTTTAGAATATAGGTGAGTTACTAACATTTGCAACCAATAGAAAAAGTAATCATAACGAAGGAAATACCAATACATGCAAGCACACAGGTCTAGAATTACTTCACACTTAACCCATTTTGTTAATTCCTCATGATTCCCACAATCCTAGTTAGGTATTTATATACTCATAATTGCAAGCACACAAAAATAATTCATAGATGAAAACATGATTATTCACTTACAATAAGAATTAAAGTCCAAAATTTCAACTTGAATTAAAACGATGGTCGTAAAATTCCAAGAATATTTCTTAGAATCTCATAATATAATATTGTAAAATATGAAATAGTGTAACCTCATATAAATAACCCTATAAGAGTATTTTTAGAAAAAATAAATCCTAGCCTAAACAAAACAGAAAATCTAGATTGGTGGCCTCGAACAACAGAAAGGTACCTCATAGTTAGCACTCACGATCATCCTTGGGTGCTTGTGGTTAGCCCATGGACTTTATCATCTTTAGGTATTCAAAGGTATGGTTCTCAGTACGACTTTATTGTATTAACATACAACCATATAATATTTTTGTCAAATCATCCTACACTTCAACTTCAGAAACTTGCAAATCAGAAATTCCTTCCCACAACCTCATACTATGATGTGCCTTCAAAATACGGTCATGGGATGCTATCGTCTGATTTTTCTTCTACTTGACTCCTACAGATTGAAATTTAGCTGCATTCCTATGATTACTTGTTACAATCATGACATCAAACCATAATTATGTAACCCTTTCGTTTGATTAACTTTCGAGAATCAACCCTCTAGTTCTTGGTACGATAGCCCTTGTACAACTGTGGTTAGATCCTAAGATCGTGCCTTCCTTCGTCTAATCATTTTTAAGTTCTTTTTTTAGAACTTTCCTTCTCCGTGCCTATTTATCCTACAAATATGCAAAAACCCATCATTTCTATAGAAAAATATCATTATACTTGAAATTATTCATCATTTTAAGTGCCTCAAAATTTCGTAAATGCATGGCACATCAGTTGGTGAATTAATTATCTTAGTCATTCAAGATCAGATTTGGAATTCATTGTGTAACATTTGAGAAAATATATGCAAGATCATTGTCTCGCTCATTTCATTGTCAATATACGTGCTCTTTGATATTTTTCAAAGGTCCTGAATTTGGGTTAGTTACATTCTTTAATGTTTCTACTTTATTTGAACTTCTGACATTTTGTAAGTCTGATTTGGATACTTGTCAAAATTTATACAGATCTATCAGTGAATTTTATATCTCTTTTGGAAGTTCTCCAATTTCTTGAAAATCCAAGAAACAAACCTTCATTTTCCTTAGCTCTACAAATGTTGAATACCACTCTATACATAGGGTGGTCGCTGAGCTCACTTGATTGGTCTAGCTATTTCTTCATATATCTATTCCAATACCACTTTTTATTCCTCTTTATTTGCATAATCATGCAGCAATTCATATTGCTAAGAACTCTGTGGTCCGTAAAAAACAAAGCATGTTGAGCTTGGCTATTATTTTGTTTGTCAGAAGTTTCTTGATGGTTTAATTTCTCAATTATTTATTTGGTCTTCTTTGTAATTGGATGATCTCTTCACGAAGTCCCTTTTCAAGATAATTCATCACAACATTTTGGGCACGCTAGGTATACTTTCATGCCCTCCATCTTGTAGGGGTGGTCGTTGAGATGTAAGATTCCATCATCTGGTGAAGGTGACTTCTCTTTGCCATTTTTTATCATACAATATGAACTTGAACTTGGGCTAACTATAGTTAGCTTCATTCAATTTTAACAGAAGTGACGTTTGGACTAGTCTAAATTAGTTCAACTGCTGACCCTGATTCTTAACTCTTTTATGATCTTTTTGTACTTACATTTTTTTTGTATAAGTCTAGGTAAATATTGTATCGTACACCTCTAAAGATGTTGTGTCTAGTTTCAGACTTCAAATATTTTGGTACCTTATTTAAGATTCTAAGTCGGTTCTCTTGAGTTGTATATGCAGGAGAAATTGTAACGTGATTTATGCATTCAATATAAAAAGAAATTTCTTCCTCAAATATTTTATTATACAAAGAATCATAATGATGTTTCTATTTGTAGTCTTATTATAGAACTAGCCACACTTTGTATAAATATTTTCAAAGTGGATCCAACAACATTACAATTCTATGCAGTCTACAGAATATTTTCAGTTTCACAAAAAATGGGTTGTGATCATAATAAATGCACACGCAAATATACATAATCCATATATATATATATATATATATATATATATATATATATATATATAGAGAGAGAGAGAGAGAGAGAGAGAGAGAGAAATAGATAGAGAGAGAGGGGGGGAGGTTATAGAAAAGGTAATGTGGCACCTCTCTATAACCTTTATTTGCATTTATCTTTTTTCTTATTTTTTTTAAAATTTTACTCCAATTGTTTATACATAATTTATTAACTAAATGACTTTAAAAAAAACTCCAAAAAAAAATGCAATTAAAGCTCACATATAAATAGTCAAAGTCTTTAAGAAAAAGCAATGAAGGCCAAATGACCTCATTTCATTATCATCCCATTATGCCTTTTCATTAAGAAAAAGCAATATCCAAGTGGCTTTTCAAATATTTTCCTATACGGTTATCATTATTATGTGTAATTAATGGACTTAATATGTATTAATTTTTGATTAACTGTTTTAATTTTGTGCCTTTTCATACTCTATAATTTGAACTATATATAAATTGAAAGTGAATTTTTTGCATATTATTGTTTGATTAGTTTTTTTTTATTTTTGATTGAAATTTTAGAATAATGTATTCTCTTTTTATTTCAGAGTTGATTTCAGATTTGGTATGTGATAAAATCCAATAAAAATAATGAGTTGGATCAATCTGGCTACAATTTATATTAACAAAAAGGTATTTAATTACATGATTTTTAATATAATTACATGATGTGTGTATGTGTGTGTAATGTGCAATACATAGATTGAAAGTGAATTGTTTTTCATATAGCTTGCTTAGTCTGTTTTACTTGAATTTGAATTTTCGTACAACATATTTTTCCTTTCAAGGTTGTTCGAAAATAATTTCATTTCAAGGTAGAATTAGGATCCGCATACATTCTACTCTCTTCAGATCCCTAATTAATAAAATTTCACTTTATACATGCATATACATACATATACATACATATATACATACATATACATACATATATATATACATATACATACATATATATATATACATATACATACATATATATATACATATTGTTCGAAAATAATTTCATTTCAAGGTAGAATTAGGATCCGCATACATTCTACTCTCTTCAGACCACTAATTAATAAAATTTCACTTTATACATACATATATATATACATATACATACATATATATATACATATACATACATATACATATACATATACATATACATATATATATATATATATATTGTAGTAATTGATGTGATTTGTTTCGGGAATATGAATTTCGCAGTGTTCATCAATTTGATAAAAAATAAGTATTTCTTAAAATCTTTAAATTTTTGGGTGCTACTCCAACTGAAAATTAGTTCTATTATTAACGTTCTTGAATTTGTTTGGAATTTATTACTGAATTTGAGTATGATTTTACTTATTGGTACATGTTTCGAAAGGACGTGATTTGGGAGGGTATAAGTATATGTATTCAAGAAGAATGTTGAATTAAGTTGTACTTTCCTTTTACTTTGTTTAGTTATCGTTTGCTTATCTCATAATTAAAATTAATATGCACTAATTTTTTGGCCTTTGTAAATTGATGAAGATCGGTGTTATTTACAATGTCTATTAACTACTTTAAGAGAAAATTTTATCATAATATTAGTTTTGTTCTTTTATTATTTTGTTTTATTGATAGCGTAATGGTACTTTAATCATTGCAGAATAGTGGTATACGTCGCAAAAAAACAAAAGGCACAAAAAAAAAATATGCTTCAAGAAACGAATTTGCAAACCTTATCTTATATCTTATATCAACTAAAAGAATTAATTGTTCTCAAAATTTTTTTTATCAAAGTCGTTGAGCATGCATTTCACTGTTTTTCAATTGCAATTGAGTTTTAATTTTTATTTAGAAAAGAAAATTAAGATAAAAGTCAAAATTTAATTTCTTCAATTGGTTAATTCAGCATAAAGTGCAAGTAAAGTGAATGTTTTATTCTTATTTACATGAAATGTGGGTCTTATAAATAATTGAACTATGTAGATAATAAGTTTTTGAACTATGTAGATAATAAGTTTCTTTTAAAATAAAAGGACATAGTTTTTTCTTCTTTTAGAAACTGATTATTTTAACTTAAAGGTTACACCCAACAAGTGCAAAAGTATGTGCAGTGCAAAAGTCGAATTATACTCTTTCCATAATTATTTGGAGAGTTAAGAACTATGTAAAGAAATATTGGACATAATTTTTGAATTATACAAAATATAAATATAATTATTAAATGTGGCCGGGAGCTAAGATGACTTTGTGAGAGAAATAGTATTATAACTGTTCACATGTTGTATATTATGTGAGACAATACTAAGACAATTGAATATTCTTATACAATTTGTTCAGATGACCTTCAAAGTTATTGTTTGCTTGAATTTATTAAAGCGATAAAAATATGTAACAAAGTGTGAACAATAAGTTGTATTTGAAATTTAAATTTTGATTTATTTAGATTTAGAAACTAAAACATCTTTTATATTAAAATATTAATTTATAAATTTGATACAATTTTTAATGATCACGCATATAGTGCGAACAAGTTACCTAGTATGTAATAAGTATAGTATAATTTTCACGGGGACTTACTGCTTAGATTAAACATTTATAAACTATCAAAAAAGTTATCAAGAATGTTTGTTGTTTACTGCAACTAATTATAGAATTTATAAACTAAGTTATCAAGATTTCAAAATCTCAAGAAAACACAAATACTTTTTATTAAATTAACAAGAAATTTAGGGTTACGTTGTTGAGTATCAATTTCAATTGACTATTTAGATTTTTGGTGCGGATAATTTGTGTGGTAAAATAGATCTATTATAAATACAAATACGATGGATCTATTTTTATTTGTGCGTGGATATTTCTTAACTTCTCTAAATATTTTTATTTTTATTTTGAGTTTATTTATGTTAGTTTTATCTATATTCATATCTTGGGAGGTGATTATATAGTAATTGGTTAAATGCTTTACTATAGTAATATTTATTTTTTTCTCTTAATTTTTGTAATTCTTCTATATTATTTTGAAGGTATTCTAAATATTCTATATCTTTTGTTTCAAAATATCCAATTAGATTGTCTTTCATAAGTTTCTCTAATAATATTATTTCTTCCATATTTTCTCTCCAATATTTTAAATATTCATAGTCTATCATTTTATCCTGTAGTAATTGTAGATTTACAAATTTTTGTATAATAATTTATCCTAATTGTACTGTAAGGTATACCTAATTCTAGATTTTCAATGCTATTTATTATCTTGTGTTGTTCTTCTCGTCGCGAGTTTTTTAAATTATATAAACTATCACATGTACTTTTTTCTAAATTTTCTAGGATTTCTTCTATCCATATTAATTTTTCTTTTAGATTCTCCATTATTTTTCTAATTCGGTTTCTATAATTAATTTTTTCATTTAGATTATTTTGATTTTCTCTAGTTTTTCTAATATATTCTAACATTTCTTAATCTGAATAATATTCATCTGGGTAATTATCCAGGTATAACTGTTTTATCCAATTTATAGTTTCAATTTCATAGTCTTATACTTTTTCTAATATTATTCTCTTAATAGCTATAATTTCTATATCTCTAAGTATATATAAGATTAATATTTTAAGATTATCTATCATTTAAAATTGGTTAAATACTTTATTATAATATTTTTTAGTTGTTTGTGTTAATCTCATTAATTCTTCTATATTTTCACTAGGAAATTGTATATATTTTATATCTATTTTCCAAGATTCTAAATATACATAATTTATCATAGTTAGTGTGTGGGTTTGGTATGTAAGTATTTACAAGAGTAGTTCGGTAGGTGTGGTATATAATTAATTCTAGTCATAAAATATCTATCAAATATTTTTTCCACTATGATTTTTCTTATATCTACTATTTCTATATCCTTAAGTACATATAAAATGAGTATTTTAAATTTATCTACCATTTTGTCAGATAAATAATTATCCATTTTTCATAAAATTGTTATTTTCAAAATATTCCCTTCAATCATGTACATAACAAAATATGATCACTTTAGATTGATATATACTAGATTATTCTTAAATAACATATTCTTCAGTCACTATTAGCATAGTAATCTAGATATTTTTCCCTTAAACAGCTCTTCTATTCTGGTTACTCCCCTATCACGGCTTTCTTGCCTCACCAATTTCACCTTTAGGATGGCATAGTTATTAGGAATTTTTCTCCTTTTTCACTTTTCTAATAAACTTCTTAACATGCTATTTTTTGAATAATTCTACTATAAAGCAACTAACATGAACTTATTTTATCATATCATGATTGTTAGGAATTTATGAATTTAGCTATTCATAATAGTAAATAAATATACCTATTCTGGTAGATTTGATAATTCTAAGCCTTGTTCTTCCATAGATTTTTCTATTGAAATATACTTGTTTTTAAATAATCAAAATATTTATCGTAGACAAGAGAGAGTTTTTGCTTCAACGCATGAAGGCTTGCTTCTTTCTGCCTTCGATGCCTTTCATTTATAATAAGAAACTTTACAAAAAGTTTCCCTAATTTTTTTACACGTATCCTACCTAATTCTTTACAAAAGTCTTCAAAAATTATTTCTCTAACTTAATTTACAAGAAAGTCTACAAAATCATAAATGCTTTTGGCTAAAAAGTCAAAAAGCCTAGATAAGCTACCTAACCTAACTATACAATGTCTTTTACGTAAAAGAAATCAAAAGCTATAATAATTCACATGTTGAAAATTATAAGTCATATGTCCTTTTCATATTTTTTATGACTTTGATAACTTTTGTCTTCTTTTCTTTATCCATAGTTGATTTTCCTTCGTTGTTGTCGTATCTGCTGCTTTTTTATCTTTTTTCTAGCTGGCATGCTTATCTTTATTCAAGCTGTACATCTGGGACAATATTATCTTCTCCATTACATCTCGAACATTGATGGTCTGGATATTTGTGTTCAATTATCTTGCAATATCTTATCAATAATCCATCTGAAATAAATCCTCTCTTAATTGCCCTTGCAGTAGATTATTTTTCTGGGTTAAGTAATGTCATTATCCATTGTCTAACATCTTCAATATCTACTTGTCGTAGTTCTTTTGAATTTGAATAAATCATCTGATGGTCTCTTGAATAATAGCTCCATATTCGATTTCCATTGGTATAATTGTTTGCTAGTTCTTGAATAATTGTAGCTAGTCCAATAAGTCGTTTGTTTGCATAAAAATTAGGTATCTCGATTCTGGGTATCTCTGGCTGCTGGACAATATCTTCTGGTATAATCATATCTCTGGTTAATCCTATTTTTACAAATTGTATAACTGGTTTTATCTTGTCGTATAATATCTCTGCTGGTGCAGTATAACACTTTATATAAAATAGATTTCGTTTGGTTACTCTTTTATAGGTGTTGAATATTTTTTGTAATTCTTCCATAGCTGATAGTTCTTCTCCATCTTGGGTGTATATGGTATTTAATAATCCATAATCAAAACAAGTTTTTACTAAGCTTGGGTTGGTTTTGGGTAGTGCAATTAGCTTGTTGTGACCTTGTAATCTTTGGGTTATAGTTTGTGTTGGGTTCTTTGATATCTATTGCTCTGGGGTTAAGGTTTTGAAAAGTTTGTACTCGGTAAATATCTTCTATGTATTTTTGGGCTATATAGTTATAAACTTTTTTATCTTGGTTCAGACTATCTCGATATATGGTAATTTTTGGGGGTATGTTCAAGAGGTCTTTTTGTATTTTTGGTGTAAATATTTTTTCAAATGTCTTATTTAAGTTCATATTCTGGTATCTTTGTCCAATAACTCCTTTGCTTGTACCTGTAATTGTAGATTGATAAACGTTATGGGTTTTACGGAGTGTCCCAACGTCTCCTGTAGCTCTAGAATTTTAATGTCTTCCGATCGACATAGCTCTGCACACTGCTGAGTTAGATGATTTGTAGCTACAGACTTCAGTTTATCTTCATTAGTCTTTAGTTTTTCTATTTCATTACCCATACTGTCCACTTTCATTGAAAGCGTAGTTAGGGTTTTGAATATCTTTTCTAAAGCATCATCTTCTATTATATCAGTCCGTGTAGCTTTGTCTTGATATGTAATCTGCAATAACTTTTTTGTTAGTACTAATTACTTCAATTGTAAATGTAAAATTTAATATATTCAATACTAGTCGCCGAATCTCTTTTGTTGTAACTGAATTTTGTATTTTCTTTGTTAGCCACCAAAGTACCTGTGTATTATCTGTTCGTACAATAAACTTGTTATATACAATATATGGCTCAAATGCTAATAAACATTTATATAATGAACATAATTCTTTTCTATTTATTTCCCATTTTATTTCTGTTTCATTAAACGTTCCTGAATAATATCTACAATGATGTTCTATTTTTTCATTTTCATACCTATTTAAGTATTCCTCCATAACTACATCCACTAGCATCTGCTTCTACTATATTTATAAATTTTCTATTTTCGTCTGGCAATTGTAATTTTTGTAATTCTTTACAAAGTGTTTTTATTTTCTAGACTTGTTTTTTATCTTCTTCGTTATAATTATTTTCTACATCCTTTTTTAATTTTTTCTGTAAAGGCTTTAGATTTTCTGCTAATTTTGGTATATATTCCCTTACTTGGTTTACTAATACCAAAAATGATTGTAATTTTTTTTTGTATTTAATTCTTCTTTTAAATTTATTATTTTTTGTACTATATGTTGTTGCATTTTTACTCCACTTTTATCTATTTGTATTCCTAAATATTCTATCTGATTTTTCATAATTTCATATTTCTTTTCACTTAAACTTATTCTCGATTTTTCTGTTATATCTGTAAATTGTTCTAATAATTTTAAATGTTCTTCTTTGGTTTTTGTATATAATAGTATATCATCTATATATACTATACAATTAGGCAATTGTTTAAAATAATTATCCATAAAATGCTGATATCTACCTGGTGCATTTTTATATCCAAATGGTAGTACATTCCATTCATAAAATCCTTATGGTACCGTAAATGCGGGTAATTCCTTAGATTCTTTTTCTAACTTTAAATGGTAAAATTCTGATTTACAATCAAATTTACTAAAGTAATTATATCCTTGTATTTGTGTTTTTTTTACTATCTTATTTGGTATTGGATAATTATATGTCATAGTTTTTGCATTTAGATTTCTATAATCAATAACCATTCTACTTTTTTCTCTTTTTTGTCACTATGTTTATTTACTATAAATGCTGGACTATTGTGTTTACTATTACTTTTTTGTATATATTGTTTTTCTAATAATTCATCTATATGCATTTTAAATTCTTTTAAATCGTCAAAATTATATGTTAATGGTTTTTGAGTTATTATGCTATTTTTATCTATTAATTCAATTTTTATAGTAGTTTTATATTTTTCCCATCCTTTTAATGGATCTTCACTATATAATTGTTCTAATTTTTTCTTAATTATTTCTATCTTACTTATTGAAAATATAGTTATTTCCTTTTTATTTATTGAAAATACGCCTAGTTCTATTGTATCTTCAGTATTTTTTATATTTTTTAATTTTTGTGTAATTTTTTCACTTCCTTCTATCCAATTATTTTTCTTTCTTATTTTATTAGTAACTCTTTTTGCTCTTACTTTCTGTTTACATGGTATTGTAAACCACCAGTCCGTTCTAGTTATTATATGTAGGTATAATTTATCTAAAAACGGCATTCCTAAAAGTATATCTTTTGATGTTAGCTCATAATTATAGATTTCTTCTATTGTTAATATTATATTTCATACTTGTGTTTTTACATTCTTAGCTTTATAAGTAATTAAGCTTCCTTCGTTATTAAATCCTTTAACTATTATTGGTGTTTTTAATTTATCTCATTTACTTTTTGGTAAACAATTATATCTACATAAATTAGCTTCTGCTCATGTATCTATCATAGGCATATAATATCTACTGTAATACCCTCCTACTACTATCTTCATTAATACATATATTTTCATATCATGTTAAAGATCTTCTTAGGAATAATTTCTCTCTGTTATATGTTATAGATAATTGTGTATGCTCTATATTATATGGTTTTACTTGTTCTAGCCATTTTATTCCTAATATTATGTCTGCTTTTTGCATTTCTTCCTTTATTTCAAATTCTATTTTTATTTTTCTAACTCCTATTGTTATTTTTTTCTGCTATATTTTTAGTGTTTATTAAGCTTCTTGGTAGATCTGGACATATATTATTGTCATATTTTATTTCTCCATTTTTTACTAGATATCTTGCTATATAATTTTCTTCTTGTCTTGTATTTAAGAGTATTAAATATTCTTTTTCATTTATTGTTCCTATTATGTAATATTGGTTTAAATTAGTTGTTGAATTTGTTTCATAACTTGTTCTTTTTTATGAACTTGATGATTCTGTTTTTTCATAGGCTATTCTTTTTGTTGTACTTATTCTATCATTTATTATTTCCAAATTTTTTTCTATATTTATGTCTCTATAACTATAATCATTATTATCAATTATTTTTACAAATTGTTCGAAAGGACTTTCTATTTGTTTTTTGTTAATTTTATTTTTTTCCGTTATTTTATGTTTTGTTGTTAATACATATAGATTTTTACATCTTGCTGTAAATATTTTACTTCCTGGGGTTAGTTCTATTCCTGATATTTTCTAATATAATATTAATAATTTATCTATATTTTTATCTGTTATTGCTACTGAATAATTCGCACTTATTATAAATTTAAATTTTTGGTATATTAAATTTTTTTTTATGGCAGTTATTATACTTTTTTCTATAGGTTTTATAATTCTATCATCTGCTAGGTATAATTCTATTGGTGTATCTATTCCTTCTCTGAAACATGCTTTTATCAATATCTCTGTTCCTCCAAGGTGTACATATTTTATTGGGTCTTTACTTTTTATATCGTTTATTTCTTTATTAATTATTCTTTTTGTTACTAGTGGTATACTAGCTCTTCCTTTTACATATCTATAATCTATTACATGTTCTTTTGACTTACTACGTAGTATTCTTCTTTTCTTCTAGTAAATATATTTTTTATTGTTGGTATTTTAAATATTTTTTCTACACTTAAATCTAATTATTTTCCTTTTATTTCATCAAATATTTTTTTTTGATCTGTTCCTTCTTCATTTAAATATTCTTTCTTTGTTATTATTTTTATATCTTCTTCAGTTATTTGGTTTATTCTTATATCTTCTTCAGTCATTTAATTCATCTAATTCACTATCTATTTCATTATCTGTTTCATTCTCTGAAATTTCATATATACTATCTTCACTTTCTAATTCGTAATCTATATAATCTATCTGCATATATTCTGTATTTTCTATTTTTATTTCTGATATTTGTTTATTTTTTGGGTTTTTAGGTAATTTACAATCTCTAGCTAAATGTCCTAATTTTTCACAATTATAACAAGTACACTCTTTTATAGATTTCTTTTTCCTATATGGTCTTTTATGCTTATAATTTTTTACATAATATCTTTTTCTTGGTTTCTTATATTTATATTTTGATTTTTTATATTTCTTATATTTCTTATGTCTTTTTCTTTTCTTATAATATCTTTCTTTGCATCCAAATTGAGGTGTTATTTTATCTTTGCAACATGCTAAATTTCTTATTAATATTTTTTTTTTATTTCTTCTCTATATTTTTCACATTGGTTTCTATACCATTGTTGTAAAAAATTTATTCTTGCTCCTAGAGTATCTACTATTTTTGCTTCATCCCAACTTTTTATTATTTTTGAACTAAATGGTTCAGGTAATTTATTAAAATATAATTTTCTTATTTCTTTACTTTCTTCTGTATTATATGTTCCTTTATAATAATATTCTTTAAATGCGCAAGTATATTCATCTATGTAACACATATTACATATTGCTAATTTTAACATTAAATTCCTATTTGTATCTTTCTCTTCATTTTGTTCTTCTTCTGTTGTTGTCATGCTGCTAAATTCGTCTTTTATAGCTATTTCATATTTTTTTAATAATTCTATAGGTGTTAATTTAGTTGTAGTTGTTGATGATGTTTCTTCTGTAGGTTTGTCAGTTCTTAATACCCTTTTACTATTTTCAGTTAGATTTGAAAACCATGATTTCACTGTTCCTATTAGTGTTCTTTCTATATATTCTGGTGCATCTGTTACATTTATATTATTATCTAATAATTGTTTTGTCATATATCCTATCCATAGTTGTATTATTTTTTCTGTATCTATTACACAATCTAAGTCTAAAAAGATATAATTTTTATTAACTATTTGTTTTGGTGTCCATTTGTCATATTCATCCTTTAGATTATATCTTTTAAACTTATTCTTATAATATGTAGGTTTTCTTATTTCTGATGTTCTAGGTATTATATTTTCATCTTCTTTTTTATCAAGAGTATTTATTTCTGTGTTTCTATTTTCTAAGTTTTCTTCATTAATTGCTTCTTGTTTTTCATTGATTTCTAAATTTTTTGTGTTTGTTAAGATTTCTGTATATGTTTCACTATCTTCTGAATCATAATTATCTGTTTCTTCAATATCTATTGAATTTATTTCTAATTTTTCTTTAAATTGATTTATCTCATTTAATAATTTTTGTTCTTTATCTTTTTCTTTCTGTCTTTTTTCATACAAATCTTTTAGCATTTGTAGTTCTTTTTCTAATTCAGCAATCCTACTATTTTTAGTTTATTCTATTTTTCGTATTTCTTCCGTAGTTTGTTGTTTTATTTTTTCTATTTCCTTTTTTCTATCTATTTCTTCATTTGTTTTTTCTATTCTAACCATAGCTGTCAATTTATCTTCTAATTTTAATTCTTCTTTTTCTAACATTAAATATAAATCTTCACCTATTTTCTTATACCTTCTTCCTAGATTAGAAAATACTATTTTTATTTTTAATCCTTCATGGTTTTCATATATTTTTTCATCTATTATAAATTCTTCTTTGTTCATTTTTATTTAATTGTTAATAGATCATGTTGGTATGCATATTCTAGACTATCTATTGTTGATTCAAAGTTTGATATTTCTTCTTTTTGTGCATTTATTGAGTTTTTACTAACTCGGACAATCATGTTATATTGTAGTCTTTCTATCCTTAGTTTTAATTCTTTACGTTTTTTAGATATTATTCGCTTTAATTCTTTATATTTTGGTAATTTTTGTACGTTATTCATCTAAATAATATTTTGGGGAATATCTAAATCTAGTTTTATCAAATAAATCATAATTAATAAATCAATCAAATAAATCCAAATATATACTACTTCCGTAACTTTAAAGAACCTGACTTTGATACCAATTGTAGGGGGTGCGAATAATTTGAAAAACCATTTACACCAAAAATACAAAAAGACCTCTTGAACATACCCCCACAAATTACCACATATCGAGATAGTCTGAACTAAGATAAAAAAAAATTAAAACTATACAGCCCAAAAATACATAGAAAATATTTACCGAGTACAAACTTTTCTAATTTCTTGTATAATGATTAATCAAGATGAGTAGTTATATTTCTATCCTTACCGTGGACCCATTCTCCGATGCTTGAGTTCAAGAACTTGTTCTATTTAATCCTATGTGTTATCTAAAATTTCCTCTTCCAAGTCAAGTCTAGATACGTAGTTAGTATTCAATTTGTTATCAAATAATTAAATAATAAAGAACATGATATGAATAAATCAACCAAATATATATAGTTGGCCTTGTTTCATAGTTGGCCAGCGGCCTTATCAAATACGAGCACTAGAATCCAATGGTTTGACCTAGAAAATCATTATACTTGAGCGGAAGTGGGAGCGGATCATTATGGACTTTGTGTTAAGGTTGTCACATTGGACAATTCTATGCACTTTGGATAATTGTTGACAGTTTGATCAAAATTCGAGCACTTTATATCAGTTTTGACTGCCTACTCTTTGGAAATTCTTGCACAAATTTGTATCCGTAAGATAGTTCGGTTGCTAGGATTTTCGCATCCACTCGTTCGAACTTCGATGTGACTGTGTAGCTAAACTATGATTGCGACGCACATTTTTTTCAGTTGGTGCAATTGCACCACATGATCATGATCACGATCACGTAAGTTAGTGCATAAACAAAAGTTGCACCAATTAAAAGGGAAAAAATCGATCTAAAACCACCCCGAGGCTCGTATATTCCTTTTCAAACTATATCAACAAGTTCAAATGATAACAATAACTTGTACAACATTTCAAATTATTAAATAGGAAATTAAAACTTGAAATAAAGGATTTGATTACTACAAATATATAGGCATTAAAGAGTGATTAAACATTGAATAGTTTCAAAAAATTGGCTAAAGCTTGGATTCGCCCTCCAAAAATACAACTTTCTCCGTTTCATTTTAGTTGTCTTGCTAAAAATATTTATTTCAATTTAGTTGTCTCATTTATGAAATCAAGAAAATTATGTTCTTCTAATACCATTCCTATCATTAAATGACTACTAAAGTGTATATATTCAAATTTATATTCTCAAAGCATAATTAATAAGATTAATTTGATAAAACAAGTTCTTGAAAAATATTTTCTTAAAGAGAATGTCAAGTGAACAAGGACCAACTATTTTGAAAATGATGAAGTATTTACTGCATTCTCTATTTCAAAATAAGTGGTGTTTTAGTTAGCACACTCCTCGAAAAAATCATGCATTTGTTTAAAATACTAGATATCGAAGGATATGTTACTATTTTAAGCTGTTTGCTCTTGTAAAAATAAATATTATTAATTTTTAAATACTAAGATGATTCATAATAATTAATTATGGATGATATAATACAATTACAGTTGAAGCAACTGAAACAACCATGTCATAAATGTTTATTTTACTTTATAAATGTCTATTTTATTTTTTATTAAATATTATTTTTTTCGAAAGTCAACTAAATATCACGATTGAAGTAATGAAACCGGCACGTCTTGAATGACTCATAATAACTAGAGAAAATTGAAAAAAAGGTGTCTTTTAAGTCTTGAATGAAAGATTGGTGACATTGACCAACAGATAGGGTCAAACATCATTAGGAAACTTGATTAAGTTAATTTTGGACTTGATTAATATTTTTAAAACTTTCTAATCTTTTCAAAAAGACAAATCAACCCAACCCACACCCCTCTTAAATCCAAATCAACCACTCTCTCCTCTCTCTCCAGCTTCTCTCAACTCTCTCCTAACCAACAGTTTTGCAAAATTTCTCCCTTCAATCCCCGACGACTTCTACCTCCGGCGACAAATAGTTGGGCTTTGAGTTCCCCTCTTCTTTCCCTTCAACCCCCGGCGACTTCTACCTTCGACGATAAATAGTTGGGCTTCGAGTTCCCCTCTTTAATTCAATCAACCTGTCTCTCATCCCTCTCTCAACAGCTTCTCTCAACTCTATCCCAACCAACTGTTCTGCAAATTTCTCATTTCAATCCTCGATGACTTCAACATCCGACTACAAATAGTTGGGCTTCGAGTTCCTTTTCGACTTCAACCTTCAATTGACGTGACAACCTTGCACTCTGGCCACAACAGCTTCGAATTCTTCATCGTTCCTTTTCTTCTTTCATAGGTAAAAATTTATGGCTTTTTTAGTTTTGAAGAAAACGAGGAACTTGAGCCAACTTTTCTTATAATATTGGTTAACAATTTCAATATTTATTGAACTAATTTAAAATACGGTATGAAATGGCCCTTTTATTATTTGTTTTATAAAAACAAAATGATAATTTGGTTTGATTTGTTCTGTTCTTGTTCTTGGTAAAAATGGTGAAATTATTATTTTTTGTTAAACAAAATCGTGCTACTATTTTTTGTTTCCTCCGACAGATTACCCATCTGGTGCAACATATTAACCATCTGATGCAACAGATTTATTATATGATGCACCAGATCAACCATCTGATGCACCAGAGGAACCATCATATTACAATTCTGATGCAAGAGATTAATAATCTGATGTAACAGATTAATAATCTGATGTAACAAATTAACTATCTGATGCAACAACTTTACCATATGTTGCAATAGATTAAGCATTGGATAAAAAATCTGATGCAACTAATTAACCATCTGGTGCAATGAAAGAACCATCAAATTAATGATTTGATGCAACAGATGAACCTCCTGTTGGATAAAATCCCATCAACTCTTCCTACAGGAAATATCCAAGACTTGATTTTTCCAACTGATTATTCTTCTGCCGAGATAGACGACCCTATGTTGGAAGAAATCTAAACAATATTGACCGTTGATAACTGTTCCAACAGATCACTCACGTGTTGCAACAGATGTGTGACCTGTTGCACAGACCATTCATCTTTCTCAACAGATAAGTGATATGTTTTGTATTATCGCAACAGATTACTCAGTCGTTGCTCCAGGTTAGTTAACTGCTCTGACAGATCACTCATGTTACAACAGATGTGTGATCTGTTGCACAAACTATTCATCTTTCTCAACAGATGAGTGATATATTTTGTATTATCGCAACAGATTATTTAACTGTTCCAACAGATCACTCATATGTTGTAACAGATAATGTCACAACAGTTGTGTGATCTATTGAACAGACCATTCATCTGTCTTAAAAGATGAGTGATATGTTTTGTATTGTTGCAACAGATTACTCATCTGCTGCAATAGTTTGGTTATATACTGCAACAAATATACTACTTGGTGCAACAGATCGGTGATTTGTTGCAACTATTATTTTACTGTTTTGCTTTTTTGATTTACTGTTATCCTTTTTTAACGATGCATTAATCAACAATAATATATTATTTTATGTTCCTGCTAATTTTAGATAATATGGTTCCCAAAAGAATAGAAACCGAATCAAGTCTAAGTAAAGGAACAAGTGAAGCAGCTACGCTACATCCACCACTCTCTGAGCTTGCTTTACAAGCGTTATCTCAATCGAGAGCAGAATATGATGAACACGGGGAGGAGGGATATTTCAAAAGAGAAGATGCAGATGCTAATAGCCCTTCCACTAAAGAGCTGGTCCAAGCCTTCTGTATTGATCGTTATCCTGTGAGAATACAGTGCGATAGTGCCGCAGATTTAATAGGTGATTTCATGGTTAAGTCATCCATGGAAAAATCTTTCGACGCCTTCAGAAAAATACTTTGAGAACAAAAATTGGATGTTTATTTCAGGGACAGATGCTTTGGGAAATATTTTGATTTGCCGGAGGACAACAATGCTCGTTTCCAAATGAAAATGGTATATGAACTACTCAAGCATAGGTTTATGTATGAAAACAAAGATAAGATGGATGGGGTGTGGATATATTACTGTGTCATGCCTGTTTGTTTTGGTTGGAGGGAGTTTGTCATAGTTACTGGACTAAAATGTTATCCTCCTTCTCAAGTTATACCTATTTTAACCCAAAAAAAGCATCCCGCACACCCAAAAAAGGCAAAGGCAAGTCGTGTGATCGTGATGACCTGGTGTCCATTATTGGTCCAAGCTTCAAAAATAAAAAATTGATAGAAGCGTTGAAAGGTAAAGGACTTTCAAAAAATCACAAACAATCATTGTTCTTGGTTTGGTTTGTACATAATATTCTTTGGGAGAGAGACGTTAGCAACAACATAAGCCTCGGTTTAATAAAGCTCTCCGAGAATCTTGATGCATTTAACAACTATCCTTGGGGGTATAAAAGCTTCAAAATGACTGTCAAATATTTGTTGACTCCGTTAGCGCCAAAGATAGTCAACTTATATGGCTTCCCATGGGCTTTCATGGTAAATGTTTCTTTCTTCTATTATAATATCATTAATTTTTTTCGCTCAATAATGGTTTTGATTTATTGGCATTATTTTATAGGCTTGGGCGTTTGAAGCCATTCCTTATTTGAGACAACAAGTGAACTACCAGGAAGGAGTTTCCTGTCCAAGAATCTTGAGATGGTTGTCGGCCAAAACTGATAAAAGTACAAAATTTCTTGATCTCTTCAGCCCCCCGAAGGATGCAGTAAGTATAATTATAATTAATTTTTTCTTTTAATTAATGATTGTTTTTATGTTAGATTGTGCATCCGTCGCTAGTTCCGACCAATCAAGAGTTGAAGATGCCATTTATTCTTACTTTACGATCTGTGCAAACTTTATCGGGCCCTAAGGTCATCGACAGAATAAAAATGGAATTGTTTGGAGCAACAACCATTACAAGAAAAATAATTTTAAAGGGTGGGCTTGTTATTGTTGTTGATGCTCTTAGTGGTGATGGAGTTGGTGGTGGTGGTAGTGGTGCTGTTGTTGGTGCTAATGATGCTCCTCTTACAGTATTTAAAGCAAACCATTATGAGTATGATCATAATGGTTATACAGATTTTGCCTCTCCCAGCGAATGTTCTGCATGCAAATGTCAAGACTGCAGGGCGAAACATGATGTAGTGATTAATGCTATTAATGCATTAAATACTTCTGTAAAGGAATTGACATCTAAGAGGGGTCTCATTCCATCAAAGAGGATTTTATTTCCATCCACTCTATTAGAGATTAGGGCTAAGAGGAGAAGAAGAGTGATTTCCAGGGCATTATAAAGCATCCAAAAAAGTAAAATTGCAACTCCTCTGTCTGTGTGTTACACTGAGCAACGTACAATGTCCAAAGGAGAGCAAAACGAGCTGAAAAAGGTAAATATATTATATGTCTTCCAACTGACAAAATAAACAGACACATATCTGTTTCAACAGATGACACATCTACTAAAAATTATCAAACAGATATATACATCTGTTGCAATAGTTGACTAACCTATTCCACCAGATACTTTATCTAGTGCAACATATGTCTCGTCTGTTTTAGCAAATCAAATATCTCTTTGTACCACTTTTATTTGTACCAACAGACGACTTATATACTGCAACAGATGATTCATATATTGCAACGGATGGTTCATAAGTTGGAAATTATCACACAGGGTCTTCCTCATGTAGAAATTTATCCCAATAGTTGATTCATTATTGCAACAAAAATATAATCTATTTGGGATAATTTAAAATGGGAGGAAGACCTGTTTGATTTGCTAGAAGAGATGAGTTATCCTTTTCCATTTTGTTGTATCTCCGTGATAAACATTGACCAATTCTGGCTTTTCAGGTGGATGTAGAAGAAGCTAATGCTGAACAACATTGATAATATGCTACTCTTTTTATGAAAATACAGAGAACAAAAAGCACAGAAACCGTACGTAAGCGACAATAAAGATCCATGACGAGCAAAGCCGAATTCCATAGCACCGGATGAAGAACAACTTTCCCATACTGAGTAGATCTTTATATCTTAAGCTTTTCAAATCAAAGCAATCCTTAAAGTATACTTAAATTATTGTTGATGTATTTGTTGAGATCTGTGCCCATAATAATTTTTTTACATTTTATTTATTCGTTGACTTATTTCAGCTAATTTATGAAGGGTTTGATTTATTTTATTTTGTCTACGAATTTTATTTATTCCTTAGATTTGAACTTATTAATTGAAAAGGAATACTAGATTCAAATATTACAACAGATAATATATATGTTGCAACAGATGACACATCTATTGAAAAAATCAAACAGATTTAGACATATGTTACAACAGGTAGGTGATCTGTTGGAATTTATCAAACAGGTCTTCCCACTGTTGCAACAGATGGACTTTAGATAAAAACATCGAGATAATGCAACAAATAACCAACCTATTGCAACAGATAAACTATATGTCAGAACAGGTAGGATAACTATTACAACGGATGGAGAATTTGTTGCATTATAAAAATTCAACTTTCGTTGGCTTTAAAAAATTGCCACTACGTGTAAAAAGGTTAAAGTGAATTGAATTGAAATAAAAAAGGCGCAACCCATCGACGGTGTTCAGTTCAAACACCTAAAATAAGATAGGCATCAAGTAGACAGTGTTCATTTTAAACACGTAAAATAAAATAGGCATCAAATGTGTCAGTGTCAGTCTGACAGACTTGCCGTCACTTGGCCCCCAACGGTCATCCCCCCCCCCATTGTCTTATATATTCATCTTCCTCCTAAAATTTAACCCTGAATTGAATTGAAATAAAAAAGGCGCAACCCATCGACGGTGTTCAGTTCAAACACCTAAAATAAGATAGGCATCAATTAGACAATATTCATTTTAAATACGTAAAATAAAATAGACATCAAATGTGTCAATGTCAGTCTGGCACATTTCGCTGACTTGCCGTCACTTGGCCCCCAACGGTCATTTTTTCCCCCCATTGTCTTATATATTCATCTTCCTCCTAAAATTTAACCCTAAATTTCTAAATCTTCTTCTTTATCGTCATCTTCTTTTATCTATTCAAATTATTTCTTTCCTTTTTTCCAAATGAGCTTGACAATGTCGAGCGCATCTTCCACTATTTTTTGTGATAAAGATTTTTAATATTGTAAGTTCGTCATGAAGCTCTGTTAAAGACTTCTTGGACTCAACAAAATCCGGGTCGTGGGTTTTTTACTTTTAAGATTTCGAAGGTAATATTTTTTTTCATTTAATTAATTGATTAATTATTGACTTGTAATTGTTTTGTAATTGTGTTCTCTTTTTTATAAAAATTGAGTGGATGCGATTACTTTGATTGGTATGAAGAACGACACTCTTCACAAGAAAATCGTGTAATTTGGGATTTGTTGAACAAAGTCAAGGGTTCTGAAGAGAAACAAAATTGAGCAAGAAGATACTACATTATTGCCATTATTGCTACTGGTTTGGTATTGTTAGGCACATGGATATTCAAGCCTAATTGCTGAAATTTTCATGGTGGTGTGTATATTTACTAGTGGTTTGGTGTTGTTGAGCACATGGATATTCAAGCGTAACTGTTGGAAAATATAAAAAAGATTTAGGCATATGTTGTAAGATTTAGGTCATCTGTTAGAAATTATCAAATAGGTCTTCCCACTGTTGCAACAGTTAGACTTAGATTATTAGATTGTTCATAGAAATAACATCACCATAATGCAACAGATGACCAACCTATTGCAACAGATAAACTATCTGCCAGAACGGATTAAAGATATTTTACAACAGATTTACAATCTAATCTATTGCATTATAAAAAACTCAACTTTCATCAGAAAAAAATTATTGCCACTACATGTACATGTAATAAAGTGAAGGGTGACTTGAAATTAAAATTTTCTATTTCACAGGCACTTCTATATAAACAGGCTTCAAGCGTCCAGTTAGTACCCCATAAGGATAGACCTCTTGCAGGTTTGCCATAACGTTGTCGCATAGAAAAGTCGTTGGCTCGGCCATTTCTGTGCTGGTAAGCAAAAATTCAATGTGTGCAAGAGAGTGCGAGCCGCTCGCTTTAGCGACATCATCTTTTGGAAGGATCATTCCCCTGTTTCGACCTTCAAAATCCCATGATTTCTTCATTAACACTTCCTTTGAAAAATGATTCATCAGTTTACTCTTCCTCAATAAGATGGGAAACAACACCATCAGTAGCTCTACGAGGAGAAAAAAATCGAAATCGTCGATGAGAGGTACGTTGGAGTCATAAACATTGATCTTTTCCTCCTCGAGTAGTATCTCAACAGCCCGATAATGCATTACATTCACACTAATGACTGTAAAAATCCTTTTTGCCTCGGTCCAGCTTTTGCCGTGTGGATTTGGTCTGTCCCCTCTAACATATCTTAATGTTTCTTCTTCATCCAACACCAACGTAGGAACTAGGAAATCAAGTTCCACGCCAAGGGCTGACGCCTCTTCATTGAGTTGATCGTACCTATCCTTGAGCTTCTTGCAGAAGTCGAGGTCCATTATCCTATTGGCAGCATCATAAGCTTCCCGATACGTTAATTACCTTTTCCTCGTGAGGCAGAGAATTATGTCAACATGCTGTGAGATAAAAGGTTAATTTTTAAATAGGTTAGTAATTGTAAAGATGCAACGGATGGTCCATCTGTTGTATAGGGTTCTTTGAATCAATAATCCAACGCAACTTATGCAACAGATGGATAATAATTTGCAATAGATCCACTACCAGTTGCACCAGTATACCCAGCTGTTGCAACAGATGTGAAATCTGTTGCGTAGCTTCTTCTTCATGGGGTAGATTAGAAGGGCTAGGTTAGGAAAAGTAAACTTGTCTTGTCCTCGTATGACATACGCATATCAGTCATAGTCTGGAAGTCTTAGTGGGAAAAGGGAGGCCTGGGGTAATCTGGTGCGCCTGGCTTGTCATTCTTGGCCTGTCACAGATGCCTCTTCTCTTCGGTGCCAAGTTCCAAGTATATGTCCACTTCAACATCTTTTGGAGAGGGAGGAATTATAATTTCTTTTGATTTTTGAGTGGAGAGTACGTCTCTAATTGCTCTTTTCTTTTTCCTAACCAACGTTGTAGGAGTGTGTGGCTCCCTCACCTTCTTGGATGGTATGACACACCTCTTGGATTTGAATTCCTTGATAGCTTTATAGATAGCCTCTACGTCAAAGAGTTTATCCTATCTGTCCTTGCATTCATCGCATTTGCAATGAGAACATGAGGGTGAAGAGGGGTGAGAGAGACTTGTGTAAGGGCGAAAAGGGGTATTTTCAAACATTTATTCTTTATTGAGCATCAACATGCTCATTATCATGAGTGGTAGCAGCATCAGCATGCCTGCCACCAACACCAACAACTCTACCAGAAGAAGCACCCGGATCTGCCTTAGTAAAAGGTTGGTGATGAAGAGCCTCAACATTAGGCTGACCTTGCCTAACTACTCTTCTTATGACTGTTGCTCCAGCCAATTCCTTCTTTATTAACTCCACCGTTGGGTCTGCAATAGTATCAACATGACCTAGAGTAATATAAGAAGTCATCACTGACTCCTCCTCAGTAAGCACAATCCATGGATGCACAACCTATAAAAAAGAAAAAAAAGATAGATACATTTAAATCATCTAATATAATAATTTTCAAAGTTGGGCTACATTTAAAAAAAACCATTTGTTGCATAGTTTACAGTATATGGTTAAAATCCTTTTGAGTCTGGTTCAAGAAACAGAGCAACAGATGGATAATCTGATGCAAAATATCAATCATATGTTACAACAGATGCACAAGATGGGTAATCTGTTATGCAACAGATGATCTATACGTCGTAACAGATGAACGATATGTTATCAGATTAAACATATGTTGCATAATTTGCAGTAGATGGTTAATCTTTTAGGAGTCAGGTTCAGAGAACTAAAGCAATAGATGGGTAATCTGATGCAAGATATACCCCGTCGCAACAATGTCCCATCTGGTGCATCAGATATAACATTTGTTGCACCAGATATAATATCTATTCAATATCTTTCTTACTTTGAGTAGAATTATTTTACTTGAAGAAGACGTACTGCATCATCCGGAGGGTTAAAGAGATCAGCCTCATTAATATTGGTGTTGCTCTTTGCAGTCAACCACCTAAACATCCTTGGATGAGAAACCTCATCCGGGTAATCCATTAACTGTTTTCGGAGGGGAGGAATGACTTCAAATGCCCAAGCCTAAAAAATGTAAACAGGAAGCAAGCCAAAAAAAAATTGTAATAACTATATTTAATACAAATTAATGGATGAGTAAAATTAGTGATTAATTTTACCATGAAAGCCCAAGGAAAGCCGTATAATGTGGTCGTCCCTGAGGATAGCTTTGTCAGTAAATATTGGACAGTCAAGTAGAAGTTGTCATATCCCCAGGGATAATTGTTGAATTTATCAAAATCCTCAGCACGCGCCAATAAATTATCTTCTGTGACTTTGTTGACGTCTCTTGCCAATATAACCGAATGGGCAAACCAAACTAAGCATAATTTCTCCCTGTACTGCTCTGGTATGGTTTTATCCTCGAGATCTGTCAACAAATCTGATGCTTTATAGCCACGTCGAGCAATGTCAAACAACCCATCTATTTTTCCCTTGCTATTTCTTGCCTTGGATCTTTTTCGGGGTGGTGGTCCTTCTGGACGATGCATCTCAAACCCGTCACTATGGAAAACTCTAGCAAGCTAAAACAAACAGGCATGCCACAGTAGTTGATCCATATTTCATCCATCTTTCTTTTGCCCCCTCCTCCGGATCTTTATCATCCCCCGCGTAATTGATCCTGCGCTTGAGAAGACCATATACCATCGTCATAGGGAAACAGATATGGGCAGAGAGGTCCTTAGGCAGCTCGATAAATATTCCAAAGATGCTCTTCTTAAAAAGTCCGCCTATGTTTTCGTTTTTCATAATTTTCATAAAAATTTCCCCATCTGACATTTAAGTACAATTTGACCAGTTAGTTATTTTCCTTCTAGGTCATTTATTGGCATTGAATTTGAAACCTGTCAATACTAAAAGTTTTGACAAGATCATGCTAGGATGTCGATATTAACTCACGCCCCATCGGTGATCCATTATCATCATGCTGATGATCATCCTCTTTCTTTTTCTCTTTCTGACTCTCCAATTCCTCCTCTTTCTCACTTTTATTTTCTTTATCACTATCTATGGACCCTTTTCCACCTCCCTCAACGTTGTTTTCACATCTTTCCTTAGCTTCACTTTTCCCTGACTGAGATTGTTCAGGAATCTCCTCCGAATCCCTCTGTACTGGAGCCTTTTTTTTAAGTGGTCAGATGTTGATCCACTTTCAATTTCTTTTCTTTTGGGAGACATGTTTTACCTACAGACAAAGAAAAAAAAATTACATTACAGTTGATGTATGCATAGATTTTAAAAAATACATTACAAACACCACGAATACCAACACACCAACAACCACCACTACCAACACCACCAACCAATGCCAACAAACAAACAAACACCATAAATACCGACACCACCACAAACACCACCAACCAATGCCACCACTGGTGCCACCACAACGACCACAAACACCACCACCATCACCAATACCAAAACACCATCCAACTATACCACGACAGTCAACGGAACACTACAACATAAACTAGGGATTTCTCGAGTTCTTCCTAAGATTTTACCATCAAAACTCAAAATTGTAAACCCATTCTCGAAGATAATACAACTAAAAGTTTTATTTTTTATCATTAACTTAAAATCCCTTATTTTTTAGAAAAAAAAAACAAATATAGAGCTTTTCTCAAACTCTGTTGCCTACAAAGACAAAAAAGATGATTGATACAAGCAAGAATGAAGTCAAAAATAACACCTATGTGGTCGGAAATGAGAAGAAAAATGATCTGTTGTAGAGGGTTGAGCAAATTTGTTAAGTAGTTATTGTCTGTATATTATTGAGTAAGAATGACAGAGAAAGAGCCTGACCTCGAGATTTGAAATGATGAAACGTTTTGTATGGGTTGATTTGTATTTTGGAAAAGAATGACAAGTAGTTTTAAAAATGTTAATTTGGTCCGAAATGATCTTAGTTATTTTTAAAATCATAAAATATATGCATAATTTTTAACCCTCTCATCATGCAATTGCCGAAAGAGTAATTCAATAGAAATTGTATAAAAATAATTGAAGTTGTAGTTGACTGAGTACTCTAGGAGGTAACCCTGTAAAAACTCACCCCTGGTCCTAGATTAATCAATTTAGGTACTATTAGTCTAACATATGAACTCAATTGAAATTTTAAAAAACAAATGTTCAACATGTTGCGTCAGATTTCTCATCTGTTGCAAATTATCAATCATATTAGGTAACAACAGATTATGAATCTGATGTAAATTATCAAACAGATTAAGTCATCTGTTGCGAAAGATTACCCATCTGTTGTAAATTATCAAATGGATTGTCATATGTCGCAACAGATTACCTATATGTTGTAAATTATCAAATAAGTGTTGCCATCTGTTGTGGCTGACCCTATGAGAACTCACCCCTAGTCCTAGATTAATCGAGAGTTTACCCTATGAGAACTCACCCCTAGTCCTAGATTATTTAATTAAGGTATTAGTACCCTAGTCCTAGATTAATCAATTAAGGTATTAGTCTAACATATGAGGTAGTAAGAATCGGTTCGACTCAGAGTTATCGATCGCCGACTCTGGTCGGGAGGAACGCAGTACCGTTTCAGCATGCAATTGATAAAAGACTCAATTGAAGTTGTAGTTGACCCTATGAGAACTCACATTCAATTAAGGTATTAGTCTAACATATGAACTCAATTGAATTACATATAAATAAATATTCAACCTGTTGCAACAGATGTCTTTTCTGTTGGATTAAATCAAACAGATTATGTAATCTGTTGCAACATATTACGCATCTGTTGTAAATTATCAAACATATTAAGACATTTATTACGACAGATCATGAATATATTGTAAACTATCAAACAGATTAAGTCATTTTTTGCAACAGATTACCCATCTGTTGTAAATTATCAAATGGATTAAGTCATATGTTGTAATAGATTACCCATCTATTGTAAATTATCAAATAGACATTGTCATCTATTATAGTTGACATTATGAGAACTCACCCCTAGTCCTAGATCAATCAATTAAGGTATTAGTTGAATATATGAGGTAGTAAGAATCGGTTCGGCTCAGAGTGATTGATCTACGACTCTTGTCGGGAGGAACGCAGTACCGTCTCATCTTGCAATTGATAAAAGACTGAATTGAAGTTGTAGTTGACCCTATATTCAATTAGGGTATTAGTACCCTATTCCTATATTAATCAATTAAGGTATTAGTCTAACATATGAGGTATTAAGAATCGGTTCGACTCAGAGTTATCGATCGATGACTCTAGTCGGGAGGAACGCAGTACCGTCTCATCATGCAATTGTCAAAAAACTCAATTGAAGCTGTAGTTGACCCTATGAGAACTCACCCTTAGTCCCAGATTATTCAATCAAGGTATTAGTATCCTAGTCCTAGATTAATCAATTAAGGTATTAGTCTAACATATGAGGTAGTAAAAATTGGCTCGGCTCAGAGTGATCGATCGACGACTCTGGTCGGAGGAACGCAGTACCGTCTCATCATGAAATTGCCAAAAGACTCAATTAAAGTTGTATTTGATCCTATGAGAACTCACATTCAATTAAGGTTTTAATCTAACATATGAACTCAATTGAAATTATATATAAACAAATGTTCAACCTGTTGTAACAAATGTCTTTTCTGTTGGATCAAATCAAACAAATTAGGTAATATGTTACAACATATTACACATCTGTTGTAAACTATCAAACCGATTACGTCATTTGTTACGACAGATCACAAATCTGTTGTAAACTATCAAACAGATTAAGTCATCTATTGCACTTAAATATTTTTAGATCTTTTTTTTATAAAGCAATTTAGGTATTTCCTGTTTGAGATAAAATAGTTAAAATACTAAGGCGGTAAAAAATATTACTCGGTAATACTTGGACAACTCAAAAATTTCCTGAGTGAGTAGTCTTATCTGGTCTTTTCAATGTCACCGTCTTCTCGTGCCCCTCAAAAGTTATTAATGAATATTTAAAACCCCCCATATTTAGAACTCTCTCTCCTTCATCCATAAAGTAGTCCAGACTCAACTCATAACTCTTTTTTATTCTTTATTCTCAATTATCTTTGTTGTTTCCTTTTTACCTCTTTTTTTCTCTTCTTTCGGATGAGGATCCTTTAGGATCTCAACCAATCAATATCTTTTCTCGACTGAACTGGATGTTCTGATCCGTTTGGTTTTTTGACATTGCAGGTATGGTTTAAAGTCGCTCCTTTTATCTCGTCTTCTTCTTTGCATGTCATTTAAATTAGATATTTACATCCGTTGCTATTAATGATTTACCCATTACCAGTTTGTTATTTATTGAGAAAATTGAAGAAAAGGTGACTTTTAAGTCTTGAATGAACAAACCGTTGTTTTTATTAAAATATGCGAAAAAGTCATCTGTTGGGAGAACTTAAAAAGCCTTGTTATCAGTATAGTTTTTTTATGTCTTTTGTTTGGTACTTTGGTGGTGCTGTTGTTGGGGGTGGTGGTTGTGTTGGAATATATGATATTTGTGTTGTGGATGGTGTTGGAACATATGGTGTTGTTTTGTTTGTTTCTTTGTTGTTGATGCTATTGTCGGTGGTGTTGCAATAGTTTCCTCAACTGTTTCAACTGATGAATCAGCTGTTGGAACAGACGGAGCAACTTTTTGAAGAAATCAAACCAGTAGCAAGGCTGATTTGATTTATTCCAACAGATGGCCCATCTGTTGCAACATGTCATCTATCCTTTGCAAACGATGCCTCATCGGTTGAACAGATGGGTAATATTTTGCATCATATTGGTCATCTGTTGATTCACTCAATTTTGTGTTACCCTTTTGTAATGTTCTTTTTGTTCTTCTCTTGCTTGACATCAAATGTATTTCTCTTGTTTGCAGACAAAAAGAAGTGAAATTGGATCCACTTTTGCCCGACCAGCATTAAAGGAGTAAAGATGGGTTCATAGGAATAAGCTGTTTGCAGATGGAACCACTTCATATGTGGGAGGTATGTATTACTGATCAACCTATCATGAAACACACATCCAGTACAATGATTTAGTGAATATTTGTTCTTTACCTATTAGGCATTAATTCTTCAAAAAAAAATATGGCATTTTACAGTTAAGATTGTTAGGTTCGAACTGGTAAGGCTGAGGGACCAAGACGGTGGTGTCGATACCCCATTACAATTTAATGATGGTTTATGCTCATATTTTTGTGTCAAGTTTGGGGAAGGGTTCAAGTTTTTGGCGACAGTGTAAATATCCAATAGTGATTAGACCGGTTTTAATGGCGCAATGGACTTGTTGAAAGTCCTTTGAAGCCTCACACTACAACAAACAACAATGGATTTAATAGAAATTTACTTGGTCCAAATTTATATGGATGGGTTGTTGGGGGAGACTATTATACAGCAGAAGGTGTTTGGGAGAAAACCTGTATGGGAAGAGGGAGGTTGAGAAGGCCATATATCATCTTAGTACTTGTTTAAGAGGATACACAGGGTCGTAAGGAAAGTGTAGCGAAATTAGCTTATGAAATTGATTTGAAAAATGAAAAAAATAGATGAGATGCGAATGTGAAAGTGTATCCAAAAATGAAAATTCATCAGTCGTTGAATAATGGTCAAGAGGACAACTAGCGAGCGCGACCTCAACGAAGACCCACAAAATGCAGGACTAAAACTCTAAGGAAGCAGCTTCACGAGCATAAAAGGTGGTAAGATTGTCAGTCTGAATTGACATGTAGGTTTCAATTTTGACCGATAATCTTACCACCTTCCGTGCTCGCCAAGATTTTTCCTTGGAGTTTTTGTCCTGCACTTTGTGAGAGTCTTCATTAAGTCCACGCTCGCTAGTTGCATTCTTGAGCAAAGTGCTTTGTCCAACTCCAGTCCTGTTGACCATTCTTTTTTTTTATCGACTGACGGATTTTTATATTTTGATACACTTCCACATTTGAAGTTCATCCAATTTTTTTCATTTCTAATGTGAATTTCATTTGCCAATTTCGCTACACTTTCCTTTCTACCCTGTGTTTCCTCTTAAACAAGGTCTGAAATAATATATGGCCTTCTCCACTTCCCCCTTCGTGCATAGGTATTCTCCCAAGCACCTTCTGCTGTAAAAAATTCTTCTCCACCAATCCATCCATATAAATTTGGACCAGGGGAATTTCTATTGGTTCTATCGTTGTTTGCTGCATTGCGAGGCTTCGGAGGCCTTTCAAGAAGTCCATTGTGCCATTAAAACTGGTCCAATCACTATTGGATATTTACATTGCCGCCAAAAATTTGAACCCTTCCCCAAACTTGACACAAAAACATATGCATGAATCGTGTTATTAAATTGTAATGAGGTATCGACACCACCGTTTTGGAACCCTTCGGCCTTATCAGTTCGAACCTATCAAACTAAACTGTACAATTCAGGATCTTTTTTGAAGGATCAGTGTCTAATTGGTAAAAAATTAAATTCATAAAATTATTTCACTTTATGTGTGTCTTCACGGTAGCCTGATCAATAATATACATAACTCGCATGCATGAAAATAGGATCCATTGCACGCATCTTATTCTTCCTACCCCATCAGGACATGTCAGTATTGTTTATTCATCTGCACGAATGTGATGACTATTAAAATGGAGGTGTGAAGAGTCATGACTTTTTATCTTAACACATTCAAAACAGCTAATGAATCAAAATCTCCATCTGTTGCAACTGACGAATCAGCTGTTGGAAAAAATCAAAACATCTCCTCCAACATATGGTCCATCTGTCGCAACAGATAATCTATATGTTGCAACAGATGGTAAATCTGTTGTGATAGACCTGACTTTTTTTTAATTAATCTTCACGCATGTGATTACTTCTTTCTAAAAATGTTTGTTTCAATTTAGTTTTCCTATTTATAAAATCAAGAGAATTTTATTATATTCTTCCAAGATTACCCTTATTATTAAATGACTACATAAAGTATATTATTCACATTTATACTTTCTAATCATAATTAATAAGGCCAATTTGGTAAAATAATCACCTAATTTATATTTTTATTAATTGGTGTGCCAAGCCCATAGGGCCCAATTAATACGTAACGGGGGGACTATTAAAAATGGGTGAAGACTTTTTATCTAACACATTCAAAACAGCTAATGAACCAAATACTCAATCTGTTGAAACTAAAACCAATGAATCAGCTGTCAGAAGATATCAAAACATCTCCTCATACTTATACATACTGTCCATCTGTTGCAATAGATAATACATAAGTTGCATCAGATGTCTTATTTGTTGCATACACAAACCATCTATTGCAACAGATGGTAAATCTGTTTTGATAGCCGTCTGTTGCACATCCAATCCATCCATCTGTTGCAACAAATGCTAAATCTGTTAAAAATATTGGACGATCTGTTGCAACAGCTCAATAATAACGGTTTTTATCGAGTCTCAAACCGCTATGAAAAGGTGAAAAGTAATTAGTGTAAAAGAAAAAGTCGCGACTTTTCATAGAAAACAAAATGCCACCAGTTTAAATGTAATTAATACAATGGAGCTGAACAGTCCCGCCTTTTGGCCTGACACATCCAGATTATATTATAGGCCCCTCCTTAATCTTCATTCAACTCTATTTATTTCTTGCATATTTTCCTTTTGTGTGACATCTTCAACCACTTCTCTTCAAAGAACATATTCCTTTCTCATTGAGGTAAGTTTTTTTCTAGCGTAAATTTACCAGTTGGTCGTATACGTTGTATTACATTGTGAACATTTTCTTTACATTTGTCAATTCATGCGTGTTCTAGATATGGCTGATCCTTTTCTAGACATTGTTATTCTATGCGACACAGTGCGGGAACTTCAAAGACAGGTTAATGACCTGCAGAGAGAGTTGGTCTCTGTGAGAGAGACAATGTTCAGAGAGATGCAGAGGCTGATGAGAGCCCTGCTGCTGCGAGTTGATTGGGTGGCTGTCATTAATGATGATGATGATGATAATAGTAATTAGAATGTGTTTTTTCTTTTCGCGTATGTATTTTAATTTTTCTATATCGGATCTATACCTAATGTATTTTATTTTTCATTTAATGAAAATTTTATTTTTAGTCAGACTTTGGCATTTTAATTCTTATTCAATTTTCATTCTGTCTATTTCTTCTAAACTAATACATGTTAACATGTCGACGGTTAGAGGAAAAGTTGAATCCAGTAGCACTAGCAATTTTGGCTTTTGAGTTCTTTCAACAGATGGACCATGTGTTGGAACCGATTGGTCATCTGTTGGGTTTTAATAGATTATCCATCTGTTTCTTTAGATTTTCATCTGTTGGAGGAAAGCATTCCAGTTGTTTGTGCAACTGTTGAGAATAATTGTGGTCTGCTGTATTATTTAGTTCATGTTTTGCCTCATTTTATTGATGCACAAGTTATTTAAAAAAAATATTTTATATATAATAAATGATAACATTAGGTTCACAACAATGAGTTAAATATATAAAAGTCCACAACAAACAAACAAACAACAACACAAGTTTCTGCAATTACAACGATCATGGTGGATTATGATTCGGGCATATAGTTCTTTTGTGGCCAGCGCACTTACATATGGAGAACTTGTTTCTTCTTGATGAAAATGATTCTCCAACTCCAGGCCTCCTTTTATATGTCTTTCTTCCCAGTTTGATAGTGCTCGGGTCAATATATGGAGGAGGTATTAATCTCCCCATAAGCTCTACTGGAACAACCCAAGATTCTTCGGGAGGCACCAGAGTAATATGCCCACTATATGCCATTTCATATTTTTCCACCGAATAATATTAAGAGGAGTGCTCGTAAACTTCAGATCCATATATATGGCCGTATTGAGCTCGAAGGGCTGCCATAGCATGTGGACAAGGTATTTTATCCCAAGTCAAAAACTCTACAGGTACAAGATCTTGTTTGAAGATCGACCATGGCAGCATCACCATGACCGGTGATACGGAATTTGTAATCTGCTATTTTATGGGAGAATAACCTATTTCCCAAACTAATGTTCATTGATATTTTCTTTTCGATTTTGAGAACAAATCGGGTTCTTTTTTCTTGGCACTTGAACTGCACACGCCTGTCGTTAAACAAATCGTTATATTTCTCGCTTATTTTTTCAAACATAGCCTTGATGGGAAATTCTCTTTCATCACCAAATAATGAATTCACCGATTCAGATATGTTTGATGTCATAACATTGTACCTATAGAAAATAATCACTTAGTACGACATCAAACTAAACTTGTAAATCAAACAAGACATTAAATTCATAAAAATGTACCTATTTGCTGGATAGAATGCCCGACTCTATCTCTCGAAATTGACACATGCAAGAAATTATGCTACCTTGGGATTCACATCCGCTATTTGATTGAAATGGTCAAAAAACTCCTCTCTACTATATGCTTTAGCTTCTCTATAAAAAAGGGTAACGACCCTTTCGTTGTGGTAGTTGTTTCAAATGTTCTCTCCAAGATGCCTGATGCAACAACCAAAGTAAGCTGAAGTGAAGAAAAGTGAACCCATCTTTGGAATACTTGGATGCCTATATGATACAAAACACAACTCTTCAGTATTTTTGACGCAGCGTCGCAGTTGTTCAAAAAAATCCATAAGAGGCATCACATTTCTTATCCGCTACACAAAAAGCGACAAGAAAGATATGATTCTCCGCATCCTGCGCCACCGCCGCTAGCAGAACTCCATTATACCTACTCCTCAAGAATGTACCGTCGACGGCTATGCCTTTTCTCAAATGTCAAAAACCTTGAATCCAAGCACCATAGGATACAAAAAAGTACTTGAACCTTCCGTTTTTATCCAGATCCAATGTCGTCTTACTTCCGGGATTTGTGGACTCAATCATGTAACGGTAAGCATCCAAGACTTCATACCCATGCTCGAGTGTCCCCCGAACCAGTTCCTTATCAATCCCCATGGCCGTATATACCTTCCAATAACTGACCAGGATACCCAAATCCGTAAGGAGTTGATTGGACATAAGCCTTGTTGAAGGGCCTTTGCCATCGGGGAAACTATTCCTAAAATATTCACCGAGGACCTTTGTCATGGCGTGAGGATTTTGGCACGAGATGTGCTCCAAACCATATGTGTAATGCTTTTCATGTTTATGAATGACGAATCTGTCAGAACTTGCGTACTTCACCGCTCTCAACCACCACTTGCAATTCGAATTAACACATTTGAAGCAAAAGACACTGCTCGAATTAATCACCTTCTTTATTCTAAAATCTTTTTTCAAGCAAAAAATAAACAAAGTGTTAGATAGTTCATTCTTGTCCTTGAATGACATTCCAATAAAAAAGTCGGTCCCGTTGTCTTGAAGATTTCCAGATTATGTCGATTGAGAAGAACTGCACATTGTATTGGTCGCATCAACGGACGTAGGTGTTTGATCATCATCTGGAATATTCATCCAACCTATCATCAAAGAAGTCTTATTTTTCTTCTTCTTCTTCTTCTACGTTATGGTTCTTATTCTCTCTCATCTTTTCAATCGTGTAAACCCTTAACACCAGCCTAGTTGAATCACTTAGATAAGAACGCAACCGAACCTGATCGATTATCTTGAAAGGCAGTACCCTCTGATTTTCAAAGGAGCTGTGCATGTAGCTGATGGAGAATTCTTCCGGTTGACAATTTAGTCCACAAAAGCTGATGATTAAGTTCACGAAATCATCATACGAAACATCACTTTGGACTTTCATAGCTATCGTCTCTAGCATTTCACCCTCCTTCCAATGCCATACATATCGATTGCTCTTCTCGACCCATTGACCATGATAATCCACCCCTATTATTATTAATCCCTCCATTAGTGGTACCTAAATAAAGTAATTTGTTAAAAAAAGTTGATAGTGATTAAATAGTGTCGTGAATGAATCCCAACAGATGTGTTATCTATTGCAACAGGTAAGTGATGAGTCGCAACAGATTCTTACCTGTTAGGATTCATGTTACGGGTCTGAATATCTGTTGCAATAGATGAATCGCCTATTGGAATTGATGTTATAACTAAATCACCTTTGAAGCTGATTCCAACAGATGAGTGATAGTTGCAACAGATAATTAACCTGTTGCGATAGATAACTTACTTGTTGCAACAGGTTATTAATCTATTGTAACCTATGTTGGAATCGTGTTCAGGTTCTGTTGCAACATGTAACTAATCTGTTGCAACATATATGTCAAATGTTGAAACAGATGACCCATCTGTTTAAACATGAATCCAACATATCAGTCTTCCGTTGAAATAGATGTTTCATCTGTCGCAACAGATGATTTATCTGTTTAAACAGATGGATTTTATGTTGGATTCATAATTAGGTTCTATCCATTATTGGAAAACAACAACACAATAGCAGTTACCCAGATGACAAATTCAACTAAAAATCATAATTTGACTTACCAATGTCTCCTATGAAGTAATGCCAAAGTGGAAAGTGATGTTAGAAATAAAATTTGACCTAAGAAATTGGTCAAATAGCAACAGTAGTGGTAACAAAAACAACAACAACAAATGGTCAACAAGAACAAGATGAAGATTATAATGAAGTAGAAGATGATGAATGAAGCAGCAGCAACAATGAACAACAAAAATCGCTAAGAGAGAGAAAACAACAATGGGTGAGAAAAGAGAGAAAGACGCCTTTTTTTCCCTTCGTTTTTCCTTATATAGGCTAACATTTGAATCAAAGTATAAATTTAAAAACTTGTGGATTATTTTCAAACTTCCCCAACTTTCTTAATCCAAAATAAAGTAATTGTCACCCCCACCTAATAATTAAGACTTGTGTCACCTACACCTCATTTTAAAACTCTTTTGTCACCTGTGGCCTAAACCCCCTAATAACTAACTACAAGAACTATAACAAAATTGTTATTGTAATTTATAATACTTTTCTTGTTCAAACTCTTGCGGTTTTGATAGTCAATTTAGATTTTAAAAGTAATTTAAGCTTTTAATTATTATTATTTATAATATTTTTTTCTATTTTAATTTAAGTGACACCGATATAATTTCGAGAGTCAATCAAATATCACGATTGAAGTAGAGAAACCGGCACGTCTTGAATGACTCATAACAACGAATTAGAAGTGCTATAGCAAAATTGCTATAAAAAATACTTGTGAAATTTTTTAAAGTTGGCCTCATATAAGATGTCAAAAAAATTTAAAAATATCAAGAGTTAATTTATAATTTTGTATTTATCTTACCTTTTTTATTAAATATTATTAATTTTTTTAGTACTTACATGATTTATAATAATTAATTAGAGGTGATATAGTAAAATTACTGTTAAAGCAGTTAGAAACAGATGTATCATAAATATCTATTTTACTTTCTTTAAATTAAATTTATTAATTTTTTAATATGTAAATGTCATAATCAAGAGCTAATTTACCACTTTATGTTTATTTTACCTTTTTCTATTAAATTTTAATAACTTTTTGGTACTTAGACGACTTATACTAATTAATTAGGGGTGATATAGTAAAATTATGATTGAAGCTGCTGAAGTAGAAATGTCATAAATATTTATTTTACTTTTTTATTAAATTACATTTTATTAATTTATTAATACAGAAATTTCATATAATAATTAATTAGGGACGTTTTAGTAAAATCATGGAACAAGCAGATAGCTGGAAGCAGACATGTCGACCGTTAGCTGTCTGCTTTCAACAGCTGCAACTCGTGTTTCTATAAAGTAAGAATAAAAAGTATTTAAATATCTTATCCTTGATTAAATATATTTTTTAAGAAAATAACTATTAATGGTGTAAAACTCCAAATTAGAATAAAAATAATTTAAAAGAAAAATAATTCTTAATTACTAGTTTCTTTGGTTATTTTTATTTGTCACATTTTGTTTTGTGAAAGTTAATTTGAATAAGTTTCAAAGTTAAATTGAAGCAGATTAATCTGATATTTCAAATTTAAAAATTTGATGTTAAAAAACATATGAAATTGCTATAACTTGCAAGTTTTCATATTAATATCATGAAAAATACATATTGAAATGTTAAGTGAACAGAGGAACTAAAAGAAAGGAGAAAAATGAGGTGAGAAACCCTTTGAGCCTTCAATCAATTAACGGAAAAGGGTCAGAAATATCCTTCAAGTGCTTAAATTGATTTAAAATTACTATTCATTTATTTATTGGGTCAAAAATATTCCTCCATCCACCTTTATGGTTCAAATACACCTTACAATTATAATATTTTTTAACAAATAATTAAAAATTTTATTTGCCATCTTTCTATTGGTTGCAAATTAAATTAATTCAAATATTATTATCTGATAACCAAATCCAAACCCAACTAAACCTATATGATCTAATCTATTAAACCCGCCCCAACCTCTTAAACAAAACGAGATTGCCCATTTCAAAGAACAAATATAAACTAAAATGTCTGCTAATAATGAAGATGAGTTGAAGCCCAACCTAAAGAGCAAGATGCAAAATGGACTCATAGCTCAGATACACTTCAAACTGCAACGCTGGCAATAACCTCAAGCATCCAACACTTGGTTGATACAATTGAGCAAAGAAAGTACATAATTAACACCCCTGCTCTACTACAACCTATGATGGGAATCGAGGTCTGAAAGAATAAAAAAATGTGATAGGTTGGGGCGGGTTTATAGATTTGATCGGATAGTTTTAGTTGGGTCTGGGTTTGGTTATAAGATAATACGATTTAAATTAATTTAATTTTCAACCAATAGAAAGTTGTCATGTAATAAATAAAGTTTTTAATTATGATTTTAAAAAGTGTCATTAGTCGTAAGGATATATTTGAGTCATAAAGATGGATTGAGGGATATTTTTGGCCCAATAGGTAAAGAGGAGTATTTATACTTGAAGAGTATTTCTGACCCTTTTTCAATCAATTAAATGAATAAGTGGTTCTCGTAATATTAAGTAAGTTAAAGGGGGTCAAATTCTTTAAATAACATCTCAAAAGTAATAAACAACTGTATAGTTGTCCCAACAACTATTTAATTTCCCAATAACTACCTACAATGTCAAACATGTTATAAATGTATTATCATAGATAGTGAATGTCTACTTTACCAAATATAGTGAATGTCTACTTTACCATATATAGTGAATGTCTATTTATGGAAAAAATAAAAACCCCAAGGTTAGTTTTCTCCTATAAATAAAGAGGTTTTTCTTCATTGTTATTCACCCCTCAAGAGAACTAATAATCACTCTCTCCACTCCCTATTCTTCTTTCTTCTCTTCTTTATATTTAATAGCACATTATTAACACGAGACTCTGCCGTCTCAAATTTGAAGGCTAAGGTATTATTTTTCTTCCCTTTTTCATATGGCTAATAATCATACGAAATATGAGTTTGTTGTCCTTCAAAGTCTAGGCAAAAACTATATTCCATGGGTGTTGAATGCTAAAATCCACTTAGATGTTATAGGTCTTGGAGACGCCATAAATAAAGAAAATACAACATATAGTCAAAATCTTGCTAAGGCTATGATTTTCATGCGTCATCATCTTGACAAAATTCTGAAAATCAAATATCTCACTACTAAGGATCCATTTGTTTTGTGAAATAAACTAAAATAAAGGGTTGATCATTTGAAGATGGTTATCCTCTCAAAGCACGATATTAATGGATCCATTTGAGTTTTCAAGACTATAAGTCTGTTTATGAGTACAATTCTGCTATGTTTAGAATTTTTTCTCAGCTAAAACTTTGTGGAGAGGTTGTCAATGATAATGATATGATGGAAAAGATATTCTTCACCTTTCATACCTCGAATGTGCTCCTGTAGAAGTAATATCGAGAAAGATTTCAAAAAATATATTGAATTGAGTTCTCATTTTCTCAAGGTTGAACAAAATAATGATCTGTTAATTAAAAATAACGAGAATCGACCTAATGGATCTGCACTATTTTCTGAAGTGAATGATGTGTCTGCTCACTATGCTAGGCATAGAAATGGTGTCGAACCTGGATGTGGTCGTGGACGTGATCGTGATCATGGTCGTGATGACCAAGAAAGAAACACTATTCTTGATGTTAATCATTTATCGAACAAAAAAAGAAAAGATGAGAAACGTGAAGCAATTGCTTGTTTTCGATGTGGCGGAAAAGGATACTATGCACGTGACCGTCGTACTGTCAAACACTTGGTTGACCTTTATCAAGCATTACTAAAGAAGAAAGAAACAAATCCTGAAGCTAATTTCCTCTCTGAAAATGACGTTGATATCGCATGTTTGGATGTAACAGACTTTTTTGAGCACCATGAAGGAAAGATTGATCACTTAATTAGTGATGGTTTCATAAATATGGAAGAATGAATAATTTTTAATTTATTCTTTTAATAATAAGAGTTAGTGAATAAAAAGTCATGTAAAATTAGTTATTTACATGAGTTGCAGTATTTTAATTTTGATTGTTTTAGTCATATTTTTATTTGTACTTCATTAGTAATCAAAACTCAATTTGATTTCATTTTAATTGATTTTTTTAATATTGATCTTTGTCATGACCCGAATCAGGGCCTGACCGTGACGGGTATCTCAAGTCCACTGAGGATTGGAGACCATCTCCTTCGCCTAATTAACCAAAACACAATATAATATAATATAATATAATATAATATAATATAATATAATATAATATAATATAATATAATATAATATAATATAATATAATATAATATAATATAATATAATATAATATAATATAATATAATATAATATAATATAATATAATATAATATAATATAATATAATATAATATAATATAATATAATATAATATAATATAATATAATATAATATAATATAATATAATATAATATAATATAATATAATATAATATAATATAATATAATATAATATAATATAATATAATATATATAATATAATATAATATAATAGTAGAATTTCAAACGTAAAGCAAGATAGATAAGTATGACTCAGACAAAGTCTAAGAATTCAACAATCAATCCCAAGTCCATAGTAATGTCCAACAGAGCCTCTAGAAAAACCAAAGGTAGTTTGGTTGGGACATACCCCCGACCATAGCCAAAAACAGATAAAAAAGAAATAGTCAAAACATAAGGAAACCCAAGGCATGAAACAGGGTCTTCCGAAGGATAGAAGTTCACCACTTCAGTCTGACTCATGAGTTGTCTTACGATCACCTAGTCACTATGTAGAAGGAGTAGAAGTATGACTAGTTCCTACATTGCGTGGGGATACAACATCTGAAGATGGTTAGCGGTTGGAGTGCTAGCATGTAACTCAGGGATAAATGTCAAAATAATGCCATGATCCATAATACAGAAACCATTAAAATCAGTGCATAACATCATATGTAATACAAACATATGTATATCACATGTTGGGAAAGGGAACAGGTGTTAGCGTGAACTTTAAAACCTTAATTGAGACTGTGTAGACCATCATAAATAGGCACCCACGGGCTATATGGGTTCATCTTCCCCTGCTGAAAGAACTCCAATGCGTGTTAGCCACACGAATTGGAGGTACCATGGAAGGTCGGGGATTTTGATGTAACCTTTGCCAACATGATACAATTATATATATACACAATTGGGGGATTTTGGTGTACCCCAAAAGCACCTGGTCATCAAGAACATCCCTCATGTCGGCAAACATGAGTTTCCAGTATCAGTCATTTGGACTCACACCTTCACGGCCAGTTAATACAACCCCAATTAAGCTCAAGTTAAAACATTTAACATGTAACCCATCCACCAATTCAGAGAGTCAATTATTAAGGCATCATTAAGTGGTAGCGACATACCGACTATATCTTGCAAGCAATATCAATAAGCCAACACTTAGGGGATTCCTTCGTACCCCATAGACTCTATTATTAAAATCATTCGGCGGATTCTGTTATACCCCGCAAGTTTTTTATTATCTTTCTTATTCATTTAACCATTTATGCAATGCATTTGTTTCAAAGGGAATAGCCAAACCAAATGATAATTCACATTCTAAAACCAAATTATGCAAGTGGGCTGAGGTTATTATCAATTTCTATACCAAAACCAATTATTTGGAGATTCCTTTGTAGGCCTATTGACATATTTTATAATTTTGTGGAATCCATTGTACCCCTATTCCATTCACCCGAATAAGTGTATAAATCTACAATATAAAGCATAGTAGTTCAATAGTAATCATGAGAAACATTCAAACAATTTATATCCAAAACCCTCAACCTATAGTTCAAAACCCAAGATCAAAACCATGAATAATAAACCAATTTTCATGCCATTATGAAAATACAAGTATAGGGAAAGAGGTACATGCCTTAGCCACACAAGAATTAGAAAGTAATTCAGAGCTTGAAACCCGAAAGATGAACGTACGATGAAATCCTTAGGCTCTTCCGGGGTTTTTGAGTTTGAGAGTGGAATTGGGGATTTTTTATATCTTAAAATTGAAAAGAACAGGCTATATTCTGCTTAAGGGTTGTATATAGGTGAAAAGACCCTAATACCCCTCGTTCTAAGTAAACAAAGCAAAAAATGCACAAATTTTACATAGCAACGTGGCACGGCCTTATCGTGAAGGCTAACCTTCATGCCACGTTGCCTATCGCAGAGGCTAACCTCCATGACACGCTGGCTATTGTAGAGTGTAGCCTTCGTGACACGATGATATTGCGGAGGCTCACTGCCTCTGGGGTCCAAAATCACCTCGAACCCCATCCAAAAATTTGAAAACTCTCTCGAGACACCCCATTCACATGCCTAAAGACAATTTAAGTCAAAAATTGATGTTTCAAACACGGGAGGGACAAAAATAAGATGCTCAAAAATTTTAAGGGTGTTACATTATCCCTTATTTAGGATCATTCATCCCCAAATAATGAGCTAGGACACTTTTTGCTCAAGAATAGCAATATTACACCAGAATCAAATGATAAACCCAGATAGTAACAAGGGGAAAAATGAAATTCATAACTTAAGCTCTTTCGTCCGACACATGGAATAAGAATGGGTTCTTAGCCTTCATATCTTCCTCCGTTTCGCAAGTGGCTTCTTCTTTCTTATGGTTCCTCCAAAGGACCTTTACTGAAGCTACATCTTTAGTCCTCAAATCTACAAACTTGGCTATCCAAGATCTCCACCAGGACCTCCTCATACGACAAGAAATCCAAAATACCAACACTATCAATAGGCACCACCAAGGAAGGATCACCCACGAATTTCTTCAACATAGACACATGAAACACAGAGTGAATAGTATCCAAACTTACAGGAAATTCTAGCTCATAGACAACATTCCCCACTCTCTTCAAAATTAAATGGGGGCCAACGTAACAGGGACTGAGCTTTCCATTCTTTCCAAATCGCATCACTCCTTTCATGGGAGACACCTTTAAGAACACCCAATCATCCACATCGAACTTCAACTCTCTTTACCTCAGATCCACATAGTACTTTTGGCAACTTTGGCCGTCTTAAGCCTATCCAAAATCACCTTCACCTTCTTCATATCTTGATGAACCAAATCAGGACCGAACAACCTTGTCTCACCAACTTAGAAACACCTAATAGGAGATCTACACCTCATACCATACAATGCCTCAAATGGAGCCATACCAATGCTAGAGTGAAAGCTATTATTATACGCAAACTCTATAAGAGACAAATAGTCAACCCAACTACCACCAAAGTCAATTACACAAGCTCAAAGCATATTTTCCAAAGTTTGAATAGTCCTTTCCACTTGTCCATCCATTTGCGGATGGAAAACGGTACTAAGGGTTACCTTAATCCCCAAACCTCATTGGAAAAACCGCTAAAAATAAGATGAGAATTGAGTCCCACGATCTAAAATGATGGTAACTAGAGCACTATGAAATTTCACAATCTCCTAAATAAACTACCTAGCATAGTCCTCGGCAGAATAATTAGTCCTGACAAGCAAGAAATGAGCAGACTTAGTCATCCTATCCACGATGACCCAAATAGAATCAAACTGGTTCCGAGATTCGAAAGACCGGTAACCAAATCCATATTAATTATTTCCCACTTCCACACAGGCAACTCAATTTCTTGAGACACCCCACCGGGCCTCAAGTGCTCCACATTCACTTGTTGACACACCATGCACTTAGTCACAAAATTAGCCACATCCTTCTTCATATTATTCCACCAATAAATCTCGTTAAGGCCATGATACATCTTCATTGAATTAGGATAAACCGAATAACGTGACTCGTGAGCTTTGGCCAAAATTTTACCTTGCAGCCATCTATATCGGGAACATACAACCTCCCTCGGTACCTCAATATACCATCATCGCCAATCTCAAAAGCCATCACTCTTTGCCTACCCACATCATCCTTGATTTGCATTAAGATAAGATCTGATGAATGTTTCTCCTTTACCTCAACACCAAGAGATGACTTCACCACCTCTTACACAAATATACCAATATCCTTAGAATCTAAGATATGATCTCTAAGATTGACCAAACGATGAATATACTTTACCAAGTCCTACTTATCTTCTTCCCCATGAGACAAGCCCCCATAGATAACCTGAAAAAAGCATCATTAACCACATTATATTTACTTGGGGGATAGTGGAAACTCATGTCATAGTCCTTGAGCAACTCAAGATATCTCCTTTGCCTGTGATTCAACTCTTTCGGGGTGAATACATATTGCAGGCTCTTATGATCTGAATAAATGTCAACATGGACCCCATATAGATAGTGTCGCCAAATCATCAATGCGAACACCATAACCAACAACTCTAAATCATGAGTCATATAATACCTCTCATGAACTTTCAACTACCTAGAAGCATATGATACCACCTTGCCATGTTGTATTAACACATAACCAAGTCCCACACGGGATACATCACAATAAGATACAAAGCCATCAGTACCCTCGGGTAGGGTCAAAATCGGAGCAAAAGTTAATTTATCTTTTAGCTTCCTAAAACTCCCCTCACAAGGATCGAACCATAGAAACTTCACCTTTTTCTGAGTCAACTTAGTCAAAGATACGGTAAGCGACAAAAATCTTTCCACAAACGTCCTATAATAACTGGCTAAATCCAAGAAGCTCCGAATATCGATTGTAGTCATGGGTCTAGGCCATTTCTTAACCACCATAACTTTTTGTACATGTAGGATAATCCCTTCACTAGAAACAACATGACCCAGAAAAGTAACGGCATTCAACAAATATTCACACTTTGAAAACTTAGCATATAAATACTGATCTTTTAGGGTCTACAACACAATACGGAGGTGATCGGTATGATCCACCTCACTCTTCGAATATACCAGAATATCATCTATAAACATAATCACGAACAAGTCCAAAAATTAATGGAATATCTGATTCATGAGATCCATAAATACACCTGGGGCATTGGTCAATCCAAAAGACATGACCAAGAACTCAAAATGTCCATACCGGGTACGAAAGGCAGTCCTAGGGATAGCTTCCTCCCTAATCTTTTAACTAATGATAACCCGAACGAAGGTCATTCTTAGAGAAATACTTAGCACCCTGAAGTTTGTTAAACAGGTCATCAATCCTAGGAAGAGGATATTTATTCTTCACTGTCGCCTTATTTAACTGACAATAATTAATACACATCTAAAGAGAACCATCCTTCTTACGCATGAAAAGAATGAGAGAACCCCACGGAGACATACTAGGGCGGATAAAATACTTGTCAAGAACATCTTTCAAGTGCTCCTTAAGCTCTTTCAACTCAGCTGAAGCCATTTTATAGGAAGGATAGAGATAGGATGAGTGTCCGAAAGAAGATCGATCCCAAACTCAATTTCCCTATTGGGAGGGATGCCCAAAAGATCATAAGGGAAAACCTCAGGAAATTTACTAACCACGAGAATGGATTGTAAAGAAGGACCCTCCGAGTTAGAATCTTTAACCCAGACCAAATGATAGAGACATCTCTTGGAAATCATTTCCAAGCTCTAAGATGTGATATGGACCTTTCCTTAGGCATTAGAGAACTCCTTTACTACCAATAACCGTCTCATTAGGTAATTTGAAAATGACTTTGTGGGTTTGACAGTCTAAAAAGGCATAGAACAAATACAACCAATCCATCCCCAAGATGACATCAAAATCTATCATGTCTAATTAATCAAATCCACCGAAGTTTTCCTACCACCAAAAGATACCACACAACCTCAATAGACCCTTCTAGCAACCATCGAGTCACCTACCAGGGTGGAAACAAAACAAGGGTACGAAATACACTCTGGACTGAAACCAAAATGCACAACCACAAATAGGGTCATATAAAAAAGGGTAGACCTCATATCAAGTGAATAGATCACATCACGAGAGAAGAGTTTTAATATTCCAGTGACGACATCAGGAGATACCTCAAACTCGAGATGGGTAGTAAGAGCATACAGGTAATTTCGGCCAGTGCTAGTACTGGAAATGGCACCCTTTGGTGCAGGAGCTGATGACGTGGAAATTGGAACTTTATTTTCCCCCAAAACAACCTTACCCATGGGAAAATCCCTCCACATATGCCCCGAATGGCCATAATTAAAACACTCGTTCCTTTCCTCATTACAAAAAACCTGATGCAATCACCCACAAAGTTTGCAAAAAGGATATGATGGAGCTGACTGGGCCCCACTAGCCTGAGATTGGGCACCCTGTGCCCTTTAACTATCACAACTTTGAAAATGACGATCTACAGACGGCTTAGGATAAGGTACACTAGCCGTCAAATTGGAACCAAAGTTGCCCCACCTTTTCTTAGACCATTTTCCACCATACCTACCACTCTATTGTTGACCTCTACCCTGATCTGAATACCAAAATGTCTTACTCTGCATCTCCTGTATCTCTTCTTGTTTTTTTTCCTTTTCAACCTGTTGGATATACACCATAAGGCAAGAGATATCTATATCCTTACTTAACAAGGAAACCATGTTCTCCAAAATTAATTTACAAGGCAAACTGGAAGAGAATTTCCTCATTCTATTCCTCATAATAGACACTAACTCAAGAGCATATTGCGACAACTGATGGAACTTCAAGGCATATTCCTTGACCGTCATCCTGCCTTGCTTCAAAGTCACAAACTCTTCAGCTTTTGCCTTCCTTAAATCCCGAGAAAAGAAGCGATCAAGAAAAATACTAGAGAAGTCATCCCACAAAGTGGACTCAGCATCATCACCCTTAAGCTACACTCTTTATACCATTGGTATGCTATATTCTTTAATTGATAAGCAGCGAATTCCACACCCTCTACATCAGTAGCATGCATAACCCAAAAGATCTTCTCCATCTCATCTATAAAACCATGAAGATCCTTCTTAACCTTAGTACCAGTGAAAGTTGGAGGGCTCAACCTCATAAATTGGCCAACACTAGTGGCCTCAAATGAATTCCCAATAATACCAGTAAAACCCGTCTGACGTGACTGAGAGATGTCACCAATTAGGTCAACAAATAAATAGATTAGAAAGACTCAGCATTAGTAATATCTCCCTAAGGTGACCGACTATGAGTGTAACCAGATGGCGAAGGATTAATAGAGACAAGTGGAACTCCATGGGAGAAATCAGAAGCAGCGACCTATGATCGGGTTTGTACCCTATAAGTTGGATGGGATCCACCCACATTGTCCTCAGGCAAAACAATGAGTTTTCATAAGCTTCAGATCATCTGGGAAGCATTATCTTAAAGGGGAATAAACATGAGTTAGAATTCAATACCTTAGAATCTATAGCCTTAAAATAAGACAACAAGAATGGGAACATTCCTAAATGCCTCGTAGCCTCTCCCTAATAAGCATGGCATGCTACACAGCCGTAAAAGAGACTCTACGTGACATGACTTTGTGGACACCCAAATGACCCTGGGCCTAGGATCTGATACCAACTTTGTCACAACCTGAACTAGGGCCTGGACGTGATGGTTATCTCAAGTCCACCGAGGATAAGAGACCACCCCCTTCGCCTAATCAACCAGCACACAATATAATATAACATTGGAATTCCAAACATAAAACAAGATAGATAAGTATGACTCAAAAGAAGTCTAAGAATTCAATAACCAATCCCAAGTCTACAGTAATGTCCAACAAAGCCTCTAACAAAACCAAAGATAGTCTGGCAGGAAATGCCCCCGACCATAGTAAAAAAAAATCCAAAAGAAAAGGTTTAAACATAAGGAAACTCAAAGTATGAAATAGGGTCTTTCGAAGGATGGAATCTCACCACTTCAGTTGACTCAGGAGTTGTCCCATAATAACCTAGTCACTATGTAAAATGAGTAGAAGTATGGTTAGTTCCTATATAGTATGGGATATAACATCTAAAGATTGTTAGAAGTTGAAGCATGTCACAACCTAAAATAGGGCCTGGCTATGATGGGTATCTTAAGTCCAACAAGGACCAGAGACCCCTCTTACTCCAAGACGAACAGAACACAATACCTCTAACGTCGGATGAACTCCGAACATATAAAAAGATAGCATAAGACAAGCTCAAAAAATTTAAGATATGTCTATAACCAATAATTGGTAACCGACCAAAACAACCAACCAATACAACCACCCAAGTCCACAGTAATCCACAAAGCTATCTAACGAAACCCAAACTAATAAAGAGTCGGGACATGCCCCCAATCCTGACAATGACAATGACAATGTTAATAATAATGTGAACTCTCAATTTTAATCTATGACATAGAAACTAATGAAATGCCCAAGTCTTTCAGAGAATGAAAGCTTACTACTTTACCACAACGACCGATGAACCGAGCTGATCCACCTAATCACTGCGCAGAAAAAGTAGAAGTATCTCTGGTGTGTGCATTGCATGGGAATACAACATCCAGAGAAGGTTAGTGGGTTGAGCACTAGCATGTAACTTAGGGATAAGGGATAAAATAATATCAAGTCAAGATTCAATTCAAAGCCATGTGAACATCATCATATATATACATAAATAATATACCGGGAAAAAGGGAACAAGGCTTAACACTCACTTTATAACTTTATCTTGGACTGTGTAGCTCAATCATCATAAGAAGGTACCCACGGGATATATGGGTCCAGCCCTTCCCTAGATGGAAGGGCTCTAGTCTGTGCAGCTGAATAAACCAGAGGATATACATATGTACCATAGGCGACTCGAACCTTCCGGCATACCAAGTCAACTTAAGCACACAATCATGTAATATAATATAAGGGACTCAAATCTCCCAATCATATAATAAGATGGACTCAAACAACCTGATCATTTAGACCCTACATTGGCAATCGCACTTTCCAGTATCAGTCTCTCGAGACCTTCACTTTCATGACTCAGCTACACAACCATCTTTTAATCCTATTAAAATATTTACCACACATTTCCATTCATTAAACCATAACACACGTTTAGGGATACACTGTTGGTATCGTCATACCAACTATAATTGCAAGGTATCATCAACCTGCCAAATCAATTCAATTAACTTAGGAGAACAACTCCCTTTGTTCATTAATACAAGGTAGGAAAACACCGACTCTCTTTGTTTATTAATAAACCATCATGTTTCAATAACCTCTTTATATCATGAAATCATTTTGAAAATAGTTCAATGCAATTTTATTAGAACCCAAACCACTTTTACAAAATTGGATAGGGGTTGCTACCAATTCAATTGTCAATATTCACAAAAATTAGGGAAATCACAATCCCTAGGTTATTCACCATACCCATGCCTCAATTGATTTCCAAACCATCGTTTAAAACATAAATAATGCATATGTAAACATAAAACATCACATAAACAACAATCATGTAAAAACCTTCAACTCATGTTGGAAACCCACATTCAAAACCATCCAAATTAAAGCCATGAAAATACATGATTTTCATAAATTGAGGATTAAGGAAGAGTAACATGCCTGAAGCACCAAGTTATATAGAGATAATTCAACCCTTGATCCTTTAGATGACTTACTTCTTAGAAACCCTAAGTATCTCAATTTGGAGAGTTTTGAGAGATAAAAGTGTGTTTTGATTATGTTATGAATATGAAATAACCCCTTTGAGTGCTTAATGGACGTGAGGTTTTAATTGGGTAAGAAGGGGATTATCTAAAGTGCCGTCAACTTAAAAAGCTGAAAAATTATCGTTAATGACTATGGGTCACACTGTATCTCTTAACGAGATATTACAACTAGTCACCACTAGTCATAGCCAAGATAATGTCATTAGGCACACATACTATTGACCTTACGACTTATATTTATACAACTCATTAGGGGGCCCTATGACTCATAGGGTCCTAGTCATCACTAAGACAGCAACACTTGGAACATATACTGGTTTGACTACGGTAGGGACATCACGACTCATAATGCGTTCGTATAACTCGTTGGGAGCTACTCATACTCAGAATAGAAAACTTAGTCACTCACACTAGTTAGGCTATGATTTAGGTCCTTACGACTCTTCAGGACTTCTTATAACTCGTAAGGGGAATCGTAGTCAAGACAGTGATTATAAAATTTCAGAAGCTTTCAAGGGCCAAAAATCTAGGGCGTTACATTCCCCCTCCCCCAGGATCATTCATCCTTGAATGATGAGACAAGTCTTTTGTTTGCATGATTTGACTCCGATCACAACCACACTTACCTTTAACAAAGACAGAAAATGAGATACCAAGGAATTCACAATCTTCTTTAATAAAGTTAGAAAACAAAGATGTTATAGAATACACATACCTCTAGCACGATTATCCAAAGTAGGAAACAAGAATAGGTACTTGGACTTTGTGTCCTCCTTGAATTCCCAAGTAGCTTTTTCACGCCTTTGGTTCCTCTAAAGATCCTTTACTGAAGCCACATCCTTTGCTCACAATCGAAAAACTTGTCGATCCAAGATCTCAATCGGGACTTTCTCATTGGACAAGGAATCCGAGACACCCATACTTTCCAAAGGAACGACCAAGGAAGGATCTCTTATGTATTTTTTAAACATCGACACATGGAAGATCGGATGAATGAAATACAAACCCGAAGGCAATTCTAAATCATAATCCACCTTGACTACTCGCCACAAAATATAAAAGAGACCAATGTACCGTGGATTGAGCTTTCCTTTATTTGAAAACGTAATCACTCCCTTCATGGGAGACACCTTCAAGAACACCAAATCTTCTACATGAAACTCCAAGTCCCTTCATCTAACATCCGCATAGGACCTCTGGTGACTTTGAATGGTCTTAAGCCTACCCCGAATCATCTTTAACTTTTCCATAACTTGGTGAACTAAGTCTAGACCATACAACTTATTCTCGCCAACCTCGAACCACCCAATAGGAGACCTACACATCCTTTCATACAAAGACTCAAATGAAGCCATCCCAATACTAGAATGATAACTATTATTATAGGCAAACTCAATAAGAGGAAAATAGGCAACCCAAATACCACCAAAATCGATCACATAAGGCCTCAACATATCCTCCAAAGTCCATCTATCTGAGGGTGGAAAGCGGTGCTAAGGTTCACCTTAGCCCCTCAACCTCGCTGAAAAAAATGCCAAAAATGAGATGAGAACTGAGTAACTCAATTAGATATGATGGAAATTGGAGAACCATGCTACTTCACAATCTCTTCAATGAAGATGTTAGCATAATCCTCCACTGAATAATTAGTCCTCACTAGCAAAAAATGAGCGGAGTTAGTCATCCTATCCATGATAACCCAAATGGAATCAAACTGATGATAAGACTACGAAAGACTAGTAATAAAATCCATATTAATCACTTCCCATTTCCACAGGGGCAATTCAATCTCTTGAGAAAGACCACCAGGCCTCAAGCTCAACCTTCACTTGTTGACAAACCAAACACTTAGCCACAAAATTAGCCATACCCCTTTTCAAATTATTCAACCAATAAATTTATCTTAAGTCATGATATATCTTTGTCGAACCAGGATGAATAATGTACCTTGACTCATAAGCTTCAGCCAAAATCCTCTCTCTTAGACCATCAACATCTGGAATACATAACCTTTCTTGGTACCTCAAGATACCATCACCACCAATCTCAAAAGATATCACTTTTTGGTGGCCCGTATTATCCTTGATCTGCATCAAATAGGGTCCAAGATCTATTTCTCCTTTGCCTCAAACCCAAGAGATAACTACGCCACCTCTTTTACAATCACATCTCCATCATTAGAGTCCTAGAGATGAACTCCAAGATTATACAGGTAGTGAATATTTTTCACCAACTCTTATTTCTTCTCATCCATATGAGATAAGCTTTCCATAAACAACCTGCTAAGTGTATCAGCAACTATGTTAGCTTTACCTAGATGATAATGGAGACTCATGTCGTAGTCTTTGAGCAACTCAAGACATCTCCTCTGCCTGAGGTTTAACTCCTTCTGAATAAACATATATTGCAAATTCTTATGGTCTAAGAAGATGTCAACATCGACTCCATACAAATAGTGATGCCAAATCTTCAAAGAAAAGACCAAAACCAATAACTCGAAATCATAAGTTAGATAGTTCTTCTCATATAGCTTTAACTGCCAAGAAGCATATGCAACCACTTTTTCATACTGCATCAACACACAACCCAGTCCCACCCGAGACGCTTCGCAATAAACAACAAAACCACCGGTACCCTCGGGTAAAGTCAAAATCAGAGTTAAAGTTAACTTATCTTTCAACTTCTCAAAACTACCCTCGAAAGCATCAGACCATATAAACTTTACTTTCTTCTGAGTCAACTTGGTCAATGGGGCAGCAATAGAAGAGAAACTTTCCATAAACCTTCTATAATAATCAGCTAAACCCAAAAAGCTCCGAATGTCGATTGGAGTCATGGGTTTAGGCCACTTCTTAACCACTATAAATTTCTGTAGATCCACAATGATCCCTTCACTAGAAACAACATAACCCAGATAGGGTCACAACATTTAACCAGAACTCACACATGGAGAATTTTGCATACAATCGCTGATCTTTCTAGGTTTGCAACACATGGTAGAGCTATCAGCATGATCTGACTCGCTCTTGGAGTACACCAAAATATCATCAATAAACACAATTACAAACAAATCTAAGAACTGATGGAATACCCAATTCATAAGATATATGAATGCCACCGGGGCATTATTCAAACCAAAAGACATCACCAAAAACTAAAAATGACTATACCAGGTTCAGAAGAAAGTCGTAGGGATATCCACTTCCTTAATCTTTAACTAATGGTAACCCGACTAAAGATAAATCTTGGAAAAGTACTTAGCACCATAAAGATGATCAAAGAGATCATCGAACCTAGGAAGCGGATACTTATTCTTAACAGTCACCTTATTTAACTGGTGGTATTCTATACACATTTGTAGGGGCCCATCCTTTTTACACACGAATAGAACTGGATAATCCTAAGAAAAAATACTAGGGCAAATAAAGCCCTTATCTAGAAGATCTTTCAACTGCTCTTTGGTTCTTTCAACTCAATCGGGGCCATTCTATAGGGAGGGATAGAAATAGGATGAGTGTCCGAAAGAAGATCAATCCTAAAATCAATTTCTCTATTGGGAGGGACACTAGGGAGATCATCAGGGAACACCTCAAGAAATTTACAGTCCACAAGAACTGATTGAAAAGAAGGACCTTCAAATCTAGAATCCTTAATATGTAAAAAATGGTAGAGACACCTCTTGGAAATCAATTTCCGAGCTCTAAGATACGAAATAAACCTTCTCTTAGGTACTAGGGAACTACCTTCCTACTCAATCACCTACTCATTAGGGAAGTGGAAATTGACCCTTCGAGCCTGACAATCAAGAGACACATAGCATGAATGTAACCAATCCTTCCTCAAAATTACATCAAAGTCTAACATGTCCAACTCTATCATATCCACCAAGGTCTCCCTAACACAATACGACATCACGCAACCCCTATAGATCCTTCTAGCCATAATAAAGTACCCATTAGGGTGCACATAGAGAAGGGATTCAAAACACACTCACGATCAAAACTAAAATGAATAGCCACATAAAGGGTCACATAAGAAAGAGTAGACCCAGGATTAAGTAGACAATATACATCACGAGAGAAAAATTTAAGCGTACCAGTACAAATATCAGGGGATTTCTCTAAATCATAGCGGGTGGTAAGAGCGTACAAACAGTTCTGACTAGTGTCGAAGCCAGAAGCAGAAGTAGTAACTTTTGTGCAGGAGCAAGCAAAGTAGAAAAAAGGATCTTATTTTCCCCAAAAGCAACCATAGAAGGACAATACCAATATATATGACCAATCTGACCACATTTAAAGAACTTGTTCCCCCATCTTCACAAACACTACAATGCACCAGACCACAAAATCTATAAGAGGGATATGATGGAGCTGACCGAGCCCCACTAACCTGAGGCTAGGCACCCTGTGTCCTAGGACCACTACTATTCTAAAAATGATGATCGCTCGATGGCTCCAGATAAGGAGCACTAGACGTAGATTAGGAACCAGAATTGTCCCACTTCTTTTTAGACCATTATCCACCATCTCTACCACTCTACTGCTGACCTCCACCCTGATCTAGATACCAAAACTTTTTATTCTGCCTTTTACTCATCTTTGCTTACTTCTTCTTTTTCTCTTCCATTTATTGCTTATACACCGTTAATCTAGAAATGTCTATATCCTTGTTCAACAAGGCAGCCTTACTTTCCAAGATCAAATCATGGGATAACCCAGATGAAAACTTCCTTATTCTAGCCCTCATGCTAGACACTAATTCTAGAGCATATCGCGACAGCTGGTGAAACTTCAAGGCATACTTCTTTACTATCATTCTATCTTGCTTCAAATTCACGAATTCCTCAGTCTTCGCCTTCCTCAACTCCTGAGGAATGAAGTGATTAAGAAAAGCACTAGAGAAATCATCCCACAAAGTGGACTCCGCATTATCACCCCTATACTGGTCTTATTCCTCATACTACTGATACGTCATATCCTTCAATTGATAAATAGCAAACTCCACACCCTCCATGTCAGTAGCATGCATCACACAAAAAATCTTTTCCATCTCATCCATAAAATTTTAAGGATTTTCCTTAACTTTAGAAACAGTGAAAGTCAGAGGGCTCAACCTCATATATTGGCTAACTCTAGTGACCTCAAAATATAGATCAATAGAAACAACATACTCAGTCTGAAAGGCTACTAACTAGGTAAGAAAATGGATCAACTGGTAAAACTCAACATTAGACATATTATCTTGAGGTGTCTGAGAAGGGCTAGGGGGAACCGGTGGAACTCCACATGGGGCAGTAAAATCAAGGGATGGAACTCTAAACTGAGTCTAAACTCTATATGTAGTATGTCCTCTATCGATATTATTCTCCGACGGGATAGAAGAGTTTTCATGAGCATCAAATCTTCTAGGAGGTATGTTCTGAAAAGCAAACATATGAGAATTAGAGTATATTTTAAGATATTAGACTCTATAGCTCGAAATAGAACAGCAAGAAAGGAAAATATTCCTAAATACCTCGTAGCCTCTCCCTTATAAGTATGGGATGCTACACACTCATAAAAGAGACTCTACTTGACATGACTTTGTGGACACCCAATAATACCAAACCTGGATCTAATACCAACTTTATCATAACCCAAACTAGGGCCTGGCCATGACGGGTATCTCAAGTCCAATAAGGATCGAAGACCACCCCAGCGTCTATCCAAATAGAACATAATATCCTCAACATCAAATAAACTTCGAACATATAGTAAGATAAAATAGGACAAGCTCAAAGAATTTAAGATATGTCTATAATAGATAACTGGTAATCAGCCAAAATAACTAACCAATATCACCACCCAAGTCCACAGTAATCCACAAAGCCTTCTAAGAAAATTGAAATTAATAAAGTATCGGGACATGCCCCCTACCCTGACAATGACAATGGCAATGTTAATAATAATGTGAACTCTTAATTCTAATCTATGAAATGGAAACTAATGAAATGCCCAAGTCTCTCGGATAATGAAAGCTCACTACTTCACCAGAACGACCGACGAACCAAACTGCTCAACCTAATCACTGTGCAAAAAAAAGTAAAAGTATCTTCGGTGCCTGCATTGTGTGGGGATACAGCATCCAGAAATAGTTAGTGGATTAAGCATTAGCATGTAAGTCGGGGATCGCGGATAAAATAATGACAAGTCAAGATCTAATTCAGAGCTATGTGAACATCATCATATACATAAATAATATATCGGAAAAAGGAATAAGGTTTAGCGTGCACTTTAAAACTTTATCCTGGACTATATAGCTCAACCGTCATAAGAAAACACCCACGGGTTATATGGGTCCAGCTCTTCCCTGGCTGTAAGTGCCCCAATACCTGTAGTTGTACGAACCAGAGGATGTACATATGCACTACGGGGACTTAAACCTCCTGGCATACCAAGGTGACTTAAGCACCCAATCATGTGATATAATATGGGGGACTCAAACCTCCCAATCATTTAAATAAGGGGGCTCAAACTAATCGATTATTTAGACCCCTGCGTTGGCAATTGCGGATTCCAGTATCGTACCCTCGAGACCTCCACATTCACGACTCAGCTCCACAACCCTCTTTTAAGCCCCATTAAAACATTTATCACACATTTCCATTCATTGAACCATAATACACATTTAGGCATACACTTCCAGTTTCGTCATACCAGCTACACTTGCAAGGTATCATCAACCTGCCAAATCAATTCCATTAAATCTGGAGAATGACTCCCTTTGTTTATTAATACAAGGTAGGGGAACACCGACCCCTTTGTTCATTAAATCAACCATCATGTTTCAATAACATTTTTATATCATTTAATTATTCTGAAAATAGTTCAAAGCAATTTTATTCGTACTCAAAGCACTCATAAAATTGGATTGGGGTTATTACCAATTCAATTGTCAATATTCACAATTTTTGGGGAAATCATAGTCCCCTAAATTTTTCACCATACCCGCCTCAATTGATTACAAAACCACCATTTAAAACATAAGCAATGCATATGTAAACATGCAACATCACATAAACAACAATCATTCAAAAACCCTCAACCCATGTTGAAAATCCACATTCAAAACCATCCAATTTAAAGCCATGAAAATACATGATTTTCATAAATTAAGGATTAGGAAAGAGTAACATGCCTCAAACACCAAGTTTTGTGGAGAGAATTCAACCCTTGAGCCCTTAGATGACTTACTTCTTGGAAACCCTAAGTATCTTGACTTGGAGAGTTTTGAGAGAAGAAGGCATGTTTTGATTACGTTATAAATGAGAAATAACCCCCTTGAGTTCTTTATGTATGTGGGGTTTTAATTGGGTAAGAAGGGAATTTTCTAAAGTTCTCTCAACTTAAAAAGCTAAAAAATTATTGCTAGTGACTACGGGTCACACTGTTATTCATAACGAAATATTATGACTTATCACCAAGAGTCATTACCAAGACAGTGTCATTACGTATACATATTGTTGACCTTATGATTTACATTCATACGACGCATTAGGGCCCCTACGACTCATTGGGTCCTAGTCGTCACCAGCACAGTAACACTTAGAATACACATTGGTTTTACTACAATTTGGATATTATGACTCGCAATGAGTCTATACGACTCATTGGTAACCACTCATACTCAGAATAGAAAACTTTGTCACTCACACTTGCCAGGCTACGATTTGGATCCATACGACTTGACAGGACTCTTTATAACTTGTAAGGGGATTCGTAGTCAAGATAGTGAGGATAAAATTTTTGAAATTTCAAGGGCCAAAAATTTGGGGTGTTATAGTGTAATACACCGTATTTTTCAAGCTTAACTTAACTCTTAGTTCATGAGTTATACAATATACAATTTTTAAAATACTCAGTATTTTTCAATTTAGAGCCTTCCATTGCGTAAGAAATTCAAATAGTTTTCCAACAATATAAAATTTGCCCAAATCCAATAGCCAGGCGAAGAGTTATGGCCAATTTTGTGAAATAGTGTGCCAACTGGCACTCCAGCACGTCGCGGAACCAGGCCAAATAACATTTGGCAATTTCCAGTGAAGCTCTGCGATACCATCATGCCGCGCCACCATCTAATTTCTCAATTTTTAAAATCCAATATTGCTTCGTGATATTGGCACGTCGCGCCAAGGACCAAATCTATAATTGTCAATTTCCAGTAAAGCAACGCTATTGTACCGCATCGCGCCAAGCTTCTAGGTCCTATCCAGTATTGCAATGCGATTCCACTACATCGCTTCATCATCCACATTCCCAGTTGTCATTTTCCAGTGGCTTGGCGCGTCGCGCCAGGTGCCCAAATCAGGAATTTTTTAGTAACGATTTTAAATCATTCCCAGGGGTAATTGGATATTTTCCATGACCCAGTCCAGTCTTTAACACGTAAATTACCCCAAATTAACCTAGTTACATCATTAGTATTCAATTTTTCCCCAAAATCAAAGCATTCTCACTCAAGAAAACAAACCCTAGCTTTAAGAATCAAGGTCAAAACTCAAGAATTTCTTCAAGTACCTTCAAGAACTAATAACCCAAGGTATGTTAGGTGTTCATCTATGGGCCCCTTTCACTCATAGAGTCCAAGAATCTATTTTTAAAACTTCAAGATTTATGATTTATGAACTCTATGCTTGGAATTGAATGTATTCATGTTCATGATAGTAATTGGGATCCAATGCATGTTTAATTATAAGTTTCCATGATATTAAGATAGTTATGTGGTGAATTATATTAATTACATGCTTAACCCTTGAATTTGAAGTTAAATGTTGTTTTCATGATTACATGTGTTGACCATCATCATGTAAAATACTCTTTGCTCCCCAAGTGTTTGCTAAAATGCCTATGTGAAGTAGATAGTGGAATCTTGACATGTCATTATGTGGTCCCAATCATGTACAAGCTTATGTCTTACAAATGTTTGATGAAATGCCTTTACGAATGAATTATGGACAACTGTACATTGTTGTGTATCTCAAGATCATGTTATGCTTTATTTTTTATGCTATCGAGTCTTGGGGGTATTTAATACCCAATAATTTAGTTGTTTACCTAGAGCCAGTGTCAGTTACAAAATAGTCTCAGTCATGTCACAATTAGTAGTACTCTCAGTCAATTATAGAACTCAGTAGAACTAAGTCAGTTACAGAACTCAATAAAACTCAGTAAACTCAGTATCATCTCAGTTCAGTTAAGTATACTTAGTTTAGTGTTTTTCAGTTGGGAGTAGAATTCAGCACCGAGTGAACCCAAGGATAGGGGCTCACCTACCAGTAGAGGGTGTGACCCTTAGAAGTAATCCTTGTGTTCTAGAACTACGTAGCCAACGTAGGTTGAGACATTAAACCTGCCAGTTGAGGGTTGATGAGGTGTTTTAACCTGCCAAATGAGGGTTCTACCATTCTCATTATAGTACTTGCCAGATGAGGGTAACTCTTTAGTGTCTTTACCCATGTCACGGTACTGACACCCTTCCAACTGGGGTCACAGGTTGGACCCCAACTCAGTTATCTTATTTGGGGCATGTCGGTTAGTTGATTACCTTCTACAGTCTCAGTTTCAGTCTTCAGAATAGAACTCAGTTCAGTTCTACAGAATCAGGACTATCAGATATAGTCAATCAGTATTAGTAACTCAGTTATCAGTAACTTCAGATATCGATTATTCAGTATCAGAACTCAGGACTTAGCTTCAGATAAGCTTAGTCTCTCTATTTATTTATATGCACGGTAGTGCATACTCAGTATTTACAGCAGTATCAGTTATCCATGTACTCTCGTGTTTAGTTACTCTATATCATACAGTCAATTATTGCTCGTGCATATGAACTCTTCCATTCAGCCTTACCCCATCTTACATACCAGTACATTCTATGTACTGACACATACTATTTCTTTGCGCTATGATGTCTCACATCATAAGTTCAGACGCTCAGGTTCCTGACCATGCAAAGATAGATTCAGATTCAGTCAGCAGCAGTAGATTTAGCAGTGAGTCTTCATCATTCGAAGATATTCTATTATTTTTTTATTTTAGTAAACTCAGTATTTAAGTAGATAGAGTTAGTTGGGGGATTGTCCCATCAACTCCACTGTCAGACAGTTTCAGTTAGAGGCCTTCTAGACTAAACTTTCAGACAGTATTCAGTTTTATAGATTATTATTTTAGTTGATACAGTTTATCAGTATTTACAGACTTTGAACCTTATGGCGTTTCAGCCTATTTTTCCGTATTTATTACAGTATCATGTTTCAGTGCTCACAACAGATATCAGTCATAGATTAGCTTATGGTCCTTCAGGGTCATAAGCACCGTGTAGCGTCCGGGGTACAGTCTTGAGGAGTTAAAAACTTGGTATCAGAGCCTAAGGTTCAATAGAGTCCTAGGGAGTCTAAAAGCCGCATCAATTATAGTTTTCTGCATGGGTGTGTAGCACGCCACACTTATGGATAGGAGGCTATAAGGTGTTTTAGAAATAGTTTCCCCTTCTTTTAGTATTCATATTATGTGAGTGAGCATGAGCTCAAGTTAAACTCTCAGTCTAATCTATTTCCTCCTTTTCATTTACAAAATATGCCTCCCAAAAGGACTAACGAAAGGAGAATCGAAAATCAGTCAGCCCGTTCAGGCAGATCTCCTGGATGAGCATGCCTTTCATGCAGAATTTAGAGCTGTATTTACTACTCTAGATAATTCTGTAGCAGCTTAGAATGAATGGACAATTGTTGTTCAGGCCAACCTAGTGGCCAATACTGCTACAGCCAGGATTTGGGACTTTACCTGAATGAATCCTCCCCAATTTTCAGGAACTAAGCCAGAAGAGAATCCACAGGAGTTCCTCGATCAGGTTCAGAAGGTCACAGATATCATGGGAGTGACTTCTAGTAAGAGTACTGAGTTAGCTACCTATCATCTAAAAGATGTAGCTCCTACGTGGTTTAATCAGTGGAAGGAAAACAAGGGCACAGATGTAGAGCCCATAGAGTTGAAAGAGTTTGCTACAGCTTTCCTAGATAGATTCTTTCCCTTAGAGCTAAGAGAAGCCAAGGTGTTAGAGTTCATCAACCTCAAGCAAGGTAGTATGAGTGTGAAAGAGTATTCCCTCAAGTTTACTTAGTTAGATAGGTATGCTCCCCATATAGTAGTAGATAGTAGGTCCAGAATCAGTGTCAGATAGTATGGTTAAGGAGTACAGAACAACGATGTTGATTAAAGATATGGACATATCCAAGCTCATGGTTCATGCTCAGAAAATAGAAGAGGATAAGATCAGAGAGAGAGAGGCAGAACAAGAGAGCTAGAATAAGAAGCTTCAACTTTAATCAGCCTAAGTCAGAGGGCGGTAACCATTTCCAGCTTTGCCCAAAATTTTTATTTCTAGCTCTTTCCTCAGCCAGTGCTCCAGTCCCTAAGTTAAGAAATGGTAACAAAGATAGGGCACCAAGCTCTAAATCTCAGGGTAGTGTCAGCAGTGCTCAAACAAATCCTCTATGTCAGCAATGTGGCAAGAACCACCAGGGTATCTGTAGAGATGGAAGTGATGTTTGTTTTGGGTGGGGAAAGCCAGGCCACAGATTCAGAGATTATCCTCAGTCAGGTTCTCAGGGTCAGCATAACCATCTCCCAGCTCATTCTGATCGCCCGAATCAGCTGGGTGCCGCTTCCAGTGCCATCAGTGGGCAATGCCAAAATAGGTTTTATGCACTTCAGTCCAGACAAGATTAGGAAAATTCTCCTGATATGGTCACTGGTATGTTACAAATCTTCCATTTACATGTTTATACCTTGCTAGATCCAAGAGCTTTTTTATCTTTCGTAACTCCTTATATAGCTGTTAACTTCGGAGTCAGTCCAGAAATTCTAGCAGAGCCTTTCTCAGTTTCTACCCCAGTGGGTAAATCTATCATAGCCCGACGGGTATACAGGAACTGTCCGGTTATGATATCTCAGAAAGTTACTTCAGCAAACTAAGTAGAATTAGAGATGACAGATTTTGATGTCATTCTCGGCATAGTTTGGCTCCATTCATGCTATGCCTCAGTTGATTGTAGAAACAGAATAGTTTATTTTTAGTTTCCAAACAAACCAGTCCTTGAATGGAGAGGTAGTACTACAGCTCTTAACGTTCAGTTGATTTCATACCTTAGAGTGACAAAAATGATATCCAAGGGATGTGTCTACCATCTTGTGCGAGTCAAAGACTCTAACTCAGAAACTCCAACTCTTGAGTCAGTTCCAGTAGTAAATGAATTATCAGATGTGTTTCCCAAAGATCTTCCTGGAGTTTCTCCTGTAAAGGAAATTAACCTCGAAATAGACCTTCTTCCAGATACTCAACCCATATCTATTCCGCAATACAGAATGGCACCAGCAGAACTCAAAGAGTTAAAAGAATAGTTAAAGGATCTCTTAGATAAGGGATTCATCAGGCCCAGTATTTTCTCGTGGGGAGCACTAGTCTTATTCATACGTAAGAAAGAAGATTCTCTTAGAATATGTATAGACTACCGTTAGTTGAACAAAGTCACAGTCAAGAATAAATATCCACTTCCTAGAATCGATAACTTGTTTGACCAACTTTAGGGTGCTAGTTTCTTTTCCTAAGATAGACCTCAGATCAGGCTATCAACAGCTTAGAGTCAGAGAATGTAACATTCTGAAAACAACTTTCAGAACCCAGTATGGTCACTTCGAGTTTCTAGTCATGTCCTTAGGTCTTACAAATGCCCCAACAACTTTCATGGACTTAATGAATTGTGTGTTCAAGCAGTACTTAGACGTGTTCATTATAGTCTTCATTGATGGCATTATTGTATATTCCCATAGTGAGAATGATCACACAGATTACCTCAGAATCATACTTCAGACTCTCATAACTCATCAATTGTTCACCAAATTCAGTAAGTGCAAATTTTGGCTAAGGTCAGTAGCATTCCTAGGTCATGTTATTTCTGGTAATGGTATTAGAGTTGATCCTCAAAATACTGAGGCAGTAAAAAGCTAGCCAAGAACCATCTCTCCATCAGATATCAGGAGTTTCATGGGTTTAGTTGGCTATTACCGTTGGTTTGTTGAATGGGTTTCGTCTATTGCATCCCCCATGTCCAAATTGACTCAGAAGAAAGTCCAGTTTCAGTTGTTATATTCTTGTGAGAATAGTTTTTAGGAGTTGAATACTCGACTCACCTCAGCCCCAATTTTGACTCTACCAGATAGTTCAGGCGGGTTTGTTGTGTACTGTGATGCATCCAAAGTAGTTTTGGGTTGTGACCTCATGCAGAGAGGTAAGGTCATAGCCTACGTCTCTAGACAGCTTAAGCCCCACGAAAAGTATTATTTGACTCAAGATCTTGAGTTAGCAGTTGTAGAGTTTGCCTTAAAGAATTGGAGGCACTATTTATATGGGTGCAGAATAATTCTGAATCCTCTCTAGTTTTCGAGGTGAAGGAAAAACAGGATAGAGATCCCAGTCTTATTAAGATGAAAAAGTCAGTTAGAGATCATAAAGTAAAGGTTTTCTCCCAAGGGGGAGATGGTATTTTGTGTTGCCAGGGTCGGCTATGTGCGCCAGGTATAGACGACTTGAGGCAATGAATTCTTGCAGAAGAACATGGTGTGCGTTACTCTATTTATCCAGGAGCCACTAAGATGTACTATTATTTATGGGAGATCTATTGGTGGAGTGGGATAAAGAGGGATATTGCAAAATTTGTAGCTAAATACACTACATGTCAGCAAGTTAAGACTGAACACCAGAAACCTAGTAGGTCCATGCAAGAGTTCAGTATTCCCATATAGAAATGGGAAAAAGTGCACATGGACTTTGTGATGGCTTTTCCTCGTACTCATCATCAACATGATTCTATATGGGTTATCATAGACAGGATGACCAACTCAACTCATTTCTTACCGGTCCATATGTAACGCCCCGAAATCTAATTCCAGAATGTCACATGGTGCTTAAGGCTACAAGTAGCCCTAAGCTAACGCTTTAAGCCTGCTACTACATATAAAACTTACTTTGAGATGAATAAAGAAAAATAAAGGTACTGTCATATCGTAATCATAAAGGGAATCTGAAGAAATACTTGTCTAAACAGTCAAAATACTGAAAGTCTAAACGTACTGATAATCTAGTCTGACAAAGCCTCTACTAATCAAGAAATAGAGAGTCATTGGGATAGACCCCCAACTAAATTGACTAAACTGAAAACAATAACAATTGAAAATCTGAGCAATAGGTCCTCGAACCATGAGGACTCACCAACTGCAGAGTATAGACAAAGGTACTCGGGAATCACTATCACTGTTGGGACTGAGCACCTGAACCTACATTATGAGACAATGTAGCACACAAACGTATATGTGGATCAGTACTTTGAGGATGTATTGAGTATATGGGGGTGGATGCATTTAAGTAAACAATGTTATCATTCTTTAAAAAACATGCATGCTGATATGAATGACTCACATAGCTTGAGTAAAACTGAAATCTGAATCTCATAAATCATGTATATTGAAGAATATAGTACAAATCTAGTGAGTCATTACACTTAGTTCTAAAATCTGTATTCTCCATCTTATTCTCAAAACCTGTAAGCAAGAGAAATCATTAAAAATAATAGCTTTCAAAACTTATACTTTTATCTTATGGAGAATAGGGGACTTCTTTAAAACTTAGATATTTTAGGACATTGGGAACCTCAAAATCAAACATTCAACATATAAAATTTTATCTTAATTAGAGTAGGGGACTTCTTTGGGTGTTTCTTCTAATCGACTTAAACCATGTGAGCCACATGGAGTCCAACGTCTTGCCCAAGTTGGGGAGAGCAGCTCTACCCTTTCCATCAGAATAGAACCTTAACTTTAGTGATCACTATCTTAACCCACTTAGGGTAAATCAGAAAGCTACGGGGGCACGTAGTTCTGGGGCGTAGACCTGGGAATCATACCCAACTCGATGTTAAATACTACTCCCATACTTAAGCTCGAAACTTTTAGGAAATCCACCTTAAAATAATTCAAGGGTCTATAATAAAGACCAAATATACTTTTCTTGACTTTAAGTCATAATTAATGTGGATCCCTATCTTAACTTAGACTCAAAAGGTCAAGTCTTTAACTAAAATCTGAAAATAGCTTAACTATGGGGTACTTATAACCCAAAGAATCTTAAACAATAATCTTTAAAAAGGGTCTATTAACCCAAACAGTGATCTTAAGTCAGATATTACAAAATTCATGCTTGGTAATGCAATCACTCATAAGGTATCTTAGAATCTGTAAATTTCATCAATAGGCATGGAAATATAAATAAAATCATGTAATTCAACTTTTAATCCATAGAAAATCTCACAATCTTATAAATAATGAAAGTGGGTATGAACCCTAACTTAATTTCATGGAAATTCTCATAAATTGCAGAAATTTTGTAATTTAAAATAAGCCTTTGGGAACAAGGGTGAAAGGTTACCCTTGTTCAAACCCCACATACCTTAGATTATGACTTGTAGATGAACAAGCTTGCTTGAGACTCTTTTTCGTACTCTTGAGTGAGGGTTCTTGAAGCTTTTGACTTGGGAACCTTGAATATTAACTCAATTTGTAGAAACTATGGTGGAATGTTAAGGTTCTTGGAGAAAGATTTAGATTTGCTCTTAAGGGGTAATCGTGAGAAAAAACCATAGTTTTTGGATGTTATGGATGAATATAATGTTTGTGCCTTGAATCTGATGTATTTAGATGTGAAAAGAGTGGGAAAATATAGAAAAACCCTTATTAAAAATGGCTTTAAAATACTAGATGGAATCTGCGACGGCACGTGCGACGGTCCGTCGCTAGCTTGATGGTCCATCGGCCTGACCGTCGCACCTGGGCCAGAATATGATCTTTCTGCCTTAGTTGCGATGGCTTGGGCGACGGTCCGTCGGCCATTCCATCGTTCCTGACCAAAAGGTGGACTCACTGCCTCCGCTGCAACGGTTTGGGCGACGGTCCATCGGCCCTTTCCGTCGCACCTAGGCAATTCAGACTGCTTTCTGTAATTCGATCATAAATTTCTACCCCGACATCGAATTTTGACGAAATGGGTATCGTTGGAAAGATAATTCAATTTCCCATGTGATAAAAAGTCAAAATTAGGAAAATTCACTATTTTTTAAATACTAATCACTTTGGAAGTCATTCCTTAATCTTTTAAAGGCGTAATTAGGCTACACTTGACATGCTCCAAAGTCTTAGACTACGAGGGAACTTTACGGGGTCCTATAATTTCTCCCCCTTGGAAATATTCGTCCTCGAATGTCACTAGTTAGGTTAAGAATACGGAGAAAAAAATTGAGAATGCACGGCGGAAACAACTTTACTAATCTGACTCTGTGTCATTTTAAACTTTTGAGTATCTCAGAGAATTCATGGAGAAGGCAACTCTATAGATGAATACACATGATTAGAAAGGAATTGAATGAAGGAAGAGTAGTACCTTCATCTAGATCTAAACTCATGGAGAAGAGTTGCGGGTACTTGGCTTGCATGTCTGCTTTTGCTTCCCAAGTAGCGCCCTCAACTGACTGGTTCCGCCAAAGAACTTTGACCAAGGGAACCTCTTTGTTCCTTAGTCTATGGATCTGATGGTCTAGAATCTCGACTGGAATCTCTTCGTAAGAAAGACTGGTCTGAATATCTGAGCTCTCTGAAGAATCTACAACAATGGAATCACCAATGCTCTTCTTAAGCATGGAGACGTGAAAGACGAGATGGGCAACTGACATATCTGCGGGTAACTAAACTTCCTAGACTATTTTCCCAACACGTCTCAGAACTTTATAAGGGCCAACACAATGGGGACTAAGCTTCCCGTTTTTGCCAAACCTCTTCATCCCCTTCATGGGTGAAATCTTCAAGTACACCCAATCACCCACCTCAAACTCAAGATCTCTTCTCCTCACATATGCATATGACTTCTGATGACTCTGGGCTATTTTCAACCTTTCTCTAATTAACTTAACTTTTTCCATAGCCTCAAACATAGCATCAGGTCCAATCAAAGCAGCTTCACCTACTTTAAACCAACCTATGGGTGATCTACATCTCCTCCCATAAAGAGCCTCAAACGGGTCCATCTGGATACTAGAGTGATAACTATTGTTACATGCAAACTTAATAAGTGGAAAATGCTCATCCCAACTACCTTTGAAATCAAGAGCGCATGCCCTCAACATGTATTCCAAAGTTTGGATGGTCCTCTCAGCCTAACCATCTGTCTGCGGATGAAAAGCAAAACTCAAATGAACTTGGGTACCAAGACCCTTCTGAAACGCTCTCCAAAACTGAGAAGTGAATTAAGCACCCCTATCCGAGATGATAGACAAGGGAACTCCATGCAACCTGACTAACACTTGGATGTACAACCTAGCATAATCCTCAGCTTAATAAGATGTATCCACAGGCAAGAAATACGCTGACTTAGTTAACTAGTCTACAACAACCCAAATCAAATCATGATGGCGACGCGAAAGGGGTAGACTAGTCACGAAATCCATATTCACCTTTTCCCACTTCCAAGTTGGGCTACCAAACTCTTGCAACTTACCACCAGGTTTTTGGTGCTCTACCTTAACCTGTTGATAAGTTGCACATTTTTCCATAAACTCGTCTATATCCTTCTTCATACCACTCCACCAATAGATTTCCCGCAAATTGTGGTACATCTTGGTAGCATCAGGATGAATAGAATATCCCGCGCCTTGTGCTTCATCCATAATTCTCTTCCTCAAGTCACCAACATACGGAACACATAATCTATTCTGACATCTCAACATACCATCTCCCCCTTAGGAGAAAACCTCTACCTTTTGGTCCTTAACTGACTCTTTCAGTTTGACCAAACTAGCATCCATGTCTTGCTTCTCCTTCACTTCCTAAACTAAAGAGGATTCAGAACTACTCTGAACCCAAGCACTATCTTCAGCTGAGACAAGCAACGTAACACCCAGTTTAGCCAAACGATGCATTTCACAAGCTAACTCTTTCTTATCTTTTTCTACATGAGCAACACTGCCCATAGACAATTTGCTAAGGATATCTTCCACTACATTAGCCTTGCCTGGATGATACAACACACTCATGTCATAATCTTTTAGAACCTCTAACCATCTCCTCTAATGAATATTAAACTCCTTCTGAGAAAACACATACTGCAGGCTCTTGTGGTCCGTAAAGATATCAACATAAACACCATACAGATAGTGTCTCCAGATTTTTAAAGTAAAGACCACAACAACTAACTCTAAATCATGGGTTGGGTAATTATTTTCATAAGGTTTCAACTGCCTAGAAGCATAGGCTATAACCTTACTGTGCTGCATCAAAACACAACCCCAACCAATGCTAGAGGCATCACAATACACCACAAAATTATCAGTACCATCAGGCAATGTCAACACAGGGACTGAAGTGAGTTGAGTCTTCAACTCCTGAAAACTCTTCTCGCAAGAATTTGACCAAAGGAACTTAACTTTCTTTTAGGTCAGTCTAGACATAGGAGACGCAATAGAGGAGAAACCTTCAACAAAATGGCAGTAATAGACTGCTAGACCCAAGAAACTTCTAATGTCTAATGGAGAGATAGATCTAGGCTAATTTCTTATAGCTTCTGTCTTTTAGGGATCAACTCTAATGCCTTCGGCTGAAATAATATGACCTTGAAAAGATACTGACCTTAGCCAAAATTCACACTTGCTGAATTTGGCGAACAACTGATGATCTCTAAGAGTTTAAAAGACAATTCTAAAATGATCTGCATGGTCATTCTCTGTACGAGAGTACACAAGGAGATCATCTATGAACACTATGACAAACATATCAAGATACTATTTGAATACTCGATTCATGAGGTCCATGAAAGTTGTTGGAGCATTGGTTAGCCCAAAAGACATGACTACAAACTCAAAGTGACCATAACGGGTTTGGAAGACTGTCTTTGGGATATCACACTCCCTTACTTTAAGCTGGTGATAGCCGGATCTAAGGTCTATCTTTAAGAAATAACTTACACCTTACAACTGATCAAACAGGTCATCAATTTTAGAAAGAGGGTACGTGTTCTTAATTGTAACCTTATTCAGCTGACAATAGTTAATACACATACGTAAAGAACCATCTTTCTTTCGCACGAACAGGACAGGTGCGCCCCAAGGAGAAACACTGGGCCTTATGAAACCCTTATCTAGAATATCTTTGAGTCTTTCTTTCAACTCCTTAAGCTCTGCGGGTTCCATACGGTATGGAGGAATAGAAATAGGTTGTGTATCGGGAACAAGGTCAACCCCAAATTCTATCTCTCTATCAAGAGGTACCCCTGGGAGATCTTCCAAAAAGACATCAGGAAACTCATTAACTATGTTGACTGACTGAATGGTCAGAGTCTCAGACTTAGTGTCTTTAACTCAAACTAGGTGATAGATGCGACCTTTGGATATTAGCTTTCTGGCTTTGAGATAGGATATAAAATAACTCTTGGGAGATACTGAACTCCCGGACCACTCGAAGAATGGATCATCAGGGAACTAAAACTTAACCACATGGGTACGACAGTCTATAGATGCATAATAGGAATGAATCCAATCCATACCCAAAATAAGGTCAAAATCGACCATATCTAACTCTATCAAATCAACAAATATAACTTTGTGAAGAACCGTAATAGGGCACTTTTTGTAAACTTGCTTAGAAACAACTGAATCTCCTACTGAGGTAGAAACCAGAATAGGCTCAAGGATCTTTTCGGGACTCATTTCAAAATTTACAGCAACTAATGGGGTCACGTAAGAGAAACTTAACCCAGGGTCCAATAACACATAAACATCAAAGTGAAAAACATGACGCATACTAGTCATAACATCTGGTGTATGCTCCTGCTCCTGGCGGAATGGCAAAGCGTAGAATTGGTTTTGGCGCTGACCGCAAGTAGTATTTGATGAAACACCCTGAGGAGGAGCTGGATGGGCTACAGAAGCTGGTGTACTGGTAGCCTGAGTCTGGGGACGAATATATTTGTTCCCCTGCCTAACATGCGGGCAATCTCTAAGTCTTTGGCCCAACTTTCCATAACCAAAACAACCTCTCTACTCTGCCAAACGCTCGCCGGGATAAGTCCTATCACACTTAGTATAAGATGGATAACAGGGCCTATTACTCACATTGTTCTGGGACCTGGACGTAGAAGACTTATTCCCTTGCTCCTGCCTATTTCTGGGTATGGGAAAACTAGCTGACGAAGGCGCTGGAATAGACGAACAACTCTGAAACTATGGACGGTTCCCTCCATAGGATCTAGTCTGACCATGCTCAAACTGCTCCGATCTAGCCCTCTTATTTCCCTTACTCTGTCTCTCTCCCTTATCTTATCAGCCTGAATCTGCTGATAATACATCATTAGTCTGGACAGATCCATATCCCTATTGAGCATAGAAGTCCTACACTCTTTTAGTACCAAACCAGACACACCATTCATGAACTTGCTCATACTAGATCGGGTGTCAGCTACCAAGTCAGGGGCATACTTAGCTAACTGGTTGAACATAAGAAAATACTCCTTTACAGTTATAGAGCCTTACCTCAGGTTTATAAACTCCTTTATCTTTGCCTACCTCATCTCAAGTGGGAAGAACTTATCTAAGAATATATCCTAGAACACCTTCATAGACATGAGAGCAGCATTCTCCCCTCTATTCTTCCTCCATGCCACAACCCAGTCATAAACAATATCTTTCAGCCTATAAGAGGCCAGCTCTACACTCTCTTCTGTAGAAATATGCATGACTCAGGTGATCTTCTTCACCTCCTCAAGATACAACTGTGGGTCCTCACCTGCCTTAGACCCATAGAACTCTAGCAGATTCATTCTCATGAAATCTCGAATCCGAGCTACAGTAAAATCACCTCCTTACTTGTGTGGAACTGCAGCCTAGTTATTGGCCTGAACATTCACGGTGACTGCTTGGGCTAACGCCTGAAAGGCATCCCGAAACTCAGCGTGAGACACGTTCTCATTCAGGAGATTGGCCGATTGAGGTAGTTGATCGACATTTCTACGGGAATTAGCTCTTTGGGGAGGCATTTTCTATCATAAGAGAGCATGAGTCAATAGTAGATAGAGATAGTAGTAGGCACGATAGACTCTGAAAGAAAGAGATGACTTTTTACTAAAATGTCCCGTAGCCTCTCGCTCATAGATATGGCACTCTACTCACCAATGATAAAGACTCTACGTAACATGGTTTGTCAGACTCCCTAGGACTCCTTAAACCTTAAGATCAGATACCAAGTTTGTAACACCCCGAAATCTCATCCCAGAACGTCACATGGTGTTTAAGGCTACAAGTAGCCCCAAGAAAACCTTTTGTGCCTGCTACTACATATAAAACTTACTTTGAGATGAGTAAAGCAAAACAATGGTACTGTCATATCATAATCATAAAGGAAATTTGAAGAAATACTTGTCTGAACCGTCAAAATAGTGAAAATCTAAACGTACTGATAATCTAGTCTGACAAAGCCTCTACTAATCAAGAACTAGAGAGTCATTGGGACAGACCCCCAACTGAATCAAATAAACTGAAAACAATAAAAACTAAAAATCTGAGCAATAGGTCCTTGAACCATGAGGACTCACAAACTGCGGAGTATAGACAAGGTTACTTGGGAATCACTGTCACTGCTGGGACTGAGCACCTGAACCTACATTATGAGACAATATAGCACACAAACGTATATGTGGATCAATACTTTAAGGATGTACTGAGTATATGGGGGTGGATGCATTTAAGTAAACAAAGTTATCATTCTTTATAAAACATGCATTCTGATATGAATGACTCACATAGCTTGAGTAAAACTAAAATCTGAATCTCATAAATCATGTATATTGAAGAATATAGTACAAATCTAGTGAGTCATTACACTTAGTTCTAAAATCTGTATTATCCATCTTATTCTCAAAACATGTAAGCAAGAGAAATCATTAAAAACAACAGCTTTCAAAACTTATACTTTTATCTTATGGAGAATAAGGGACTTCTTTAAAACTTAGATATTTTAGGACTTTGGGAACCTCAAAATCAAACTTTCAACATATAAACTTTTATCTTAATTAGAGTAGGGGACTACTTTGGGAGATCTTCTAACCGACTTAAACCATGTGAGTCACATGGAGTCCAACGTCTTGCCCATGTTGGGGAGAGCAGCTTTATCCTTGCCATCGGAATAGAACCTTAACTTTAGTGATCACTATCTTAACCCACTTAGGGTAAATCAGAAATCTATGGGGGCACGTAGTTCTGGGGCATGAGACCTTGGAATCATACCCAACTCGGTGCTAAATACTACTCCCATACTTATGCTCGGAACTTTTAGGAAATCCACCTTAAAATAATTCAAGGGTCTATAATAAAGACCAAATATATTTTTCTTGACACTAAGTCATAATTAATGTGGATCCTTATCTTAACTTAGACTCAAAAGGTAAAATCTTTAACTAAACTCTGAAAATAGCTTAATTATGGGGTACTTATGACCCAAACAATCTTGAACAACAATCTTTAAAGGGGGTCTATTGACCCAAATAGTAATCTCAAGTCAGATATCACAAAATTCATGCTTGGTAATGTAATTACTCTTAAAGTATCTTAGAATCTATAAATTTCATCAATAGGCATGGAAATATAAATAAAATCATGATATTCAACTTTTAATTCATGGAAAATCTCATAACCTTACAAATAATGAAAGTGGGTATGGACCCTAACTTAATTTCATGGAAAATCTCATAAATTGAAGAAATTTTGTAAATTAAAATAAGCCTTTAGGCACAAGGGTAAAAGGGTTACCCTTGTTCAAACCCCACATACCTTATATTATGACTTGTAGATTAACAAGCTTGCTTGAGATTCTTTTCTGTACTCTTGAGTAAGGGTTCTTGAAGCTTTTGACTTGGGAGCCTTGAATCTTAACTCAATTTGTAGAAACTATGGTTGAATCTTAAGGTTTTTGGAGAAAGATTTGGATTTTGTCTTGAGGGTTAATCTTGATAGAAAACCATAGTTTTTGGATGTTAAGGAGAAATATAATGTTTGTGCCTTGAATCTGATGTATTTAGATGTGAAAAGGGTGGGAAAAAAACAAAAAGCCCTTTTTAAAAATGTTTTTAAAATACTGGACAGAATTTGTAATGGCTTGTGCGATAGTCCATTGCTGGCTTGATGGTCCGTCAGCCTGACCGTCACACCTAGGCCAGAATATGATCTTTCTGCCTTAGTTGCTATGGCTTGAGCGATGGTCCATCGCTAGCTTGACGGTCCGTCGGCCATTCCGTCGTGCCTGGCCAGAAGATGGACTCACTGCATTTGCTGCGATGGTTTAGACGACAACCCGTCGCTAGCTCGACAGTCCGTCGGCCCTTTTCATCGCACCTGGGCGGTTCTGACTGCTTTCTGTAATTCGTCCATAACTTTCTACCCCGACAACAAATTTTGATGAAATAGGCATCGTTAGAAAGATAATTCAATTTCCCATGTGATAAAAAGTCAAAATTAGGAAAATTCAATATTGTTTAAACACTAATCACTTTGGAAGTCATTTCTTAATCTTTTAAAGGCAAAATTAGCCTTCACTTGACATGCTCCAATGGCTTAGACTACAAGAGAACTTAGCGGGGTCTTATAATTTCTCCCCCTTGGAAACATTCATACTCAAATTTCACTAGTTAGCTAAGAATACAGAGAAAAAAAATAGGAATGCATAGTTGAAACAACTTTACTAATCTGACTCTGTGTCATTCTAAACTTTTGAGTATCTCAGAGAATGCATGAACTTATAGAGAAGGAAACTCTATAGATGAATACACATGATTAGAAAGGAACTGAATGAAGGAAGAGTAGTACCTTCAGCTAGATCTGAACTCGCGAAGAAGAGTTGTGGGTACTTGGCTTGCATGTTTGCTTTTGCTTCCCAAGTAACGCCCTCAACTGACTGGTTCCACCAAAGAACTTTGACCAAGGGAACCTCTTTGTTCCTTAGTCTACGGATCTGATGGTTCAGACTGCTTTCTGTAATTAGGCCATAACTTTCTACCCTGATATCGAATTTTGACGAAATGGGTATTGTTGAAAAGATAATTCAATTTCCCATGTGATAAAAAGTCAAAAGTAGGAAAATTAATTATGGTTTAAACACTAATCACATTGGAAGTCATTCCTTATTTTTTTAAAGGTGAAATTAGGATTCACTTGACATGCTCCAAAGGCTTAGACTACGAGGAAACTTTTTTGGGTCTTACACCATACCTCCTATTCAGTCGAGGACAATTCCAAACTTGATATAAGAGATTTGTTCAGGTTACACGGAGTCCCAATATCTATTATCTCAGAAAGAGGTACCCAATTTACCTCTCATTTTTGGAAAGTATTCTAAAAGGGTCTTGGTACCCGAGTTCACCTTAGTACAACCTTCTGCCCTCAGACAGATGGTCAAGCAGAAAGGACCATTCAGACTCTAGAAGATATGCTAAGAGCCTTCGTAGTCAATTTTAAGGGTAGTTGGGATGACTATTTCCTTTTATCAAATTCGCATACAATAACAACTATGATTCCAGTATTTGGATGGCTCCGTTTGAGGCTCTCTATAGTAGGAGATGCAGATCTTTAATTAGTTGGTTTGAGGTAGGTGAGTCTGCAGTAGTAGGGAATGACCTAGTATTTGATGCCTTAGAGAAGGTTCAGTTGATCAGAGAAAGACTTAGGGCTTCCCAGAGCCGACAGAAATCATATGCAAATATGCGGAGAAAGGATCTCGAGTTTAAGATCGGTGATTTTGTGTTCTTAAAACTCTCTCCCATGAAGGGGGTAAAGAGTTTCGGCAAGAAGGGAAAGCTCAGTCCCTGATATGTCAGTCCTTATAGAATTCTCAGTCACTTCGGAAAGGTAGCTTATGAGATTGAGTTGCCTGTAGATCTAGCTTTAGTACACAAAGTATTCCATGTCTCCTTGCTAAAGAAATGTATTGGTGACCCCGAAGTCATAGTACCCTTAGAGAACGTAAACATTCAGAATAATCTCTCTTTCGAAGAGGTTCCAGTCCAGATCCTCAATCATCAGATTCGCAGACTGAGGAACAAAGAAGTTCCCTTAGTCAAAGTTTGTAATGCCCCGAGATCTCATTCCGAGACTTCACACAGTGCTTATGACCCCGAAGGACCACAAGCTAACCCTTTACTGATATCTATACTTTTACACTGCATAATATCGGAAATAAATGCGGAAACTAGCAAAAAGGTTCAACACATCTATGAATACTCATAATACAGAAAACTGAATACTAATACATCCGTCTGAAAAGCCTCTAAACTGTCTGAACTATGGAGTTGATGGGACAGGTCCCTAACTAACTCCGTCAACTGAAAATAAACAAGGTATGAAGCAATAATAGTAAATTGAGATTCGTCCTCGAAAAAAAAGGACTCACTGCTACTGCTGCTGACTGGGACTGAACTGTTGAGGATAATCTGGATCTTGTGCCTCTGAACCTATGGTGTCAAATAAAACACCATAGCGCAAATACGTCAGTACAAGAATGTACCGAGTATGTAGATGAGGTAGGATAATGCAAGGGCTCATGCATGCACAATATCTAAATTGACTAATCATGAAGATGCTGCATGAGAACACATACATGAATGCACAAAACATAAACACAATCATCGCAATTCTAGATACTAAAACTCGGATACCACCTTACTGTAGACTGAACTCACTGAGCGTACTATTTTTGTCTGACAGTATTAGTGATCAATTTTCTAACAGATTATTCTAGAGCGATTCTCAATGATAAGAAGTATGATCATGTCCGAATCTGACAACATGAATACTTAATAGAATCTGAGATGGAGATCAAGCCTATCTGACGGGAGATCTCTAGATATGATAATAAGAATACTCAACATGGTCTGAGACTGAGATCAAATTTTCTAATAGATTACTTTGGAAGCTTATCAATGATAAGAAATATGATTATATCTGAATCTGACGAAAATAATATTCAATAGAAATCTGATACTGTGATCAAGCCTGTCTGGAGGCATATCTCTGAATATGATATCAAACAATTATATATAAGACCAAGCCTATCTGATGAGATGGTCCATAAATTAATGGAACTATCTGAGTTCCTCATTGAGATAAATGACTGTACCACATAGTCCTGATTTCTGAAGATTAATTCTGAAACTGAGACTGAATCTGAAACTAATACTGTGGGAAGTAGTCATCTAACCGACATGCCCCAACCTACCACAGGTGGGGTCCAACCTCTACCCCCGATTGGAAGGGTGCCAATATCGTGCCACGGGTAAAGACATTATTTTTTCTCTAAGGTCAGGCTCTCTGGCAGTGACCTTCAATAGGACGTAAAGCTTTCTTAACGGGTGACTTTTTTTCCTGTGCTAGCTGCACAGTTCTGGAATGCAAGGATTTATTCTAAGAAACACACCCTCTACTAGCAGGTGAGTTCCCATCCTTGGGTTCTCTCAGTGCTGAATCCTATTCCCAACTGAAAGACTCTAGGTTGATTCTTAGACTGTACTAAACAAAACCAAATCTGATACTGATCATGTTTCTCAAAAGATCTGACTGAGTTACGCTGAGATTACTTAGTTCCGTATCTGACGAAAAAATATTGAATCATGGTATCTGACTGACAATACAGAGCTTGAATAGATTACTCGAATCACTTCTGAGATTAGAATTGAATCACTTGAATACTATTAGAACTGAGCGGATAATAGTACTGAGGCTAGATTACTAGTGATACAGAGATTACAGAGATAACTGAGATTACTAAGCTTTCTTAAGTTCTGCACTTGTCTGAGGATACAGAGTTCTATAATTCACTGAGTTATGAGAATCATGGCTCGACTAAAATTATCGAGAAACTGACACGGGCTCTAGACAACAGCTCTATTATCGGGTATAAATACCCCCAAGACTCGATGACATAAAAGTAAATCATAATCATTCATTTATCATCACGTTCATTTATATATCATCACAATCATTCAAAGCATCTCATAATCATTAAAGCATTTTCACAGTCGCCGAGGGGTCACTTTAGGCATCTCAGAATCATAATCATATAATAACGTAGGGAAACATGCTACAAAATCGTACTCCATTCAACAAGGTTTTACCTCAGCAATTTCATACCTATATCAATCTTGACACGTGTTTGGATATCACATAGCTTGGGGAAACTTCACACTATCACGTCATAACCTACTTGCTAACCACTTGGCATGTATTACAAGCTTAGCATATATCAAGAGCACATAAATAAGGAAATCACTACTATCACCTCTCCACTTGTTCACTAAGGTCCTTCAACAAAACACTAGACATGTATGGGTTCACACTTATTTGGGAATTTCCTACTACCATGGAATAATTCATTCACTTGGGCATTTTATCAAACACTAAGCACAAACTAACTCACAATTTGGGGTTTCCTATTCAACATACTATAATGGCCCTGATGCTTCACCTATGCTCTTTATCAAACCTATGGGGGACATGCTTCACTTATTCAACCATTTATACACCTAAAATTCATGAACACATCACATAGAAAATAACTTCAAGAAGGTCTATCACAAACATCACATGAATTCCACATACTAGGGTCAAAGCTCATAAATTTTGTAGGAAAACATAAATCAAAACTCGACAACACATTAAACATCAATTTAAACTCATACAAATCATTAACAACTCATAAACATAAAATCTTTTAGTTTTAAAAAGGGTTCTTGAGCTTCTTGGATGAAAGGGGCCCAAGAATCAACATCTACATACTTTAATCTTTTAAATTGGATAAATTCTAATGCTTGAGACTCTATCTGCACTCGTAATAAATGACTCTCGAAGCCCACACTATGAGAAACTTGATTCTTAAAGAAATCTTGAAGAATTTATGGATGATTTTTGGAAGATTAGAGTTCTTGAATGAAACCCTAGATATTCTCTCTTTAGAGAATTGGAAGAGAAAATGAAGGAAATTAGGGTTTTGGATGAGGTTTCCCATATTTATAGAGGCTTCCAAAAGGTGAGAATGACCAAAATACCCTTGCAAAAATGTTCTAAAATTGCTGGAAAAATATTCTTGACGACATCTGTGACAAGCCGTCTAGCCCGTGATAGGCCGTCACAAATTGTCATCACAAAAAGGGGTTGAATTCTTGATTTTCTGCCCAGGGCTGACGACATTTGGTGATAGGCCATCATAGGCGTGATGGCTTGTCACAATTGTCATCACCAGTTTCCCGGTCAGACATGCTGGAGTAAAATTGGCATAACTCTTTTCTACGATATCGGTTTTTGACAAAATTGGTATCGTTGGAAAGATAATTCAAAGATATTTCATTTGATATTTAGTAAGTCCTCTAATTCGATATATAAAATAAGTTATGGTCGATTGAAGTTGACCCATTTTTTGTCGGTCACTAAAATTTGAACGATAGGAAAGATTTCAACTCGTCCATGAGTTAGGGGACCTCTATGATCTCAATTCATGCTCAAATAGATTCCCACACGATTCAAAGTATTTCATACTTGGGAGAATATTTCTGAAACATTTTGACTCGGATTTTCTCTTTACCAAAATACGCTCTAAGGCTCGGACTGGAAGAGGATTTTGCGGGGTATTACATTATTTCCACCTTGAGAATATTCGTCCTCGAATGTTGCTTGATAGACTGAGAATATAGTTCAACAAAACTTACTCAATAAATGGAAACATCTCAGATCAGGACTACGCAACTAGAACGACTGACGTATAGAGTTCTCACACTGGGCATGCATATCTGATGCATGGACTGATAATTGGGATGATCTTATGAATACACGACTGAACACATACTGACAAGCTGAACTCATTCATACTAAATGCACATATCTAATGCATGAATGTCTGGATAAGCTGACTTTTGAAATTATGACTTGACAATGCAATGACAACTGATGCTAACTCCATAAAGAAAATATGAACATGCATCGGGATGGATCTAATGTCATGCAACATTATAATACTATAGGGTATCTCCCCCTTGGGACTCTATGTCCCTCTAAACACACTTCGCTGAAATACTGGAGCGGTGAACGGGGCACCTACAGACTGGGTCATAATTGACCGATCAAGATCTTAAACTCATGCACGACTCATGCTAACATATAAGCTCAAAATGGGAGCAAAGGATCTAACAATGCATATCAAAAAGATGAAGGGCTTATAACATACCCGGGTCTATTTTAGGGAATCCTTCCCAATCAAGGCGAGCCTGAAACGCATGAAGTCTACCCCTTTGAGTCAGCACTCTACATTCTCGCATTCTATGGCCTAGATCACTACACCCAAAGCATACATCACTACCGGCTCTACACACACCTTGGTGGAGCCTTCCACACTCTCCACAACTCAAATAGATACGAACACCACTAGCACTACTCTGGGCTTTGGATCTTGGTGCTCCCTCAGATCTACCACCCCCAAACACAGGTGTGGGTACACTAGCTGAAGATGGAGCTGGGACTAAAAATATCCGACCATACTGAGAACTAATACCACCTTGAGACCCTGACTATGAGAAACCATGACTACCTATCTTGGCTCTTTTACTTACTCTCTCTCTTTAGAAACATGCATAATCAGGGTGATCTTCTTCACCTTCTCTAGCTAAAGATGCGGGTTCTCACCTACTACTGACCCAAAGAATTCTGGCGGGTTCATTTTCATAAAATTTCTAACCCTGGCTGCGGCGGAATTCCCATCTTGCTGAGGTGGGGTTGCAGCCTAGTCACAGATACATACCTTAATCTTTGAAATTGGATAAATTCTAATGCTTGAGACTCTATCCACACTCGTAATAAATGACTCTCGAAGCCCACACTATGAGAAACTTGATTCTTGAAGAATTTATGGATGATTTTTGAAAGATTAGGGTTCTTGAATGATACCCTAGTTATTCTTTCTTTAGAGAATTGGAAGAGAAAATGAAGGAAATTAGGGTTTTGGATGAGGTTTCCCATATTTATAGAGGCTTCCAAAAGGTGAGAAATGACCAAAATACCCTTGCAAAAATGTTCTAAAATTGCTGGAAAAATATTCTTGACGACATCCGTGACAAGCCGTCTGGCCCGTGATAAGCCGTCACGAATTATCGTCATAAAAAGAGGTAGAATTCTTGATTTTCTTCCCAGGGCTAACGACATTTGGTGATAAGCCGTCACGGGCGTGACGGCTTGTCACAATTGTCATCACCAGTTTTCCAGCCAGATATGCTGGAGTAAAATAGGCATAACTCTTTGCTCCAATATCGATTTTTGACAAAATTGGTATCGTTGGAAATATAATTCAAAGATCTTTCATTTGATATATAGTAGGTTCTCTAATTCGATATATACAAGGAGTTATGGTCGATTGAAGTTGACCTAATTTTTGACGGTCACTAACACTTGAACGATAGGAAAGCTTTCAACTCATCCATGAGTTAGGGGACCTCTATGATCTTAATTCATGCTCAAATAAATTCTCACACGATTCAAAGTATTTCATACTTGGGAGGATATTTCTGAAATATTTTGACTCAGATTTTCGCTTTACCAAAATACGCTCTAAGGCTCGAACTGGAAGAGGATTTTGCAGGGCATTACAAAGTTATTTGGCGATATCAGTCTGTAGAGGGAGCTACTTGGGAAGAAGAAGTAGATATGTAGGAAAAGTATGCTTACCTCTTCTTCGCAACCTCAAATCCAGCTTAAGGTAACAGTCTCCCTTAGTTTTACTCAGTTCCATGTTCAGTTATAATTATAACATGGTATCTATTACCGTTGCGTATTCAGTCATGCATTCATGAATCAGTTCAGACATGTACTCATGCATCAGATATGCATGGTCAGTATAAGATTCAGCTTATCAGTAGCTTCAGTCATGTATTCAATGCATCAGATATACATGTTCAGTATGAGAACTCAGCTTGTCAGTAGTTCAGTCATGTAGTCATGCATCAAATATGTATGTTCAGTCTGTAAACTCAGTCTATCAGTTTTTCAGCTTAATCAGTCTCATTCGAGGATGAATATTTCCAAGAGGGAGATATTGTAATACCCCGTATTTCTCAAGCATAACTTAACTCTCATTTCATGAGTTATACAATATAACATTTTTAAAATACTTAGTATTTTTCAGTTTAAAGTCTGCCATTGTGTAGGAAATTTAATTATCTTTTAAACGATACAAAATTCGCCCAAATTCGATAACCAGACGAAGAGTTATGGCCAATTTAGTGAAACAGTGTACCAACTGGCACTTCAGTGCATCGCGGAGCCTGGACAAATGGCATTTGGCAATTTCTAGTGAAGCCCCGCGATACCACCATACCGAGCTACCAGCTAATTTCCCAATTATAAAAATCCAGTGTTGCTCCGCGATATTGGCGTGTCGCGCCAAGGACCCAATCCACAATTGTCAATTTCTAGTAAAGCAACGCGATTGTACCGCATTGCGCCAAGATTCCAGGTCCCATCTAGTATTACAATGTGATTCCACTGTGTCGCACCACCAGCCGTATTCCCAGTTGTCATTTTCCAGTGGTTTGGCGCGATAGTGGTGCGTCGCGCCAGGTGCCCAAATCGAGAATTTTTCAGTAACGATTTTAAATCATTTCCAGAGGTAATTGGGTATTTTTCCATGACCCAGGTCAGCCTTTAACATATAAATTACCCCAAATTAACCTAGTTACATCATTATTATTCAATTTTCCCCCAAAATCAAAGCATTCTCTCTCAAGAAAACAAATCCTAGCTTCAAGAATCAAGGTCAAAACTCAAGAATTTCTTCAAGCACCTTCAAGAACTAATAACCCAAGGTATGTCAGGTGTTCATCTAAGGGTCCCTTTTACTCATTACTACTTAGTTTTACTTTGTAGTTTTTGACATAGAAATATTTAATATATTAATTTTGTGGGTTTTATTTATTTTAAGATATGGATAATTCTCAAAGTAAGTTGTCCTATTGTGAAGATACTTGTTTGATTGATTCTGGCACCACACATACGATATTCAAGGACGAGAAATATTTCTTTTATCTAAACATGGACAAGATTAATGTTACTACAATTTTTTGTAGTGCTAGTTTGATTAAAGGATTCAAAAAACCATTATAATCTTGCCTAAGGGAGCTAAACTCATAATAAATAATGCTATATTTTCTTTTAAGTCTCAGAGAAACTTGTTGAGTTTTAAAGATATTCATGAAAACGATTATCATATCAAGACAATTGATGAGATGAATCTTGAATATCCTGGTATCACCAAGAATGTCTCTGGACAGACATGTGTTATAGAAAAGTTTCTTGCTTTATCTTCTTGGACAAAGATTAGTGCAATTGAGGCACATTATATAGTAAACCAGAAGTTTACTAACTCTAATACTTTCATACTTTGGCATAATCGTCTGGGACATCCTGGATCTATAATGATGAGACGAATTATAGAAAATTCAAATGGGCACCCATTAAAGAACTTGAAGGTTCTTTAAAGTGATGAATTTTCATGTAATGCTTGTTATTACGGCAAGTTAATGTAAGGCCATCACTAAAAAAAAGTTGGGATTGAGTCTCCTGCGTTCTTAGGACGCATACATAGGGATATTTGTGGATCTATTCACCTACCTAGTGGGGCGTTTAGATACTTTATGGTCCTAATATATGCTTCTTCTAGATGGTCTCATGTGTGTCTATTGTCATCTCACAATTTGGCATTTGCAAAATCATTGGCATGAATAATATGATTAAGTTTATTCATCTTGACAATGCTGCAGAGTTTTCATCCTAAGCATTTAATGATTATTGCTTATCAATTAGGATAAGAGTAAAACATCTTATAGCTCATGTTCATACTTAAAATGGCCTTGATGAGTCATTAATTGAACATCTATAGTTGATAGCAAGACCATTACTTATGAAAACTAAGTTGCCCACTTTTTTGGGATCATGCAATTTTGGATGTTGCAACACTTGTTCACCACAGACCGATAAATTATCACAAATTTTCTCTATTGTAATTAGTTTTAGGTTAAGAGTCTAATCTATCTCATCTGAAAATTTTTGGGTGCACTGTATATGTGCCTATAGCACCAACAAATTGCACCAAGATGGACCTCTAAAGAGGGTTAAGAATTTATGTTGGGTTTAAATCACCCTCCATTATTCGCTATCTTAAACCTTTAACGAGAGATACATTCAATACTCAATTTGTAGATTATCAGTTTGACGAGGTAGTTTTTCCAAAATTAGGAGAAAAAATTAGTGGCCTCAAAAGAGAAATTTTTTGAAAAATTCATCATTATCTCATCGTGATCCACGTGCTTCTATTTGTGAGAAAGAAGTACAAAAGATTATTCATCTACAGAAAATTGCTAATCAAATAATGCATTTATAGATTTAAAAAGGATCACCAAATCACATATTCCTGCAGAGAATGTCCCAATTCAAATTGATGTCCCTAAAGGACCATCCACTAGTGTATAGCTAATAAGTCTAAAGCATGCTTGAAGCGTGGTAGACCATTGGATTCTAAGAATAGAAATTCTACAAAAATAAAAATAAATGGTCAAGATGACACTATGAAAGATCCTCATATGGAAGTTCAAGATTTGAGCAATGTTGATATTCCTAAAGGAATCAATGAGCCTGTGACTCAATAAAATGAGAAACTATCCATAAATTCAAGTGATAATGGAACTAATTTGAATCGATATGAAATAGTAGTGGATTATGTCTTTGCATATAATATTGCAACAAAAATCATGCAATATAGTGAAGATCTTGAACCTCAATCTACCATAGAATATAAAAAAGAAGCGATTCGATAAAATGGCAAGAAACAATTCAATCAGAATTGAATTCACTTGTCAAACCTAAAGTTTTTGGACCTATAGCTCAAATACCTAATGGTGTTAATACTGTTGACTATAAATGGGTCTTTAGGTGAAAAAATAAAAAAATAAAATACAAAGGTATAAGGCACGCCTTGTTGCATAAGGATTTTCACAGCGGCCTGGTGTCGATTATGAAGAGACATATTCACCAGTTATGGATGCAATAACAATGTGTTATCTTATTAGTTTCACTTTCCATAAGAGACTTGAAATGCATTTGATGAATATGGTTACAACCTATCTATATGGATCACTTGATAATAGATATACATGAAAGTTCTCGAAGGATTTAAAATACCGAAAGTATAGAGTTCAAGACCTCGAGAAATGTATTTCATTAGATTGCAAAGATCATTGTATGGTTTGAAGCAATCTGAATGCATATGGTGTAATCGTTTTAGTGAATATTTATCTAAAAAAGGTTATACGAGTGATGAAATTTGCCTATGTATTTTTATAAAGAAAACAATATCGAAGTTTGTTGTACTTGTTGTCTATGTCAATGATATAAACCTTACTGGAACTCTAATAGAGCTTAAAAAGATAATTGGTTATTTAAAAAAGAATTTGGGATAAAAGATCTTAGAAGGAAAGATTATGCCTTGATTTACAAATTGAGTATTTCACAGACGATATCTTTGTCCATCAATCTTCTTTCGCAGATAAGGTGTTGAAAGGATTATATGGATGGAGCACATCCATAAAGTACTTCGATGGTTGTTCGATCACTTGATATGAATAAGGATCCATTTCGATTTTTAAAAAAATGAGGAACTTCTTGGTCCTAAAGTACCATATCTTAGTGCAATTGATGCATTAATATATCTTGCAAATACTACAAGGCTTGATATAGCCTTTTCGATTAATTTGTTAGTAAGGTATAGTTTTACTCCTACTAGGAGGGATTGAAATAAGATCAAACACATATTATGATATTTAAAAGGGACTACCAATATGGACTTATTTTATTCTAAAGACTGCAGTCCCGATCTTGTTGGTTATGCTGATGTTGGGTACTTATCTGACCCGCATAAAGATCGGTCTCAAAAAGGCTATGTGTTTATATGTAAAGATACTGACATAACTTGGAGATCTATAAAGTAGTCTATCGTAGCCACCTCATCGAACCATGCTGAGATTATAGCTATTCATGAAGCAAGCCCAGAGTGTGTGTAGTTGAGGTCCATGATACATCTCATTCGAGAAAAATTTAGTTTGAAATGTGGAAAAATACCCATAATTTTATATGAAGATAACACAACATATACAACGCAACTTAAGGGAGGGTTCATAAAAGGAGATAGAACAAAACACATTTCGCTAAAGCTTTTCTATACGCACGAGCTACAAAAGAATGGTGATATTAATGTGCAACAGATTTGTTCTAGTGACAATGTGGCTGATCACAAAGTCTCTTCCAACTGCAACTTTTAAGAAGATGGTGCACAAGATCGGGATGCAAATGTTCAAGAATGTTCTCATTAGGGGGAGTTAATACGCGTTGTACTCTTTTTTCCTTATGAAGTTTTGTCCCACTAGGTTTTTCTTGTAAGGGTTTTAATAAGACAACCTATATGTGTATTGTCTATCAATTAGATATTCAATGGGGAGTGTTATAAATGTATTAACCATGTATAATGAATGTTTATTTTACCATATATAGTGAATGCCTATTTATCAAAAAGTTAGAAATCTCAAGATTAGTTTTTTCCAAGGTTAGTTTTCCCATATAAATAAAGGAGATTTTTGGATTTTCCTTCATTGTTATTCACCCTCTCAAGAGAAAAATAATAATCATTCTCTCTTCCCTGCTTTATATTTTATAACAAAATAATTATAATAATTGTTGAGATAATTTTTATAGTTGCTGGAACAATTACTATGGAGTCATTTGGTAGAATGTATAAGAATAATGCAAAATATGGTGTGTTAGTAATGCTTGTATTAGTTATGCTTGTGATAGCTATGCTTGCATTAGTTATACTTGTATTTTTCTTATGCAGTGTTTGGTTCGATGTATTAAAAATAACATGAATTAAATAATTTCTAATTATTTTTTTTACAAGAATATCTTCCAAATATATGTTGGAAAGGATGCAGATAATTTTTTGAGGGATAATAATATCTTTAATTATGTAATGCATGCATTAAATCCATTACAATGCTAATATCATGAATTTTGAGATATTAATAATACATAACTCAATACATAATAGAGCATTAGTTATACATAAGGTGAAAGAATATACCAAACAAGATACTAGTAATACATATTAAGCTAATGCATGCATTAACTTTTGGAAAAATTACAGAAACTAACATCTTTAAGACTATAATTACAATAAATAACAATACTTCTTCAAAATTACAACTTATAGCAAAAGTAGCAATATTTTACCCACTTCATAGTAATAGAAGAATATATATTTTTCAGTTGTGCATATGTATTTATGAGTAATACATATATATTTGTATATGTATTTATATAGAAACATTTTATTTAAATACAAAATACAATTTGCTATTTTTTGCAATTATGAAACTATTGCTCTAAAAGTTATAATTAAAGCTACAGAGTTGCTATTTCTAAAATTTTTCCTTTAACTTTGCTATACACTCTACCAAACGAGCCCAATATGTATTGAGGTGTGCCATAACAAGAAATTTTAGGGATTGCTAAAAAAAGTGTTTTTGGAAACTTGAACATTACCACTTAATTGACAAACAACTTTTTAATTGCTTCTCCCCCGAGTAAAAGCCCAAAAATGAAAAAGTGAAAAGCCGCAGCTAATTTTGAAAAGCAGCAACGGCGAACCATGAAGGGCGATGGGGTTGTAATATATGAAAGAAACCCGGCGGAGGAGAATGAGTACGAGTATGAGTATGAGGAGGAAGAGAGAATTGTAGAAGAGCTAGGAATGTACAAAGGGAAAGTGAGATTAGTGAACAGTGAGGAGCCAACAGAGGAGACAATGCTACTTTGGGGTATTCAACAGCCCACCTTTTCAAAGCCCAACGCCTTCGCTCGCCAGACTTCTCTCCAACTCCGTGTAGATGCGTGTGGGCGGTCTCTCTCCATTCTACAGTCTCCTTCTAATCTGGTTTGTGCCTAAACCCTCGTAATTTTGGAGTTTTTTAAAATGGAATTGAGTCGATGAACAAGTAATTGAGTGATTGGGTCAAATGAGTTTGTTAAGAATTTCCCTTTTGATTTGTCCAAATATGGTACTTTTTTATACTCCTTGCTTTTCATTTTACTAAAAATATTTCAATTTACTTGTCCATTTTTGCAAATTAGCAGTCTTATTACTCCTTTCCCGTACCGCCCTTAGTACTCCCTCCGTCAACAATACTTGTTCGCTTGAAACACACTTTAAAAAATAATAAATAATATGGGTAATTTTTATTATATTACTCTTTGAATATAATTAATTTAATGTCTTGGGAAATGCATTGAATGAGAAATAGTATTTAATAAAAGGGTAAAATGGGTAGAAAATGGTAAATTATGCATTGATTTTTCAAACTGGACAAGTATTGTTGGGCATTTATTTTTAGTGTAGTGGACAAGTATTGTTGGACAGAGGAAGTAGTATTCAAATTTAGTGTTTCAAACATCATTAATAAGGTTGGTTTAGTAAAAGACCCATCTACTTAAAATCTTTCTTAAGGGGTGTGCCAAGTCAATAGGGGAGGGAGTAATATTCTCTAGTATAGCTCTTTGAGCTTTACTCACAATAGGTGTCATTAAATTTATGCGTATCTGACTAGCTCAAATCGATTTTAAGTGTATCCCATTATCCAGCCAGTTAATTAGCATGGCTTTTGGTAGAAAATGGGTCAACTGGATACATTTCTACATCTGTAATGTAAAGTTCTCACTGATTATAAACAACAAAAAGGAAGGTGAGGGGGTTGTGGCAGGGGATCCTTTATCACCTTTTTTGTTTATCTTAGCGATAGAGGGGCTCAACTACATGATCAGGAGGGCAAGGACAAATGGTTCGTTAAAGGGCTTCTATGCTCAGTTGCAGGAATGTAGAGAGGATGAAAGGTGAGTCACACATCTGTTGTATGCAGATGACTCATTAATATTTTATGAGGCTGAAGTATCACAGATGAGACATATTAGGGCTATCCTCACTATTTTTGAAGGCATTTCTGGTCTTCATGTTAATTGGCAAGAGAGTTGTCTTTACCCAGTAAATAAAGTTGATAATATGGAGATATTAGCAAGTAATCTTAGATGCCAGGTAGCTGCGCTACCCACAAAGTATCTAGGGATGCCCTTGGGTGCAAAGAACAAAGAAATGGAGGTATGGGGAGAAGTGCTAGAGAGATGTGATAGGAGATTGCAAGATGGAAGAGTCAATATTTGTCCTTACGAGAGAGATTAACATTATTCCTATACCGTAGAGTATTGAGAAGAGAATAAATTTGCTCAGAAGAACTTTTTTGTGGAATGGAAACAAGGAGCAAAAAGGTTACAACACTGTAAAATGGGAAGTTGTAACACTTCACTAGAAGCAGGGGGGATAAGGTATTAAGAACCTTAGTCTCCAAAACTTGTCTTTTGCAAAAATAGTTATGGAGGTTCTGTGCTGAGGATATGCCTTTATGGAAAAGAATCATCATTGAGAAATGTGGACTTCAAAGTCAGTGAATCTTTGAAGATGCCCTAGGAAATTTGGTTGTAGTGTTTTGAAGACTATTTGGGAAACTGTAGCCCCAGTTTCAAGAAAATATTCAACTCAAGGTGGGTAATGGCCTGAAGATTGAGTTCTTGAATGAACATTGGATAGGTGAAAGGAGCTTGAAATCTCTCTTCCCTATCTATTCCTTCTCAGTCAATATGCTAGGGTCACTATAGCTCAGATGTGGAGCACACATGGTTGGAACTTCAACTTTAGAAGGCCCCTAAATGATTGGGAGGTTCAAAGAGTTGCAAATTTTCTTTTGGTGATGAATGATTTCAACGGAATTACTAATCCACCTGGCAGACCAGTGTGGAAACTGCACAGCAAAGGTGCTTTCACTGTGAAGTCATGCTATTGGAGGAGGAATACTGGTTAACTACAGATAGGGAATTGGCCTTGGAATCTGATCTGGAAAGTCAAAATCCCCCTGAAAGTTTCTTGTTTTTGTGTGGTTAGTTGCAGGAAAGCTTGTTTGACTCATGAAGTAATACAGAGAAGAGTTAGACTGATTTGGTCAAGATGTTTTATGTGGGACAAGGATGCTGAAATAAATAGTCATCTGTTTTTGCAATGTAAAATAGCTGCAAATCTGTGGAACATGTTCTTGTGTATACTTGGAGTGAGTTGGGTGGTTCCCCAAACTACTAAGAGTATGATGGACTATTGGAAAGAGATTGGAAGAAGAGAATCAAAAGAGGACTGTTGCATCTAGTGGACATTGTGGAAGGAGAGAAATACAATATGCTTTGAAGATAAAAGCAACAATATTCAAAAGATCAAAATGAACTGCCTTAGTCTTCTATATTTTTGGTGTAAGCAAGATATGGTGTGGGATATAAAACTTTTTGTTGATTTTATAGGGAAATTGTAAAGCTCTACAGATTAGTTCCCGTGGCATTCTGTTTTTTGCCCTACGGAATGTAAGTGCTCCTTTTCATCATTGTATGGATGATGAAATTTTGTGAATATACAGTTACCCTTTCCTCAAAAAATAAAATAAAAATAGCATGCAAGGATTTGTCTTTTGACTTGGCTGATTTGTCATTTGATCGCTTAAAGTCTTGAGCTGAGTCTTGGTTTGGTTGAATTGCTCTTCGAGTTGAGATTTGGTTGTACCAGCCCTTCAATCAAGTCCTTTTTGCATAGGAGTGATGTTGGCTAACCATTTTGGTTTGATGTTCAACGGAAACCCTTCAAATTCATGAATTGTAGAAAAGTAGTTGATTGAGTTTGTAATTGTAGCATCTTTCTTTAGACTTGGTAAAATGCAGCAACTTTTCTTCCATGATTGTTTCAGGTTCCTTAATTTGTCCTTTTCCAATTAGGCCCTACTAATTGGATATAGGAGTCATCTTTGGTTTCTCTTTTAGAGTGCCGTGTGCTTAGCACCCTGCCTAACAGTTTGTGATAGTGATTGATCAACGCCTAAATCTGGTTGCCAACTTGTTTGTGGTGACATGTACTCGCTTAATTCGGGTTGATATTTGCATTTGGTGCTAACATCCCTGCACTCAGAGGCAATTTACAAAAGCTGCCGAGCAATCGAACGTCTGATAGGAAACTGGAGTTGATGGGAAGGAAGTGATTAGACGGGAAACTGCTGGAAACAATTCAAATTTTGTCATTTGAGTGCAATACTTTAGTCCTTTTGATTTCTCAAATGGCTGATGGTTGTAGTGGGCAAATGACTTGAACTAGAAGGGTTTGTCCACCAAAAAAGTTCAAGCACGCCTCCGTTCCAATTTATGTGACATAGTTTGATCCAACATGATTTATAAGAAAAAAATGAGGACTTTTGAAACTTATAGTTTTTACATGCCATAACATTTGTGTGGTTATAAAACCTTTGAAACTTTTGGTCTTAAATATACCATAACATTTATATAGTTATAGAACTTCTCATAAATGGGTAAAATGGAAAGTGTAAAATTATTTTTTCCAAATATAGAAATATAGTGTTCTTTTTGGAATGGACTAATAAGGAAAGAATATCACATAAACTGGAATAGAGCGAGCACAACTTATCAGGCTTAAGTAGCTGGCCAGAGGCTAGTATAAAATGTTGACTGAGCCTACAACACTAAAGAAGAGAAGCCAGGGATGTTACTTGAATCCAGTCCATGAATCCAAGTGGAGCATGACATGTTAGAAGCTCATTCAAGGAAAACCTGAAATTGCTGTGGTGGAAATAGAGTTACTGCTTTTGACAAGTTTGAACGAATTTTTTACCACCAAAACTCAATTGATAACTTCTTCTCCACAGGAAAGGGGAACAAGTGAACGTTGGTCGAAAGTGGAATCAAATGGTTTGCTGACAAAAAAGTCGGCAACCGAACTGAATCCTAGTTTAGCTGGACAAAAGACTAGTTGAACAGAAGGTAAGTTATCCGAGCTAAATGCTAGTTTAGCTTAAGCAAGAACTAGACAATCAGATGATAAGTATCCTGTCGAGCTAAGGGCCATTTCAAACTGACTGAGGAGCCATTTGCTGAATCAGTGATCAATTCTTTTAAGCGACATCAGCTAATCATCTGGCAACAATTTTAGGTTCTCAACGACAATAAGTGAAACTTAAATTGGTCCAAGTCGATCAGATAACATAGATTTGACCACACTTAAAGTGGAATAAGTCTTAGCTACACTATTGAAGGAATTACAAAAAGAAAGCCACCACATTTGACCACATCCAAGAGAACTTATAGCTGGAGGACTATCCATCAATTGAAGGATGCTGAACAATCCATTTAGCTGATGTAGTCCATAAAATGCGAACAAGTCAATTGTAGCAAATTCTCGACTATACAACATATACTCATAATCTTTTCATAGAGAAACTTGAGGTCCAAATCCATATTCCAGAAGAATGCGACCAACTAGTTAGGAAAGCTTGAGTGTCATTTTAAAATTCTACAAAATAGCCAACTTCTTGTTGTACAAAAGATATCATTCGATATTTCAAAAGATCAGTGCATTATCATGATTCATTTCAGCTCTTTTAATTTTTTCTTAACAACTTATTTTATAAGCTTTCTTGCAGCTTTTTCTTATGTTTCTTCTTCTAAAATTAATATCACTTGCATTAGTATGGTCTTCTAACAATAGGCACAAGACTCACTACTAGGACCTTAAAAAAATAAGCCTGATAATTCATAGTCGATGAGCAAAGTCTTCTCCTTAACATCAATCGTCATATATTCATTTGGAAATCATTAGTTGGTTATTTCAATTATAATTTTAAGACAGCCCCGTTACGTTTATCTTTACCTTGTCATTGCGTTATAAGTAATGTGTCTTCTCATCTCCTCGAAGTATCTTCCTTATACAGAGAAGATGACAGAGTGGTATTTTTAATACTTGCTAATGGATCAGATCCTCATTACTTCGAATACCCCGGACTCTTCTTTCCCCACTACTTTGGCTAGCCTTCTTCCTAACGTGGACCTCTCAAACAGATTTTGGGAAAAATCAGACTCAGTATCTCTCCTGATGTTTTAGATACAGGATCATACTTTCTGTACATGGACTTTAGCTGTTTATTCTGCTTTTACCCTGGAAAATTATGAACTGGCTAAGTTTTGTGTTAGAGCCTGTTTGGATTGACTTATTTTAAGTGCTTTTTAGCCAAAATGGCTTTAAGCAACTTTTGTAGTGTTTGGGTAAATTAAAAAGTGCTTATAATCACTTGATTTTAAGTCAAAATGATAAAAATAAACCAAAATCCATAAGTTAGGATTTCTAACTTTTAGCTTTTGGCTTATAAGCTAAAACGCAACCCAAACAGGTTCTTAGTCGGTCAATTGACATTGTGGCTTTTGAGATGACTAATAAGCTTTGGCAATGACATGATCCTGTGACAATTTGGATTAGTTGCTTATATCTGCTGAAAGAAGAAATAGTTCTGAGACGTTTTGATCTCCTAGCACACACAAAGCATCTTATTGACATTATTCACCCCTGCGCTTTCTCTCTCCTTCATCAATTTCTAATGATCAAGCTATATGTTGAACTTTAGGGCACTCCTGGAGTAACTGGTTCTGTAATGTGGGATAGTGGAGTGGTCCTTGGGAAATTCCTGGAGCACTCTGTAGAATCAGGAAGAATTCATCTTCAAGGCAAGAAGGTTGTTGAATTGGGCTCTGGCTGTGGATTAGTTGGGTAATACGGTTATCTTTTGCACCTTTTATTTTGATTTCTTCTAGTGATTTTTGGTTATTACTGGTTTAAGCTAGTGGATGGCAGTCAAGCGGTTGAAATGGATGCATGTTCCAACATAATTATGTTGAATTAGTTCCTATTGTAGTTTCTTGTCTCCCAAATGCATATGAGAAACAAAGGATATCATGTCCATAAAATAAATTATTTGCTCATAAAATTATGCTTTTACCTAGTAGTAGTCATTTAATGTCGAACCCACTTACTGAGCATGTCATAAATTTACTGCTGTAATATTCTCTTAAATTTCTCAAACTATGTTTCCAGCTGTGTTGCAGCTCTTTTGGGTGCTCAAGCTATTCTCACTGACCTCCCAGATAGACTGAGGCTACTGAAGAAGAACGTAGAAGCTAATTTTTATGGAGATGTAAGAGGCTCTGCAACAGTAAATGAGCTCACATGGGGAGATGAGTTGGATAATGACATGAGGAACCCTTTGCCAGATTATGGTAACAATCTAAGATGGTCTCCTTCCATATAGCAGTTGCTTTACAATACATAACTAATACCATATGCATCTGTCTGAGGTTGTTTAATTGCTCTTCACAACGTTGTCACTTACGTATTTCAAAATGATTTTTTTTTTTCTGATAACTAAGATATCCTGCATATAAGCTGGCCCGATAACAGTTGATGCACAGGTTTAAAACTCAAGGGAGTGCAGTCCGTCCCTCTACTCTCATCCCACTTAAAAACCAAGCTTCAGCTAGCAGAAGGGTTCAAACTCGTAACGTGAACCTACCACACATCCCTGTTGCACTTCATTTATTGTGGGACATTTCAAATTGATATTTTCTTTTCTTCCTTCTTGTGTCCTTGTATCATTATTGTTTTCTTTGGGGAGGAGTTGAATTAGAATTGTATACTATTTAATGTTTAATCGCAGAAGTGGTACATTCAGTTAAAACTTCCCGCAATGGTTAGGAGAAATTTTATTTTGTATTTTCATTTTCCCTTATAGAGTATAAACCTTGGCATGAAGGGCTTGCAAAACTTGAAATCTTGCTGTCTATAAATCTGATACTATTAGTTGAGAGGCATACGTTGGGTTTATAGTTTTTCTTTTTTTGATAATGGTAATGTTGTATTCCTCAGCATTGAGGATATGCTGGCTACCAACAAAATGATTTACATCTGAAAACAAACAAAAACCAAGGATCTACAATAAAAGACCAAAGGTTTTACAAATTCTAAAATCTGTCCAGCATCCTCTATACCCCTCTTCTTTGCACCAAAAATAGGAAGTCCTCGTGCAGTTCCATTTGATTTTCTGAACAGATTCAGCTGTATTATCAAGACACCTCTTATTTCTTTCTCTCATCCAGCATAAATCAGCTGCGTGTTCTGGCATGGTCCATTTAGTTTGTGTCAGATCAAGAAATAAAGTCCGTAGCTGAGAAGTTATTTTACAGTGTAGGAACAGATGACTGTTGGTTTCATTGCATAAAGAGCACCATGAGGCTATCTGGAAACCTCTTCTTTGGAGCTTTTCATGAGTTAAGCAAGCCCTTCTGATCACCAGCCAGGAAAATATATCTTACCTTAACTGGGACTTTGTTCTTCCAAATCTTTCCCCAGGGTCCAAATACTCTCCCAGGTAGTTCCTGTACTCTCCTACTGTAATGCCTGCTGACTGAAAGTATTCCATCACTGTTCTGCTTCCATCTTGTTGAGTCTGCTTCCAAGTTTGTTCCTTGAAACCATCAAGATCTTGTATCAAACCAGCCACTCTTCCTATTTCCCAATCATTCCCGGATAAGCAATCATCAGAGCTTCCTGATGAGAGGTCGGGCCGCTCCAATCATTCATGAAGACACTAATCTTGAAAAACAATCTTAAATGGTGATAAAGGGGTAACATCTTCCCTTTCAAATGCTATGCGCATGTTGACCAATGGTGGTAGCTCTATGTATACGTTCTTATGGTATCAGTTTTGGAATTTTCCAGGTTCCCAAGTAGGTATGTGGGTTGTTAGTGATATCAGTTTGACTGGTCCAACTTCGCCGCTGGGCATATATGGGTGGTTGATGCTTTCAGTTTCAGAGTTAACTTAGGTCTGATTATATTTTTCCCATTTATGAAACAATGTTTCCACCTAATCCTGCAAAGAAAATGTTGTATTTACCTATAGCAATTTGCGTCTTCTCAAGGCTCCTTCGACCCATATAACAAAAATTGGGAGGCCATGTTATCCACGTTAACATTTCAAACATTTTCGAGGATTTTATTTTCTGAATACAATCAGTTGGCCCTCAAGGCTTTGGTTCAGGGGTAAGAGTGCAGCATATGATGTGTGGGTTAGGTGCACGTCACGAGTTTGTCCCAGGTCATGTATAAAATCCTGGTATTTAAGTGGAGAAGGGTAGACAGATTATCCAATTATCCACTGAGATTCGAACTATGAACCAGTTGGCCCTAGCAGATTTCTCAGTTACAAGAAAGAATCACTCAGCTTGACATCTCACATTTCCCCCTCTCCCTTCTTTATGTTCCTAAGGCCAGGTAGAGGTCTCTGGTCACTTGTCCAGTTTGTGGAGCCATGTTTTTAGTTTATTATTTCTTGTTCTGAATATATTTATATTTCAGTTCTTGGCTCAGACGTGATATATAGTGAGGGAGCCGTCATGGATTTATTAACAACACTTCTGGACCTCTCTGGTACTCAGACAACAGTTATTTTAGCTGGAGAACTTCGGAATGGTATAGACTTTAGATATTATTTAATTTTAGATGGCCTGGAATAGATATTTATCATGTTATTTTCTTGTGGCAGATGCTATCCTTGAGTACTTCTTACAAGCTGCTGCTGAGGATTTCACTATTGGCCGTGTAGATCAAAAACAATGGCATCCAGATTGTTGCAGTCCTCGAGTGGTAATATATGTTTTGGTGAAGAAGCAAAGAAATTTGTAAGGTCGTGCTCATAACACTGTAGACTTCTCATAATGATACAACTGTGCTTCACACATCATTTGCTCAGTTTTTTTTTCTTTCTGGTTAATCCATTGTACCGTTGCATGGATAAACCAATGTCCTAAACGTTTTTCCTCATTGACTATTTAGTGATTCATATAATAGTGATTTCCAAATACACTGGGTTTGTTGTTGATATAAAAGTGATTTCTATCTTGTAGCTAGTGAGGCTAATTCTGCAGGTCCACCTCCTGTCTAATGGTTGAACCATTTGAAGGTTATGATTGGAATTTATTATTCGTAAGCTCTTATTTGGTATATTTTGCTAAATGGGAGGTATCTAAGTAGCTTGTCACCTGAGATTTTGCACCACCGACTCACTTACAAGGACAACGTTCTGCACTTTGTCTTTGTGTCTTTATTTTTATTTTATTTGTTGATTTTGTTTCTTGCATTCTTTTGGGACGATTTGCTTTCCTAACAGAGTCCATATGTTCATAGATAAAGAGCACACCCCTGGGGTTTGGTAATTTCATTATTTTTGCTAAGAAAAGAATGATGAATGGTACTATGGGAGGAAGATAAGCGAGTCTCCACCTACACTACCATAATCAGAATCTCCATTTGCTGGTTTCACATCTGAGCAAGTGCTACAATTATTCAATTTTTCCAAAGAGAAACAACAATAGGAACATAGCATAAATCAAATGACTGATAAGACCAACCAAAACGTGATTTGGGTAATTGACCATGGACCCTCACACCATAGACTATGAGTGTCACTCTTGAAAAATATCAGTCATGCCGAATGTGTGATGAACTAAACTGTAGTGAAGTGAAAAGTGTTAAAATAACCGTAAGCTGATCTTACATGATGTTCTAAGTTGCCTTCCTTCTCATGCAAAGCTTACCAAGATAATGCATGTTGAACAATTTTCTCTTCAACAACAGGTTGATGTTAGTCTTTTCTAAGAAGATGCAGATTGAAATGGTTTAATATCACCAAAATGCCCAAACTATAATCATTTAAGAATCACGGGTTGCCTTTGGTATGCTAGCTTGATCGTAGCACGGGGCAAAGGAATTCTACCTCCTAAAGCCAACGATCAAAGTTGATGCGTACTGTGATTTCTATTGGGCAAGTTCCTCTGTGACTCGTTGCTTAGTTTCTTGGTACATTTTGTGACATTGGGAGCAGCACCTATAACATGGAAATACAAAAAATAAACAGAAGTTTTGTGATCACAAGCTGAATATAGATCAATGATGAATGTTAACAAGTAAAATAATTTTGTTGATGTGATTCTTGGACATTTTGGTATGTTCCACAAAACCAAATGTTGATGTGACGTTTGGCATCAACTTGAGATCGTTGGAATGTAGATCAATGGTCAATAGCCTTTGTAATTTCTTGTACATAATATCAATAACAATGCCTTAAAATTCAGAGAGTGGGGAACGAAGCAATCTTGGCAATGCCACGATGGCCACTATCAATCCCAACATCTCTAGCAATCCTTAAAGTCGAAAGTTAAAAGGGACAATGGCCATCAATCCCAACATCTCTAGCAATCCTTAAAGTCGAAAGTTAAAAGGGACAGTTTTTCAAACGTAGGAATCAACACGGGCAGTCCTTTTTTTTAGGTAACAAAATGGACAGTTTGCATAAAAATGGGCTACCTACAACTAACACCATTAATACGGTCTGGCAAACTGTCACGATCCCAAATAATCATGAGTGACACCCACAGTAATCTTTTTTGGGGAGAATCATCTAACCCGAATCATTATCCGATCATTTAGTAAACATTAAGACGAGATTATCATAAATCAACTTAACAATAATGACTCCAAATTTAATCATTATTAATGCAGAAATCAAACAAACTACCTATTAAAATCCCCAAGACCCGAAAGTCATCGTATAAGAATTTCTAAACAAAAATCATGTCTAAAAAAGATTCAAAATAAAGAAAAATAAAGAATGTCTCATTGCCCGGAAAAGATTGACAAGAACTAATATGATGATTCATGGCAGCCTGAAGATGGAGTGCTCACCCTTGGATCGAGATCAACTATCAAACGCTAGAGATGAGGTTATGTCTGAGCCTTTGAAACACTTTCTGCACTCAACAAAAGAAGAGTACATGGTAGTGGTAGATATCATATGCCAACTCAATTAATAACATGTAGACAACCTAAATAAAATAACAAGTGGAAAAGCATCAACACATAGCAAGTATTTAATGAATCAACAAATACATCAATGACGGCCAAACAATGCTTACAAATAAGCCACGTAACAATCAAGAGTACCAACCATGTTGTAAACATCCACAAAATCAACAATAATACCATAAGTAACAACTATGTCCTTCTAAACTTCGCAATTAGAACACCATTGGCTTGCTATCAACTCACCAAGCCATAAAACCTCTCAAAATCAACATTAATATGTACACACATGCTAAAAGACTTTTTTTTGCCCAACTAGCCATGACCTGCAGGGGACAATCTAAGTCCATGTACCGTATTGGCGTGGTATTCGATCCTCCACGAGTAAGTAATATCAAATATACATATTCGTACCGGCGTACTGTCCCACCCTCTATAATCATATTATGTATGTTTTATCAAATTCACACTATCTCTCAGAATACAATACGATGTACTAAATTTACAAGTACACTTAAAATCATAGGTAATTCCATCAAGTTTGATTTTCAATAATTATTCATACAAGTGTCAACAATTCAAATATCATCAAATTCAAGTATGTCAGAAGACCAATCACCAAGCATCCACTTTAAGAGCATACACACCATTAAATCAAGTCTAAATCCTAATTAAATCATAACCTACCTCAATCGAAGAATTCAAATTCAAGTTAATTTGCAAGGGTCTTGGCCTTTCATAAAGTCTCTGAATGATTAAAATCTGTTCAAATACATAATTCTCATAAGAATACGAATCTAATAACACCAATTTTATAAATTCTTACTCTAAAAACCTAGACCAAAAATCAGATTTATCAAAAGTTTGTAATTAATTTCATATGGAGAAATTTGAATCTGAACCTAACCAAGAAAACAATGCCTTTGACACCTTAATTACAAACAAAGTCACCAGATATGCACATTCTTGGCTTTCATACCATTAGATTTCCAACAAAATTATCATTATCACCTAATGATTATTAATCATTGCTTTACCTAACCTGTGATATTATTAAACAAGTAAATTTACAGTCTTATCTATTCTTTGCATGAGTTCCTATATATGAAGTCAACTCATCTTAATTCTAAAAATAACAGTGAAAAACTTACCTATCGTGGCTACTGCCTCACGTCCACACAGGTCTATAACCCCTCAAAGATGCAATGAAAAAATTGTAACTTTTGTGCGCCTCTCCCTAGGGATAGCAATGGGGCGGGGCGATGCGGGTTATAGGGTATGCTGTGCGGTGCGGGTTTTAGATTATGTAGGTGTGGGGAGGGTTTAAGTAATTTTTTTTAAATGATGCGGGGCGGGGCGGGTTGCGGGTTTAAACTAAAAATCAAGCTAAAAACTAGTATTATTCTCGTGAATCTATCTAAAATTATACGTATTCTTCACTTAAAATTTTATGATACTTAAAACGACATGTATAACACTACAAATAAATAATTTTATAATTTTTTTAATTTTTGTATTCATCATAATGAAAATCTGATATTTGATCATTACTTGTACACGTGATATTTTTATGATAATTTCTTAGTGAAAAGTAATATAATAGAAATTGGTTGTTTCTATATCCTAATTTTGAAAATATTATGATTTTCAATGTAGTTACAAATTTTTCAAAAAAGAAAAAAACAAAAACATGAGGCGGTGCGATACGGACATGCGCGGGTATGAGTGTGGGGCAGGTTTATGCGGGTTGAAAGGTGATGCTGGGAGGTGCGGGGCAGTTTTAAAATTCGTGATTTTAGAAAAAACCCGCACCACACCATTTCCACCCTACCTCTCCTCTTTTTTCAATTATTTGATGTTATTATTATTATTGACAAATCCTACCTACTTATTTATTCTTTTATTGACCACATAAGTAAATAAATTGGGGGTCTGACCCATTAAATTACTAATTAACTAGTTATCTAAAATAGTCTAAACTTTTATTAAATCCTCAAAGTTTATTCAAAACCCTATAAAAATAAATTTAATATGTAAATTGACTAAAAAGCATGTTCTGAATCTATTGGAATTATTAAAACACTAATATGAGTTCATTTTGACCGAAGGTTGATCATGATAAAGTTTTACTTTATTAAAACTCAGGAACCTAAGTAATGACTTAAATCACTTTCGAACACCTCAAGAATTGGTATTACCCATCCCCTAAGTCATAATTCACGTATACAAACTATGAGGAGAGCTAAAATAGAAAAGATGAAAAATTTCATAAACGATCGAGTGGGTCGTTACATCAGATATCAATTAAACAATCGTACATCCCCGAATGGAAAAACAAGAGGCACGAAGGAAAAATAAGGAATTACCTGAATCAACAAAAAGATGTTACTTACTACGCATGTCCGATTGGGTCTCCTAAGTGTCTTCTTCAACAAGAACATTCTTCCACTGGACCTTCTCAGATGCAATTTTCGTAGGATGTATCTATCAATCAAGTTCCTCTTCATAAGAGAGGTTATCATCTAACAAGACTGAATCCCAACAAGTTATGTAGTTACTATCACCTTGAAACTTCTTTAACAAAGATACATGAAATACAGTGTGAACTCCCAACAAACTCAGAGGCAATGCCAACTTATAGGCCACCGACCCCACACACTAAAGAATCTCAAATAATTCAATATATCTAGGACCAAGCTTATCTCGCTTACTAAAATGCATCACACCCTTTATGGGTGAAACATTGAGCAACACTTGCTTACCCTTTATAAAGTGCATATCCCTCACTTTTCGATCCGCACACTCCTTTTGCCTACTTTGAGCTGCTATAAGTTTCTCATGAATGAACCTAACATTATCCAACGAGTTTCTCAACAGATCGGTACCCCACGGTCTCACCTCAAAGGCATCAAACCAATCAATGAGAGATCTACACCCCCTCTCATACAAAGCCTCAAACAAGGCCATATCAATACTAGAATGATAACTATTATTATACACAAATTCAGCCAAAGGAAGGAACTAATCCCAATGACCTCTAAAAACCATCGCATATGTCGGAGCATATCCTCCAATACCTGAGTCGTTCGCTCGGACTGTCCACCAATCTGAGGGTGAAAAGTTGTACTAAGGTCTAACCTTGTACCTGACTCCTCATGCAACTTCTCCCAAAAATAGAGGTAAATTGAGTAACCCTATCCAAAATAATAGAAATAGGAACCCCATATAGCCGAACAATCTTCTTATGATAAATCATGGCTAACTCTTCTACATTGTAAGTCACCCAAACTAGAATGAAATGTGCATACTTAGTCAGCCTATCCACAATAACCCAGATAAAATCATACTTCCCTAAAGTCTTAGGAAGACCAATAACGAAATCTGTAGCTATCCTTTCCTATTTCTATCAAAGAATAGACATCCTCTAAAGCGTACCACTAGGCTTCTAATACTTGTACTTTATATTATGGTAACTCTGACATTTAGCAACAAAATTAACTATATCACACTTAATTCGACCCCACTAGTATTGATGCCTCAAATCATGGTACATCTTAGTTACTCCAGGATGTATAGAATACTTCGAACCATGAGCCTCAACTAGAATAGTAGGAATCAAATTATCAGCACGGGGAACAAAAATTTTCCCTTTTCCGCAACCCATCCTCACCAGCAAGAATGACCTTCTTGGCCTTATCCTTCAAAACTTTATCATAAATCTTGCTCAACTTAGCATCCTCAAATTGTTTAGCCTTGATGTTATCAGAAAATATGGACCTTGCCTCTATACTGGCTAGAAATACTCCTTTTTCAGTCACCTCCAGTCGTATAAACTTATTAACTAGAGTTTGAATCTCTCTAGACAACAGACACCCGGTAACATTCAAGTAAGGCAAGCTATCCATACTTGTTAACTTTCTGCTCAATGCATCAACTACTACATTAACTTTTCTCGGATGGTATAGAAAGGTGACAACTTCACCCATCTACGTTGTCTCAAATTCAAGTCCCTCTACGTGAGCACATGTTGTAAACTGTAGTGATCGGTGAACACTTCACAACAAACTCCATACAAGTAATGCCTCCGTATGTTCGAAGAAAAAACTACAACAGCCAACTCCAAATTATGAGTGGGATAATTCTTCTCGTTGGTAGTCAGTCGCCTCGAAGAATTAGCAATCATATTCTTTCCCTGCATCAAAATAACACCTAAACCAGAACACGAGGCATCATAATAAATAATAAATCCTTACCCTCTACAGGCAAGACAAGAATAAGACCGGTAGTCAATAAGATCTTGAGTTTTTGAAAATTCTCCTCACTCTCATCAGACCAAATAAAAGGTGCATCCTACTAAGCCAATTGTGTCATCTGAGTAACAATAAAAGCAAACCCCTTCATGGATCTGTGATAATAACTTTCTAGACATACAAAGCTACAACCTTCCGTCACTGAAGTAGGCCTAGACCAATTCTTAACCGATTCAATCTTCTGTAGGTGTACCATCATCTTTTCCTTCGAAATCACATGTCCTAAAAATAATACAGAAGCCAAGCGAAATTCACACTTAGAAAACTTTGCATAAAACTTTTTCTCTTTCAACACACCTAAAACAATCCTTAACTGATTCTCATCTTCCTCTTTACTTTTAGAATATACTAGAATATCATCAATAAAGAAAATCATGAAAGAATCCAAGTAGGGATTAACTATCCCATTCATCAAACTCATAAAGAGCCGGGGCATTAGTCACCCCAAAAGATATCACAAGAAATGCATAGTACCCATACCTAGTTCAAAATGCAATCTTAGGAATAACATCAATCCGAATCTTAAGTTGAGGATACCCGAACATCAAATTAATCTTAGAAAATACAAGTGCACCCTGCAACTAGTCAAATAAATCATTGATATGGGGCAAAAGATACTTGTTATGGATCATAAAATTGTTCAATTATCAGTATTCTATACATATAAGAAGACTACCATTCTTATTCTTCATAAACAAGACAGGATCACCACATGGAGAGGTACTCAAATGGATAAAACCCTTACCCAAAAAATCCTGCTACTGAGCCTTTAGCTCCCTTAACTCAGTCAGAGCCATCCTATAGAGCTGAATAGAAATACGACGAGTACCTGTCTCTAGATCAATATAGAAATCAATGTCATAATCTGATGGCATGCCAGATAAATCTGTTGGAAAAACCTCTTGAAACTCACAACCACAAGAATTGACTCAATAGGTGGGACCTCTGCGGTAGTGTCCCAAAGATGTGCTAGGAAGGACAAACAACCCCTCATAATTAACCTTCTTGTATGTATAAATAAAATAAGTTTTATTGGAGCAGTACTATAACCACCCTCCCATTTAAGTCTATCTATTCCGGTATAGCCACAATCACTATCTTAGCATGACAATCTAATCTAGCATGATACGGAAACAACCAACTCATCCCTAGTATTATGTCAAAATCTACCATGTCTAGAAACACTAAATCTGTCCAAGTTTGATACCCCATAAACATAACAGAAAAAGAATGATAAATTTTATTAACAATAATTGAATCACTAACAACATAGATACTTGAATAGCAAAGTCAAGTAGATCACACACCATGTCCAACCCCATAGCAAAATTGACAGATATATATGAGAACGTAGAACTAGGATCAATACAGTGTCCATTCGGTCAAAAACAAGAATAATACCTATAATAATAATGTCTGATGCCTCTGCCTTAGGTCTGCCTAGAAAAGCATAGCTATAGTCCCTACCACCAGTCTGAGCATCATCCATGCCAAGCAAAGAACCACCTCGATGGGGTTGATTACCGCCCGACATACCTAGTGACTACTACGTGCATCTTATGAATAACCTCTACCATTAACACCGCCTCCCCTACCTGCTGGAACCATAGCTCGAGGAGCTTACTGTTGGCCAGACTGACATATTATCTCAAATTGGGACAAATCCTCCTGATCTGACCAACTTCACCATACTCATAACATATACGATCCAAGGTACGTCTCTAATCTGAAGAAAATAAAGTGAGGTAACCATCAAAGTCTAAAGATGGTTGGCTAGCCTTGCCAGATCTCCACTAGACACCTACATTGCTGACTGGGTGGGGCGAGAAATGTATCCTAGTAAACTTTGACCCATAGAATAAGAACTACTGAAACTTTCCCTTTTGCAGACCTTCTTTTTTGCCATCTTGTCATGACCCTCTTTTCTTACACCCTCCACCTTCTTAACAAAATCAACAATCTCCTGTAAAGACTTGCCTAAAGATGTTATCTAAAGAGCAAAAATATGGAGACCTATATTCAAATCCTTCACAAAGAGATAAATCCTCTCCTTCTCAATTTTAATATCTGAGATGAATACCAAGACAATGAATAAAATTTGGCCTTATAGGCCATATCCCATACTCAAGATTAGTGAACTCATCCCTTTTTTCTATCTCTCAATGTACGACACACATACTATTCTAAAAAAACTAAGTAAAATTGAGTCCAAGTCAACAGAGGCAAACATATAGCCCTACACTCTACATAAACTTCCACCACATCTTGGCATCTCCTTGAAAATGGAAAGTGACCAATTCCAGACCATACCTTTCAACCACACATATCTTGTGAAGTCTCTCATGACAATCAATAATGAACTCATAGACATTCTCAGACTCGGTGTCATGAAAAATAGGAGGCTTCATCTTGGTAAACTTCCAAAACAGATCATGCTCATAGTTAGTCATCACCGTACCCCCTACCTTCTCGAGAAAACATCCGACCTTAATATTTCTTCCACTCGAGGATCTATAGCAGCAGCATGCTGCACCCTTTGATGCTGAACTATGGGTACTGTGGGCATAGTCACAGTTTCTGCCAACCTACTAAAAAACCTCAAAACCTAGTGATTTACATTGGAAGACATATGAATTGGAGTTTCACCTCCCTAAACTGGTATGGACCCATCATGCACCGAAATCCCCTCAATCTGTATTGGTATTGCCCTATACTTTTCTATCTCAAGCATATCTTCCCGTGGGAGAGGAGATACTAACTTTTCCCTAGCTGGTCTCCTCGCCTAAGCTCTGCCCCTTATAGGCGTCGCTCTTCTTCCTCTACCTTATCCTCTTCAAGCCTGTCATCTACCCCGAATCATAGCTCCAACAACCAATTTAGGCACCATAATTCTTTCTCCATTTTCTCATGTTCATACCATCTTTGAGAATAAGAATGAAAGAAGTCAGATGCCAATTGGGTTCGCCAGATACTAATTAAAATAAAGTAATAGAACCTAAGAAAGAAAAAATTAAAATTTTCTAATGTTTTATAGCCTCTCGAAGAAAAGTACAAATGTCTCTGTACCATTTTACAAGACTCTACTAGACCTGTCCTTGTACGATGAGATCTAAGAACCTAGGGCTCTGATACCAACTTTGTCATGACCCCAAATAGCTATGAGTGACACCAACACTAATCTTTCTGTAGGAGAACCATCTAACCTAAACCATTAGTCAATCATGTAGCCAATATTAAGATGAGATTATCATAAAAACCAACTTAACAAATTCCAAATCTAATCATTATTAATGAAAAAATAAAAAAACTACCTATTAAAATCCTTAAGACCCGAAAGCCATCATACAAAAACTTTAAATCAAAAACTGTCTAAAAGAGGTATCCAAAATAATGAAAAATAAAGAATGTCTCATTGCCCGAAAGATAAATAAGAACTAATATGATGATCCATGGCAACCTGGAGATGAAGTTCCCTTGAATGGATATTAGATATTAAATGCTAGAGATAAAGTCGTGTATATGTCTCTGAAACACTTTTGCACTCAACGAAAGAAGAGTACATAATAGTATCAGTATAAAACACTAGGTATTGGTAGGTACCATAGGCCAACTCAATTTAATAGCATGTATACAACCTAACTTGAATAACAAGTGCACAGGAATCAACACATAACATGTATTTAATGAATCAGTAAAACATCAATGATGGCCAAACAATGATTACAAATAAATTACGTAGCCATCAAGAGTAACAACCATGCTGTAAATATCCACAAAATCAATGATAATATCATAAGTAATAATTATGTCCTTCTAAACCTTGCAATTAGAACATTATTGGCTCGTTATTAATTTATTAAATCATATAACCTCTCAAAATCAATACTAATATGTACACACATGCTAAGAGACTTATTTTGCCCAACTATTCGTGACCTTCATGGGATAATCTAAGTCCATGTACCTTACTGACGTGATACTCTATCCTCCACGAGTAAGTAATATCAATATCCATATTCGTACTGGCGTGGTACCCGATCCCCCGTAATGATGCTATGTATGTTTTATCAAATTCAAACTATCTTTAAGGATACAATACGATGCAATAAGTTTATAAGTACACTTACAACCATAAGGTAATCTCATCTAGTTTGATTTTTAATAATTATTCATACTAGTTTAATGCCCGGTCGCTCGATGACAGAGATAATTCACCTGGTGCGGAGACTGGTGGAGGAGTTTAGGGAAAGAAAGAGGGACTTACACATGGTGTTCATCGATCTGGAGAAGGCGTATGAAAAAGTACCTAGGGAGGTTCTTTGGAGATGCTTGGAGGTGAGTAGGGTCCCGGTGGCGTACATAAGATCGATTAAGGAATGTATGATGGTGCAAAGACTCAGGAGAGGATAGTGGGAGGAGATTCAGAGCATTTTCCTGTCTTGATAGAGTTGCATCAGAGGTCGACTCTTAGCTTTTTTTTTTGTATTGGTGATGGATGTGTTGACGCGGCGTATTCAAGGAAAGGTGCCTTGGTGTATGCTTATTACAGATGATATAGTTTTGATTGATGAGACTCGAGGGAGGAGGGGGGGTGAATGATAAAGTAGAGGTTCAGAGACAAACCCTTGAGTCTAAAGGGTTCAGGTTGAGTAGGACCAAGACAAAGTATATGTATGCAAGTTTAATGACTTGAGGCAAGAGAACGAGGTTGTAGTAAGATTGGGTTCCCAGTAAGAGGGATAGTTTTAAGTATCGCGGGTCTATGCTTCAGGGGAATGGTAAGATTAACGAAGATGTATCCAACCATATTGGGGCAGGATGGATAAAGTGGAGAATCGCCTCGTTAGTGTTGTGTGATAAGAAGGTGCCGCCCAAGCTTAAAGGCAAATTCTACAGAGTGGCAGTTCGTCCAGCCATGCTGTATGGATCGGAGTGTTGACTAGTCAAGAACTCCCACATTCAAAAATTTAAGGTTGTGGAAATGCAGATGTTGTATTGGATGTGTGGTCTTACTAGGGGGTGATAAAGTTAGGAATGAGCCTATCCGGGAGAAGGTGGGAATGGCTTTGGTGGAGGACAAGACGCGAGAAGTTAGGTTGAGATAGTTCGAGCATGTGATGAAGAAGGGCACAGATGTTCTAGTTCATAGGTCTGAGAGGCTAACTTTGGATGGTTTCAGGCAGAGTAGGGATAGGTCGAAGAAATACTAGAGAGAGGTGATTAGATATGACATGAAGCAGTTACAACTTATTGAGGACACAACCCTAGATAGAAAGACATGGAGGACATGAATTAGGTTAGAAGACTAGTATATGTGGGTGAGTCGTAGCCATTTGTCACATTAATTTTTTTTAGAAATAGTACAATTTTTTCACTAATAAACATGTGTTGTTGTAATGTTGTTCACTTTATTTTATCTCATTATTCACGAGCAACATTCACTATTCACAGAACACTTTCTTTTTTCACTAATTGTTGTTCGTTTAAATTTCTTACAAGGATAAAAATAATGTCCTACTTTCTTTTTTAATCGGTTTAAAAAAATGACCTATTTTCTTTTTTGGTAATATTCAATCTTAAAATATCACGTGACATATTTAAGACCACAAGATTAAAGTGTATTTTGGTACATTTGACATAACTTTAATTTAAAACCACAAGTTTCAAAAGTCTTCTTTATTTTCTTAAACTCCTTGTCAAGTTAAATTAGGTCATTCTTTTTGAAACAAGGAAAATATTAAAGAAAATAATAGATAAATAATATTCTAAGAAACTATTTATATAATAGATAAATAGAATTCTAAGAAAATTTATATGTAACTAAATTTTTTTTGTAGCATTTAATATTGACATCTCCAATTTTAAATTATGGGTTTAAAAATACAGATAACAAAATATAGTTTACAAAACTTAAAAGTTGTAATAAAAAAGGAATAACAAATAATTACTTAGATGAAGTAAAATGAACAACAATTACTACATAGGAATCAATTTTATTTGAATTAAAATTGAAAACATATTACATGACCGATTCGAACTACTAAAATTATAAAATATACTGCATAAATTTTAATCTTACTGAAAGACTACATGATAACTAATCAATAGTAAAAAAATTTCAAATCAAACAGTAAATCAACATAACACATACAAACTTTCAATAGTTTCTTTTTTTCTCTTCTTCATTGCATTTCCTGTTCAAAATACGTTTCTCCTACTTAGTTTCATTAAGCATATCCTTCAAATGATTTTGTTTTTCTTCAGATTCTTTTAGCAATGTCTTAAGAAAATCTCTATCTTCTATGACTTCATTGAGATTAAATAGCATATCAAACTTCACTATGTTCTGTGAAGTCACGGTATCACCATCAAATATGGGTCTCTTCAATTGTGACAGATGATGTTCGTTTCATTTGTTGACATACTTTCTATCCACCTTAAATAATCATATCCACCTTTTTCTAAAACAATAAAATAAGAAAAAAGGTTAGTATGCACATATTTTTAATTGAACCACGTAAATTTTTTACCATTGAATGCACTCAATTTCAAAACTTATGATCGAAATTTCTCAGTCTTTGATGTTTTCACTTTACAATATTGATAGCATTTACATACATCCAGTTCAATTGAATGTAAAAATATTTTGAATTGTTGAGACATAATTATCAATCCTCAAAGCCTAAAAAGAAATGATATTAGTAGAACAACATAATAGATGAATGAGATAAACTGGAGTGAATAATAACACATATTTATTAGTGAAAAAATTATATTATTTCTAAAAGATTGAAGTAACAAAACATTCACATAAATAAAAGTCTTTTCAGGAATATTAATAGTGTGATGTTTAATCAATTATGAATCGAACGTCTTAGTAAAAAAATCATAGTTTGCTCAAATAAAGTATTTTTTTCCAGAAATGAGCAAACTATTAATTTTTTTTTATGACAACGTGGTTTGCCCATTTTGGGAAAAACCTATTAATATAATTTTTCCTTCACTAAATATTTGTCAGACCGTGTTAATGGTGTTAGTTGTAGTTTGTTTATTTTTGGTCAAACTGTTCGTTTTGTTACATAAAAAAAAGGACTGTTCATTTTGACTCCTAAACTTGAAAAACTATCCCTTTTAGCTCAGGGCTCCAATCCTCATGTATCCATCATACATCACACTTCCATAAATATGAAATTCTTGGCTAGTGAATACTCATGGGGTGCTAGCTGGGGTTAGGGAGAATACATGAAGATTGCTAGAGATGTTGGGATTAATGGTGTGGCATTACCAAGATTTCTTCGTTCCCAACTCTTAAGAATTTTAAGGCATTTTTGTTAATATTATGAACAAGAACCAGAAGAAGAAAAATTAGAAGAAGAAAATTAAAGAAGCATGAGTCGCAACACTTTGAAAGTTTTTTTACCTAAATATAATATACTTTTCAATTAGACTCTTGTATGGATGTGGTAATTTTTTTCTTCTCTTCTCTTTACCTTTTTCAATAAAAATATATACTATAAATTTTTATGAAAAAGAAATGACGATATTTTAGGAAAATTTCAATATTGAGAGATTTTAGAAGATAAAATGAGAATAGTATGGAGTATATGGAAAGTATTGTCGACATTAAAGTTTAATTTGCAAATAATGATTCATTTATTTTGTTTCATAGATAGTCTCATCCTATATTTGCAGAGAATAACAATCTAATAAATTCTATAAATGGTAGGAGATATATTTAATTTAAGAAAAAGAAAAAAGGTTGGGATATTTTTATATTAAATTATTAGAAAAAAGATCAAAAAATACCCATTTATTTTAGTTTATTAGATAAGTTTGGCCCTCATTATATTTTGGTGTTGATGTACCTGGTCATGACCGTACATTTTCACCCTCTAAAAAGGAAAAAATGTATGTTTTCTAGCAACAATTGTGTTATTTGATATGTTTTATGCTTGTTCTCAAGAATTGAACTAAAGGCATGAAATTTTAAAAATTCAAGTTACAAAGGCCTGCGATGGGGATATTGACGAACTGCAGAACCATCCATCGCCACTAAGAAAAAAAAAGGATAAACTGGAGTTGGGTGACGATCCAACCAATGAACCGTCAAGGCCACGATGGACCATCAACCTAGTCGACTGTGTTAAACAGAATGTATGAAAACTCAGAAGCAGGTAATGAGATGGATGACGGACCGTCCAACCAGCGATGGACCATCGCTGAGGTCATTGAGACCACTACAGGACAAACTCTTTTATGATAAGCAGTGATGGTTCAGTCCATGAATCATCGCTAACTTGACGGGTTGTCAGGCGAGCTGTCTGCTTTAGCGCGACAAATTAGTTTGAATTTTAAATCTCAATTTTATTGGGGCCTATAAATACCCATCTTAGGGTTAGAATAGACATTTGACTATTTGTTGAATTTGTAACGTAAGTATTACTGAGAAACATGTGGGAAGATGTGGAACATATTGCTTGTGATTTTGAATTTAAATTTTGAAGTTGTATTTCTCTTCATTGTATGTTTAACCCGTAATTTATGAAACTAAGTTTTTTTTTTATCTATTTTCTGATTATGAGTAGCTAAAATTTCATAACTAGTGTTATGGGATCCTTGGTGGAATTTCAACTCTAGGTTATGGGTTGTTGAGTTTATATCAATATTGTGATTATATCACCTTCTTTTCATTTTAATGAATTCTCCTGGTTGCAAACTTGAGAATGTACCCTAAAACATAACTTTCTTGAATAGAGAAGTGCATATTGAAAATAAAGAATGGTGATAAGAAATTATAGTTTTTAACCTCTAACAATAGATTAATGCCTTAGCCGGACTAATCTCTTAGAGAATAGGTTGCTTTATCATTCCATCACTTTAAGTTTGAGAAAATTAAAGTGAATCCATCTTTGAAGGTTGGGAAACACTTGGATGAAAATTTTATCTATATTTCTCTATAATCATAAGTATAAGTATGAACTGTCATATCCTATAGCCTAGGAGTGATTGAAACACCAAGGTGAACATAGCCCTAGTTTTCTATTTCTCCGTTGTCACTATGTTCTAAAGAACACATCAATTTTAAATAGACTAAAATTTAGTCAAATAATATTTTAACCAAAAATTCCCTACTCTGTGGATACTTATAATTAAAAGTCTATTAATCTACATATAGCTTAATTAGCACCTTATTATCTATGGGATTCTACCCCAACCTTTGTTGGGTTATATATTTGATGATGATCACTAACACTCCTTTTGAAAGTTGCAGTTTAGGCGTAACAAATTTTGACACCATTACCAAGAAATTAGAGCACAAAGCATTGTCAGTACTAAAACATTTGAACTTGAGTTGGAAACAAGTGGCTGATTTAAGATTGACTCAGTTAAATGAAATGGATGAGTTTCATCTTTGGGTATACGAAAGAACCAACCCTTATAAAGAAAAGATGAAACTATACCATGAGCGGAGGATTGAAAAGAGAGAGTTCCAAGTTGGGGATTTGGTCTTGCTATTTAACTCAAGATTCAAATTGTTCCCAGGAAATCTGAAGTCAAAATGGTCTGGTCCATTCAAAGTAACTCAAGCATTTGCATCCGGAGTAATAGGGCTTGAAAATAGGGACGGTTAGCTGATTAAGGTTAATGTACAACATATCAAACAATATGTGAGACCAAAAGAAAGGTAAAGCTGGTAATGTCGATGTATTTTGATGAAGTCTGAGTAATCAAGATAATTGAGTTGTGTCACAACATTGAATCAGGCGATAGTGGGAGGCAACCCACAATGTTGTTGTAAAATCATGTAGTTAGATTTTTGTTTTTCTTAATTGTTTAGTCAGTGTAATTTATGTTTCAAGTGCAGGAGGCAAAACATAAGGAAGTGGAAGTGTATCCGCGATGACTAGACTGATGGACCGCCGCAAGTGTGTTGGACCGTCATTCTAGATTGTAAAGTTAAGCTGGAAAGTGAGCATTATAGATAAGAAGTGATCGAAGTGTCGATGGATCATTGGGTGGGATATGGGCCATCGTTGGAACCATCATTCCTAAGATGAATTTGATGGTTTCTGGAGGAGCGCCAATGGTAGAAGTGATGGACTATTGTCCTGGTGATGAGTTGTCAGGTAGATTTTTGTAAGAGTGGTTTTCTAGAATGATACTGGTGAACAACAATAGCTTCAGTAAGAGACCATCAACTCACCGCCGACCCATTAAAGAAACTGCCCCAGGTAAGTCGGTGGAAAATAAAATATGCTGGCCTATGAGATGTATTAACCGAAAAATAATTCAAAGTTGGGACCATGACCCGATCCAAAACCACCTAAGCATAGAATGTGATATCCCTTCCCATGTTCATGCACAACTCTTTTACTTCATCTTCGAAAACAGTTATAACTCTCACATTCATCCCCAACTTATTATTCTCTTCATATTCCACTGCTATTTGAACATCCCCAAGCATACTACTTCATCCCATCACTAAGAACTCATTCTCTATAATTTGGATTTTTTTTCTTTTTCTTCTTTTAAGAGTGTAGAATTTTTTTACATTATTTTCCAAGCTTATTATGAAGTTACTTTCATGCCTAGGTATGTTTTATTAGCCTTAACCTTTGAGAATATGAGATGAATTAAATAGGGTGAAGTAAGTAAATATTTGCTTTCATGGTGTCAATTATAACATTGAAAAATAAGGATTGTTATCCCGTGTTGAAGCTTATGAAAAGGCGAAGTCTGAGTAACTCCACTACTAACACAAATTTGAGAGTATAATAAGTCAAACTTATCATACTATCAGGTACAAAATGTTAGCCATCATGTGTTCGATAAAATGACTCAAAGAAATTTTTGAAAATCTAGGTGTCGGGATGAAAAAACTAACAGGCCGTCGCAAGAGTGACGGACCATCAGAAAAACCATCTCATAAATGGTTGAATAATTGGACACTGCTTAAGAAGCAATAGTCAAGTCGACAGATCATTGCAACTATGATAGATCATTGCTTGAACTATCACTCAAAGTCTGAAGCAACCAAGTCATACTGGAATAAAACGATGGTTGGCCAAATGAGCCGTCATCCAGGAAATAACCCATTAGGGTAAACATAAAATTTTTTCCAAATTATTCTATTTATCCATAAAGAAAGGTGCAATGGCCTACCCCTATATGCGACAGACCGTCTGTCCAACCATCAGTGTTAGACAAAATCATAAAATTAAATTTTATTTTAATTTTCCAACATCAACCCTGTCTTGATCTTTTTCTCATTTTAGGAACAATGACATAAAATTTTCCACCAAGGAGAGGTGGGGGTAGAACCAGGCCAACTCATGAGACCACAACATTTAGACTCAGGGATGAGCCTGAAGAGAACACGAAAGCCCCATTCAACAACACTCGATAGAGTGAAAAGAATTGGCAACCACCCTTCTAGTCTAATGATAAGGGTGAATCATAGAGTGTGGAGTCCAGTAGTAAAAGTGAAAGTAAAAGTAACAATAATTTTAGTCCAAGCCCGAATGAAGAGGGTAAAAATAGGGATGCAACTAGCCCAAACAAAGATCCTGAGCAAAAAAAGAGGGATGTGATACGTAGCAAGAAACCTGAGGTTCAAGAGATAATTAGGTGGAAGGTTTAAGGATCAAAGAAACACTACTATGATGGATTTCAACCTACACAAAGCAAAAGTATGAAGAGGCCCATTGCGGAAGAATACCAAATTATCACCACAGATCTACATGAATATCCCAACCTTAAGAGGAAATTCAATGAGTATGAGTTGGGATACTTTAAAAAACCTCTTGGATCATATTACCGCACCATTATTCAGGAACTTCTAACAAATTACTTGGCTATTTCAGAAATAATTACCCAAAAAGGTCAAAGGTAGCGAATATGTAGAATGGGATGAGTAAACCAGTAAGGGGAGTAATAGTGGATATATTTTACCATTCCATCAACCGAATCTTATTTGGTGAGATTTACAAGACCCCTACTATCATCCTGGAGCTTGAACTGTAACACCCCACACTTTCAGGCTAGAATTTGAACCGTCGTTCCTACGTGAATAAACTCTAATCCTATGATTTGTATATGAATATATGAGTCATTACCATTCACCTTGTTTATAAAGTGTTTTCTATACGAATCATGGTCATAGGAAGCACTTAGAGCAAAGTTGTGTTGAGAACACTTTCATGGATTGAGTTTTTGTATTTGATCCTACAAGGGTTAACTTTAAATGAGTGTATCTCATAGAATATAATGATTCAGGTTTCTTACTATATAGAAAATGACATATTTTTGAGTCTTTTTTCCAACGCATCTGATTTCACCTTAATCCAATATCGGAGTAGAAAGTTATGCTCATTTTACTTTAGAGTATCTATCTGTCAACATGGTGACGACTTGAGGTGATAAGCCGTCAATCAAGTGTTGAGCTATCAACCTCGTTGTTATCCTTAACTATATTTAGCTGCAAGGTGACGACTTGAGGTGATAAGCCATCACCTAAGTAACGAGCTATCAACCTCGTCGTCAACCATAACCAGAAAAGGGCAAAACCCATGTAAAGTTGATGATTAAGGGGACGAGACGTCACCAAGTTGACAGCTTCTCAACCTAGTCATCAATTGAGGAAAATCCTGCCTTTTATTTAGTTTCTTTAGGGGTATTTTGGAATTTTCCTCACCTCAAACCCTACTCCCTACGACTTAAAAATATAAGGAGGCATTATTTTCACCCATCCTCAATCCTTAATATGTTTTTCCTCTTGCGATCGTCAAGAATATTAAGAACATCAAGATTAGGTTTCCTCACCCAAAATTCAAGCCTCCCTTCCCAAGAACAAGAAATTCAAGCTTTTTTCCTCAAGAATTCGAAGATTCAAGTTCCAATTTCAAGCTTCTTCAAGAATTCATTCAATTAAGGTATGCTGGGTTATGAATAGGGATCTTCTTCCGTCCTTGTGCCCAAAATATGTTTTAAGCATTCAAGTTATGTGATTTAAAGATTAAGGTTCATACCCAAAATTTCTTTGTTTTAAACTTATGAAGGTATCATGTGAGTGAAAGTTTTGACGGTATTTTAGTTTACTTATATCCATGTATTGATTCATATTGTGAATTGAATTCCATTACATTGACTGGGATATAACTGAATGACTTTGAGTTGATTATTTAGTAAGATGTTTTAGTATGAATTTCCAAGAAGAAAAACATGAATACCAAGTCCTAAGTATAAGTTTAAGTTTACAAGAAAACTCAAGTCTTTAAAGTTTCATTTATATGAAATCCTATTGATTTCAAGAAAAGATGGATCCTTTGATACCAATTTAAGACATGAAATCCACATTATTCATCTTGATTATGATTTATAGTAAAGAAGAGCATAATTGGTTTTCATTATATAAACTCTTATTCTATTTTAAGGTGGATTTCTTAAAGTATAAGCATATAAGTAATCTGGGAGTAGTATTTAGCACCCGAGATGGAAATGCAGATGGGCGTATCCAAAATCTCGAAAACTACAAGACAACGTAGGTTAAGATTATTCTCAATATATATAAAGTTAAGAAGTGATCACTAAGTTAAGGTTCTATTCCGATGGAAAGCGTAGAAAGCTCTCTCCAACGTGCGTAAGACGTTAGACTCCATGGTAGCTTACATGGTTTATGTTGGTTAGAAGAAACTCCCAAAAGAAAGAACAAAAAGTAAAGATTTTATAAACTAAGTGTTATGGTTCACAAATTTTATCCTTATGCTTCATTAGTTATGTTTATGATTTTCCAGTCTTTGTTTTATTCAAGCTCAAGGTGAGTCATTTGCACTTAACATACATTATAGAAAGTTTATATGAATATTCAATTATTGTTTTACTTATGAATTCACTCCCACATACTCAGTACATTCCATAAGTACTGACCTACATATATGTATATATGTTACATTATCTCATAATATAGGTACCAATTGTAGCACATCATAATCGGACAGTTCGCAGCTTCTAGTTACCAGGTGAAAAGTTTTTTTGATTTGAGGACTCGAGTCAACTCTAGTTTTAGTACCTTTTTTTATATTATTTACTCAGTCGTATTAATTACAGATAGCTGGGGGTCATGTCTCGGCTACCTATAGTTAGTATTAGTAGAGGCTTCATAGACACTCAGTAGAGTTGATGTATTTGATTTTAGTTTTGTAATGTGCACATTTAGTAAAGAAATCTCTTCCACTTATTGCTTTCTGATTTATGTAATATATATTTAGTTGCTCATGAGTTATGCAAGTATCTTGGGTTAGCTTAAGATCACTTAGGGTTCTAAGCACCGTGTGACATCCAGGGGGTAGTATCGGGGTGTTACAAACTTGGTATCAGAGCACAGAGTTCAAGTTTCCTAGGGTGTCTATGAAGCTGTGTCTAGTAGAATCGTTTGGAGCGGTATAAAGACATTTGTACCTTTCTTTGAGAGTCTACAGGGTATTTAAGAAATGTCTCCTTTCTTTCATACTCTAGATTGCACAGTAAAGTTTTTCTTTTACAAACTTTTATCCATTTATGTGTTACTCCATAATTCTACATCTATGACTTTCTGAGATAACATGAGTACCATATTCCAATTTCTCCCAAGATGATGCTCTCAAATTTTCTATCAAAAACTTTGGAAGTCACACAAGGGGATTAAGAGGAGCTCGCTAGTGTGTTATAAGTCCCTTAAGTTAAAAGCTTATGTCCTCATCCATATGAGTTGTGCAATTAAGATAGAATATGTTATATATTTAGATTCCTCATTAAATCTTTCAATCCAGATAGTGCTCATGAGAGGAGATAGTATAAACCCAGATTGTTAAATAGAGTTTGCATTCGAGGGATATTATGTCCTTGAGTGTTACAATTCATAAGTAGTAGAACTTTCTTATAGTTGGATGTATGGTTTTAGAAGTGTAGTGACAAGAAAGGTGGTAATGGTGATTGATTGAATGTATATAAATGAAATTTTGCATACAATTGAGTTAATAGTGAAGTGATATATCCTTGTATGTTAGCTTGGGGTAATGAATGTGGTACATGTTCCTTGGTGAAAGATAGAGAAAGAGTTATTAGTTAAGGTGAATTGTTGTTTGCTTGAAGTAGGAAATGAGTTATTGATGATATTTATTGTGTTAGAAAAGTATAGGTTATTAATAAAAGTATTTGGTGGTTGAGTATTGTTAATTTAGGCTCCCCGTGAGGTTGCAAAAAAGAAGGGGAGTTTAGTTGAAACTTATAGATCTGTGAAAGTCATTTAAGTGTATAGATGGGTAAATAGTAGTAATGTGTAGAAGGAGGATGTGCTAGCAAATTTTAATAAGATATGCCATATCATTATGATTGATTATTATTGTTATGAGGTTCTAGTGGACTAGTGTTTCTTGGTGTTTTATTTTATAGTTTCAAGCGAGAATAGTATGTGAGGTTGTGTTGTTAATCATGCCTAGCACTAGGAACTAAGTTTGAACAGTGGATGATCATCAAGGTAGAAATAATGATTGCTTGGTTAGTGATTCTAGTTATATGGAAGTGATCTAGTAGGCTAGGACAGTGTATGCAAGAGTTTAAGTTTATTTTTCTTAATTAAGTATGATGTTATAGGTATGATTTAGAAGTGTACCCAAGGTGATATAGGGTTGCATTATTTTCAAAGATAATTAAAGGTTGTGTGTGGTTAATAGTACCTTTGAGTTTCTAAACAGGAAGAAGTCTAGTTATATAGTATATGGTGTTCCTAATAGCTAAGTTAATGAGTTATGGATAGATGATGTTGAGTCTTTTGGTATAATTTTGATTCTCGTGGTTTAGGGAAAAATATAAGTTTAGAATATGATACAAATTATGTGTTTATTGAGGCAGGAATGTTTGCGGGGGAAAGTGTAAGTCTATCACGGTGATAATTAAAGATAGAGAAAGTTAAGGATGCTATATATAAAGGGATTGTCCAAGAATGAAGTTAGAATGTTTTAAATATATTTCATTCACGTGAGTTGAGCATTTCTCTGTAGAACATTAGAGTGAAGAAATTATGGCCCAGTCCTAGAAATATGAAATAGATCCATAAGCTTAGAAGGTTGTCTTTAATCTAAGGGGGAGATGATAGTAGTGATGAACAATTGCTTAGATGGGAGAGAGTAAATGTTTCTAGTTGGGGAAAGATTGTTGTATGCTTGTTTTATCTAAGGCTATAAGTTTGAAGGATGACTGAGGCCAAGTTTTTGGTATACATCATGATTAGTTGAAAAAAATCCGCGTGTGTCTTCTTGGGGACAGTGCATGGAAGTGTTATTTATAGAAGTATTAGATAAAATGGAAAAAATGCTTTGGTGGGTTGTTTTTCTATAAGTTCATGTGTGGTTATAATGATAGGCTTGAATGTCATGTTTGTATATGCGTGGATGGGTGCATTAAGCATTAGTGAATTCTTAGTAAGAGGTTGAAGTTAGTCGTTGAAGTGGTAAGATGAATTATTATTGAGATAAAAGATGTAAAACACATATATAGTACTAAATTCATGGTTTATACTAGTATTATGGTGTTATGTGCAGTACCTTGTGAATTCGAGTTAGGCTTGAACATGGCGAGAGCATGTAGTTCAACTCAGATTTTGGCTAGAGTAGTTATATGCACCAATGTGAGAAGTGTAAGGTGAATCAAATGAGCATGGTATTTAAGGGGAAAAGTATAGTTTAGGGAGTATTTTAGAAATGTGGCTAAGATTGGAAGTTAGCAATTATATTGCCTAAGGCAAAATGATTCTATCCTAGCTTATGTTTTATAGGCCTTTAGTCCATGATTATAGAGTTGTAACCATATTGAGATTCCTTATTCAAATATCTCATTCAGGTCATGCCCAAGAATTCTTCGCTCCCTAATATTATTAGAACTTCTTTGAAAAGTGTTGGACAAATACTCCAGTTGAGTATAAACTTCAGTAAGAGTCAGTCCGTATAACCATCAATTCAGTTTAGCAATCAGACATGACTATTCAGTTTCATGTCTTTCCATATAGTCTTACTATCTAAAGTTTCTTGAATATGGATATTCTATGAGGTAATTTGTTCGTATACATGTAAGTTGCGAATTCAGTTTAGTCCATACATTATGTATACGATTCAGATATTTGGTCATGATTAAGTTCATAAGTGTTCAGTGAATGATCTTAGTTTTCCAATTATTCCATCTTAGACAGTGTAATACCCCTCGTATGAACTTAGTCACGTTATCTCATGTTTCGTGCTTACATAATGTACTTGGTGATGCCATAAAGCCCTTTTTCCTTTGATTCCTATATGTGCTTTGTTGAGGGATAAATTTCTAATGAGAAGTTACATACTTTATTCCATCCTTAGTAACTCTTGGAAGTTAATTGCATCAGTTATCACTTCGCATCTCTATATGCATGATTGAGTCATGAGCATTTTAAGCGAGCTCTAAACTCTTAGCATGAATCAACTCCTTATAGTCAATAAAGTCAAGTTAGCTCAGAAATCAGTTTTATGATAAAAGTTATAATGTTTCATCTCATCTATATCCTTCATTACTAGACATGTCATGTGTACATTATTCCATACTTCTAAGGCTTCAACAATTTCCTATCCATTATTCGAGGACGAATTATTCCAAGGAAGAGATAATATAACACCCGGTACTTTCGGACTAGAATTTGGACCATCGTTCCTACATGTGTAAACTATAGTCCTATGAATTGTATATGAATATATGAGTCATGACCATTAACCTTGTGTATAAAGTGTGCGAATCAAGGTCATACGAAGCACATAGATCAAAGCCGAGTTGAGAACACTTTCATTAATTGAGTTTTTGTATTCGATCCTACAAGGGTCAACTTTAAATGAGTGTATATACTAGAATATAATGATTCATGTGTCTTACTATATATCAAATGAAATTTCTTTGAGTCTTCTTTTCAACGCATCCAATTTTACCTTCATCCGATATTGGAGTAGAAAGTTATGCTCATTTTACTTTAGAGTATCCATTTGTTAAGAAGGTAAGGACTTGAGGTGATACGCATTCTACCAAGAGATGAGCTATCAACCTCATCGTCAGCCTTAACTAGATTCAGCTGCAAGGTGATGACTTGAGGTGATAAACTGTCAACCAAGTGACAAGTAAAGAACCTCGGCGTCAACCATAACCAGAATAGGGTAAAACCCAAGTAACATTGACGACTAGGGTGACGGGACGTCACCAAGTTGACGGCTTGTCAATCTAGTCGTCAATTGAGGAAAATCCTGTGTTTTCTTTAGTTTCTTTAGAGGTGTTTTGGTCTTTTCCTCACCTCAAACCATACTTCTCATGACTTTAAAACATAAGGAGGCGTTATTTTCCCCCATCCTCAATCACTTAAGACCTTATTATTTCTCCCATCAACAAGAATATCAAGAACATCAAGATTAGGGTTCCTCACCCAAAATTCAAGCCTCCCTTACCAAGAATAAGAAATTCAAGCTTTCCTCCTCAAGAATTCAAATATTCAAGTTTCAATTTCAAGTTTCTTCAAGAATTCATTCAATTAAGGTATGTGGGGTTATGAACAAGGATCTTATTCCGTCCTTGTGCCCAAAATATGTTTTAATCATTCAAGTTATGTGATTTAAAGATCAGGGTTCATACCTAAAATTTCTTTGTTTTAAACTTACGGAAGTATGATGTGAGTGAAAGTTTTGAATGCATTTTAGTTTACTTATATCCATGTTTTGACTCATATTGTGAATTGAATTCCATTACATTGACTAGGATATAACTGAATGATTTCGAGTTGATTATTTAGTATGATGTTTTAGTATGAATTTCCAAGAAGAAAAAAATGAATCCCAAGTCCTAAGTATAAGTTTAAGTTTACAAGAAAGCTCAAGTCTTTGAAGTTTCATTTATATGAAATACTCTTGATTTCAAGAAAAGATGGATCCTTTGATCCCAAGGTAAGACATGAAATCCATATTTTCATTTTGTGATTATGATTTAAAGTAAAGAAGAGCAAAATTGGTTTTCATTATATAAATCCTTATGCTATTTTAAGGTGGATTTTTTAAAGTATGAGCATATAAGTAATCTGGGAGTAGTATTTAGCACCGAGATGGAAATGCGGATGAGCGTATCCAAGATCCCAAAAACTATGAGCCAATGTAGGTTAAGCTTATTCCCAATTGGATCAAGTTAAGAAGTGATCACTAAGTTACGGTTTTATTCCGATGGCAAGGGTAGAACAACTCTCCCCAACGTGGGTAAGAATTTGGACTCCACAGTATCTCACTTAATTTATGTTGGTTAGAAGAAACTCTCATGAAAAGAATAAAAAGTAAAGATTTTTGTCACGACCCGAGGCTACCCCCTAGTTGAGACAATGGTGGATACGGTCACAAGTGATCACAAGCTAACCCATGAGCTGGTACCTGCTGTGATCACTGAGTAATATGATAATAAACAACATATGTGGAAAAACAACTAATAATGCCATAATGTTTTAAATACTGAAACATGATTAAATCATAGATCTGAAACATATGAAGACATACTGAAAAGACTGATAAAACAACTAATAAACCGACTAACTATCTGAATGTTTGAAAATCCTCTAACTGACTGACTGCGGAGTGGATACGACAAACCCCCAACTAACTCTGACTAAATGGAAATACTAAACTACTGAGATAAACTGAAATGAAACAATCATGTCCTCGATAGATGAGGACTCATCACGACTGCTGCTGCTGATAAGATGAGCTATCTAAGCGTGGTCAGGAAACTATCCATCCGAATACATGATATAAGACATCATAGTGTGAAGAAAAGTATGCAGTGAGTACTTTTAATGTACTAGTATATGAGATGAGGTTAGGCTGTAATGCAAGGGTTAACTGTGCATGAAATAATGACTTGCTGAATAGCATGAGGTAACTGAGTATGCATGCATGAAAACTAAAATACTGAGAATGCAAGACCAAGAATACAATGTTTCTGAAATAATTTGTAAACAAAATTACTGAAATCTAATAACTGAATAACTGAAAGTCTGTATGCTATGGTCAAGCAAAATTAAACTGAATTCTATATTGAATACTGTACTAAGACTGTAGGAGGTATCATCTAATCGATATTCCCCAATATGAGCTAATCGGGGTCCAAACTGTACCTCAGTTGGAAGGGTGTCAGTACCATGCCACGGGTACTAACACTGGCTATTTGGATCCACCAATCTGATGTCTCGAAGGACTAGGGTGGCAAGCCTAACTGACGGGTGACCCTTGAGAGGAAGTTAAGCCTAACTGACGGGTGACCCTTGAGAGGAAGTTAAGCCTAACTGATGGGTGACTCCTCATATCCTACACTGGATACGTAGTTCTGAAATATAGGTACTACTACTAACAACTTTGCCTAACTGACGGGGAAGTCATCATCCCTACATTCACTCGGTGCTAAATCCTACTCCCAACAAAACTGACATTGATTATTGGATTGAACTAAGCTTAACTGAACAAACAACTAATCATAGCAACTGACTGAATGATAATGCTTGTGGTATATCTGAATTCATTATGAAGATACTGAAAATATGTAAACAACTAAGTATCAGGTGTTCATAACCCTCCAGCAGTGAATGGAAATAACAATACGGACATATAAAAGCTTTAAAATCGTAGTAGGGGATCATTGTTCAAAATCAAACACTTAGGCATTTCATCAAACACATGAAAGTCATGAACTTAAACATGGGAATGAGTAAATCACGTGATGATAACATTATTCCAATACTAAAATCATGAGTTAGGGATTTAACATGAAAAATTCATCATTTAAACGTGTAAAGGCCCATTCCATAAAAAAACTTGTAAACACAATACCTAAATTAAAATTCATTAGAGTTTCATGGAGATAATTCATCATAAACATGTAAAATTCATCATTTAAAACATAAAAATTGATTATTGGATTCAATAGGTGAAAAGGGCCCGTGGATGAACATCACACATACCTTAAACCCTTAAGCTTGAAAGAAGAATACTAATCTTGAAGTTTTCTTGAAGGTTCTTGGATCTTGGAAGCTTGAATTCTTGGTTTCCTTGGAGAGGAAGGAATGGAATTTGATGATCTTAGGGAAAGAGTAGGGTTTGCTTTGAGAGGAAATTGGATAAGATGGGAAAATAATGCCCTAACTGATGTTTTAATTTGTGTTTTTATGAATTGATTCGATGTGAAAAGACATAACTACCCCTCAGGAGATTAAATTCATAACTGGAGCGCAGTTTAATGTGTTACTGCAACACGATGAGGTGTCCATATCTATATGGAACACTACACGATGCTATCACGGTGAGCTATTGAAATCAAAATCCAAACACGAACCAATCCTCGTCCAAAAAATTTAAAACATCCCCGATACATGCTCCTTACACCCCTGAACCTGAATTAACTCAAAAACCTACATTTCGGGGTTGGGAAGACTAATTTAAAAATCCTCGAAGTTAAGAGGCCCAAAATAAGACTAAGTCCCCAACACTTGGTGAAATTTTCAGGCTTTAAGCCTTTTATGCATGTAACTAGGAGCTGAACTAAGCTAAGTATAATATAAGATATTATAATATCTCCCCCTAGGAAACATTCGTCCTCGAATGAAACTGATTAAGCTGAGAATACTGAGAAAACTGAAATCACATAATGAACTTGCATAACTAAAAACATGATTACATGACTGAGTCTGTAACATGATACATGACTGAACTAAATTCGTGAATGCATGCAAAGACATGAGAATAATTATATAGTTGGAACTAAGAATGGAAAAGAGTCAATCTAAGAAGAACTGTTACTTTAAGTAGAGTCTGAGTATACTGAGAAAAGATGAGGGTACTTGGCATACATATCTTCTTCTTCTTCCCAAGTGGATCCCTCAACAGATTGATTCCGCCAAAGAACTTTAACCAAGGGAACTTATTTGTTCCTTAGTCTACGAATTTGGTGATCAAGGATCTCGACTGGGATTTCTTTATAAGAAAGGATATCCTGAACATCTTTGCTTTCTTAAGGAACTACAAAAGTTGGGTCACTAATACACTTCTTTAATAAGGAAACATGGGACACCGGATACACTGATGCCGCAATCTGTAGGCAACTCAAGCTCATATGCTACCTTTAAAAAACAACTCAAGTTTCGGTAAGGGCCAACATATTGGGGACTGAGTTTCCCTTTTTTGCCAAATATCTTCGCTCCATTCATGGGCTAGATTTTCAAATAGGCCAAATCACCAAATCACAAATATCAAACTCAAGATCTCTTCTCCTTACATCTGCATAGGATTTTTGATGGTTTTGGGCTGTCCTAAGCTTCTCCCTAATCAACTGAACCTTCTCCATTATATTAAAAACCAAATCTGGTCCTATCAAAGTAGTATTACCTGCCTTAAACCGACCAATAGGAGATCAACATCTCCTCCTATAGAAAGCCTCAAATAGAACTATCTAAATGCTGGAGTGATAACTTTTATTGTAGGAAAACTCGATCAAAGGTAAATGATCATCCCAACTACCCATGAAATCAAGAACAAACGCCCTCAATATATCCTCTAGGGGTCTGAATGGTACTCTCCGCTTGACCATATGTATGAGGATGAAAAGTTATACTGAGATGAACTTGGGTACCAAGACCCTTCTGAAAAGCTCTCCAAAAATGAGAGGTAAACTTAGTACCTCTATTTGAAATGATACACACCGAAACTCTGTGCACCCTAACCAACTCTCTATTATAGAGCTTAGTGTAATCCTTAATTGAGTACGAATTATGAACTGGCAATAAATGAGCTAATTTGGTCATTCTGTCTACAATGACCCATATAGAATCATGCTGACGATGCGTATGAGGCAATCTCGTAACAAAATCCATGTTCACCTCTTCATACTTCCAAGTGGGAATGGTGAACTCTTGAAAATGTTCCACTAGGTCTTTGGTGCTTAACCATAACCTACTGACAATTAGAACACTTAGCTACAAACTCTGCAATATCCCTCTTCATACCACTTCATCAGTAGATTTCTCGCAAATCTCGATAATCTTAGTGGATCCTGGATGTATGGAATAACACACACCATGCACTTATGCTAAAATACTCTGTCTCAAACCATCAACACATGACACACACAGCCTACCCTGACATCGCAACACACCATCTCCCCCTTTGGAGAAAACTCCACTTTCTGACCTCTAACTGACTCTTTTAGCTTAACTAAACTAAAATTCCTATCTTTATTCTCCTTTACTTTGGTAACCAAAGAAGATTCCAAACTATTCTAAACCCAAACACTACCTTCAACTGAATCAACCAACCGAACACCTAATATAGCAAGCCGATGAACCACCTGAACTAACCTCTTGTTATCATTCTCAACATGAGAAACACTACCTATAGACAATCTACTAAGGGTGTTTCCCACTACATTGGCCTTGCCCAGATAATACAACACATTTATATCATAATCTTTTAACAATTCTAACTACCTTATCTTATGAAGATTTAAATATTTCTATGAAAAAACATACTGAAAACTTTTTTGATCTGTGAACAAATCAACATGAACCCCATAAAGATAATGCCTCCAAATTTTCAAGGAAAAAACAACTGCTGCCAACTCAAGATCATGGGTAGGGTAATTCTGTTCATGGGATTTAAACTGTCCAGAGGCATAGGCTATGACCTTACCTCTCTGTATCAATACACAACCAAGACTAGCTCTGGAAGCATCACAGTAAACAACAAACCCATCTGAACCATCTAGAAAAATCAAAACTGAGGCTGAGGTGACTTGAGTCTTCAACTTCTGAAAACTCTTTTCACAAGAATCTGACCACTGAAATTTGACTTTCTTCTGAGTTTATTTAGACATGGGGGATGCAATAGATGAAAACCCTATAACAAACCATATGTAATAGCTAGCCAAACACAGTAAACTCCTGATATCTAATGAAGAGATGGGTCTGGGCTAGTTTCTTACTGCTTTGGTCTTTTGAGGGTCAATTTAAATGCCATCATCAAAAATAATATAGCCAAGAAAAGCTACTGATCTTAGGTAAAACTCGCACTTACTGAATTTAGTGAACAACTGATGGGTTCTAAGAGTCTACAATACAATTCTGAGATTATCTGCATAATCATTTTCACTACGGGAGTAGACAAGAATATCATCAATGAAGACTATGATGAACATGCCCAAGTACTGCTTGAACACTCTGTTCATCAAGTCCATGAAAGCTTCTGGGGCATTTGTTATTCCAAAAGACATAACTAGAAATTCAAAGTGACCATACCGGGTTCTGAAGGCTATCTTCAAAATGTCACATTCTCTGACTCTGAGTTAATGATAGCAGGATCTGAGGTCTATCTTAGAGAAATAACTGGCACCCTGAAGTTGTTCGAATAATTTATCAATATTGGGGAGTGGGTATTTATTCTTGATTATGACTTTGTTCAACTGACGGTAATCAATGCACATTCTAAGAGAATCATTTTTCTTATGCACGAAAAGGACTGGAATGTCCCATGGGGAAACACTGGTCGTGATGAATCCCTTATCTAAGAGGGTTTTCAACTGTTCTTTCAATCCCTAAGCTCAACTGGAGCCATTCTGTAGGGAGGAATAGGGATAGGCTGGGTATCTGGAAGGAGATCTATTTAGAAGTCAGTTTTCCTTTCGGGAGGGACTCCAGGGAGATCTTCAGGGAACACAACTAGAAATTCTCGTACTACTAGAACTAAATCGAGACTAGGAGTCGCAAAATTGGAGCCTTTGACTCTAACAAGATGGTAAACACACCCCTTAGATATCATCTTTCTCGCTCTAAGATATGACACAATTTGACCCCTAAGCGCTGAAGTACTATCCCTCTATTCAATAACTAGTTCATTGGAAAACTAAAACTGAATGACTCTATTTATATAGTCAACTGAAGCATAGCATGAGTGGAGCCAATCTATGCCAAGAATGACATCAAAATTAGTCATCTCTAGTTCTACAAGATCTACTTAAGTGATTTTTTGAGATACTATAACTGGGCAGTTTCTGTACACCCGTCTAGCTATGATAGATTTACCCACTGGGGTAGGCACTGAGAAGGGCTCCACTAATGTTTCAGGACTGACATCGAAATCAACAACTATATAGAAGGTTACAAAAGAAAGTAAGGCCCCAGGGTCTTGCAAAGATAAACATAAAAATGAAAGATCTGTAATGTACCTGTAACCATATCAGGAGAACTTTCCTAGTTTTGTTGGGACTAAAGTGCATACAACCTATTCTGCCACTGTCCACTAGTGGCACTGGAAGAGGCGCCCTGCTGAGTCGGGTGACCTATGAGAGCTGCTGAAGAAGTATCCTAGACCTGTTGGCGATCATTTTTGCCCCTCTGCTTTACCACCATACACTCTAGGATCCTATGGCCTGGCTTTCTACATCCAAAACACATATCACTACTAGCCTTACATATACCCTGATGATTCCTACCGCATTTTTCGCAAAGCGGATTAGTACGACCGATGTTCACACTACCTTGGGACTTGGAGCCTGGTGCCCTGTGATGACTGTCATTTTTAAATTTTGGCACTGGCACACTAGCTGACGGATCTGGGGATAAAAATTTCTGAAGGAACTGAGAATAGTTACCACCCTCTGACCTCAACTGATAAAAGTTAAAGCTACATGTTCTGGCCCTCTTATTCTTTTTTTTTTCTCCTTAAGCTTTTGTTCCTCAATCTACTGAGCATGAACCATAAGCCTAGATAGGTCCATATCTTTAATCAACATAGTAGCCCTACATTCCTTGACCATACTATCAGCAACACCAGAAATAAACTTACTCACTCTTGACCTATTATCAGCCACCATCGAAAGAGCATATTAACTGAGTAAACTTAAGTGAGTATTCCTTCAAACTCATACTACCCTATTTCTAATTAATAAACTCCAGCACCTTAGCTTCCCTCAACTTTAAAGGAAAGAACCTATCTAAAAAGGTTGTAGCAAACTCCTCCCACTCTATAGGCCCTGCCCCATCACCATGGTCCTCCTTCCACTACTTAAACTAGGTGTGAGCTATATCTTATAACTTGTACGTAGCCAGCTCTACACTCTCACTCGAAGTGACACTCATGATATCTGTCACCTTCTGAACCATATCAAGAAAATCCTATGGCCCCTCCTCAGACTTTGATCCAAAAAACAAAGGGGAATTCATTCGAGTGAAATCCCAAATCCTAGCTGCAGCAGTATTAGTCACTGGGTTGGCTAGGAAAAAAATCTACTAATTGTTCTGAGCATCTACTGAATGAGCTAAGGTAGTGAAGGCAGCTCTGAACTTGGCGTAAGAGACATGCTCATTCAGGGGATCTTTCTGAGCAGGCGAAGGTGCGGGATGATTCCCATTTCTTCTTTCATTATTTCTTTTAGGAGGCATTATTTGTAAACGAAAGGAAGAATAAGTCAGAAAGAGAGTTTTAAATAGAGCTCATGCTCATTCGCACAACATGAATACTGAAAGAAGGAAAATTTTCTTAAAACGTCTCATAGCCTTCTGTCCATAAGTGTGGCACGCTTCACACCCATGTACAAGACTCTACTTAACGCGGATTTTCAGACTCCCTAGGACACTGTAAAACCTTAGGCTCTGATACGAAGTTTTTTCACGACCCGAGGCTACCCCCTAGTCGCGACAATAGTGCTTACGGTCATAAGTGACCACAAGCTAACCCATGAGCTGGTACCTGCTGTGAGCACTAAGTAAACTGCTAATAAATAATATATGCGGAAAAACAACTGATAATTCCATAAGGTTTTAAATACTGAAACATGATAAAATTATAGATTTGAAATGTATGAATACATACTGAAAAGACTGATAAAATAACTGATAAACTGACTAACTGTCTGAATATCTTCAAAGCCTCTAACTGACTGACTGTGGAGTTGATGGGACAAACCCCCAACTAACTTCGACTAAATAGAAATACTAAACTACTGAGATTATCTAAAATGAAACAATCATGTCCTCGATAGATGAGGACTCACCACAACTTGTTCTATTGATAAGATGAACTGTCTAAGTGCGGTTAGGAAATAGTGCATCCGAACTTATGATATAAGATATCATAGCGTGAAGAAAAGTATGCAGTTAGTACTTTGAATGTTTTGGTATATGAGATAAGGTTAGGCTGTAATGCAAGGGTTAATTGTACATAAAATAATGACTAGTTGAATAACATGAGGTAACTGAGTATGCATGTATGAAAATTAAAATACTGAGAATGCAAGACTAAGCATATAATGTTTCTGAAATAATTTGTAAACTAAATTACTGAAATTTGATAACTTAAAGTCTGTATGCTATATTCAAGCAAACCTGAATTGAATTTTGTACTAAATACTGTACTGAGATTGTGGGAGGTATCATCTAACCGACATGCCCCAATCTGAGCTAATCGGGGTCCAACCTGTACCCCAGTTGGAAAGGGGTCAGCACCGTGCCTAACATCGGCTCTGTGGATCTACTAATCTAATATCCCGAAGGACAAGGGTGTCAATCCTAACTGATGGGTAACCCCTGAGAGAAAGTTAATCCTAACTGATGAGTGACTCTTTATATCCTATGTGGGCTATGAAGTTCTAAAAAACTGGGAATACTACTAACGACTCTGCCTAACTGGCGGGGAAGCCGCCATCCCTGCATTTACTCAGTGCTAAATCCTACTCCCAACTGAACTAACACTGATTACTGGACCGAACTAAGCTTAACTGAACAAACAACTAATCATAACAACTGACTGAATAATAATGCTCACGATATACCTAAATTCATTCTGAAGATACTGAAATTATGTAAACAACTAAGTATCGGATGTTTATAACCCTCCAACATTGAATGGAAATAACTATACGTACATATAAAAGCTTTGAAATCGTAGTAGGGGATCATTTCTCAAAATTCAACACTTAGGCATTTCATCCAACACATGAGAGTCATGAACTTAAATGTGGGAATGGGTAAATCATGTGATAATAACATAATTACAATACTAAAACCATAAGTTAGGGATTTAACATGAAAATTTCACCATTTAAATGTGTAAAGTCTCATTCCATCAAAACACTAGTAAACACAATACAAAAATCAAAATTCATAAGAGCTTCATGGAGAAAATTCATCATAAACATGTAGAATTCATCATTTAAAACATAAAAATGGATTCTTGGACTCCATGGGTGAAAAGTGCCCATGGATGAGCATCATACATACCTTAAAACCTTAAGCTTAAAAGAAGAATACCAATATTGAAGCTTTCTTGAAGGTTCTTGGATTTTGGAAGCTTGAATTCTTGGTTTCCTTGGAGAAGAAGGAATGGAATTTGGTGATCTTAGGGAAAGAGTAGGGTTTTCTTTGAGAGGAAATTGGAGAAGATGGTCAAATAATGCCTTAACTGATGTGTTAATTCGTGTTTTTACGAATTGATTCAATGGGAAAAGACAGCCCCTCAGGAGATTAAATTTGTAATTGAAATGCGGTTTAATGAGTTACCGTGATGCGATGAGGAGTCAATCGCTATATGGACCACGACACGATGCTATCACGCTGAGCTACTAGAATCGAAATCTAAACACAACCCAATCCTCATTAAAAAAATCTAAAACTTCCCTGAGACATGGTCCTTACACCCGTAAACATGAATTAACTCAAAAACCTACGTCTTGGGGTCGAGAAGACCAATTTAAAAATCCTCGAACTTAAGAGGCCAAAAATAAGACTAAGTCCCCAACACTTAGTGAAATTTTCAAGCTTTAAGCCTCTTATGCATGAAACTAGGAGCTGAACTAAGCTAAGTATAATACGGTGTATTAAACTTTTAGAAACTAAGTGTTATGGCTCACAAAGTATATCCTTATGCTTCATTACTCATGTTTATGACATGACTCGAAATAGAGCCATGTCGTGTGGGCACCTTAAGCACACATGTACCGGAGGTTGCCCCGATAACCCATCTCAATCATCATCAAATTCGTCACAAGGGTCGTAGGGATTCTGACCATATAATAGATTAGCGGAAACATATAGTAAGTTATAACTTAAACATGTCTAAGAACTTCATTAGGTTCATCAAACTAACCAATATTCCCAAGTTCACAGACATCCACAATACCTCTATACACTCGATGTTTAGAAAAGTATATATCGGGAAAAGCCCCCCAAAATAGCCAAACCAATTCAGGATAAGACTAGTTCTAAAGATAGAAGACCAAGAATGAATGTCTTCCATAATAAGGAAGCTCACCACTTCAAAGTTAATGCACGAACCGCTTCGATCGCCTAATCACTGCGCAGGAAAAGAAGATGATGCTCCAGCTTTGAGAGGTTTTCAATCTATCATGAATCACCTTAACCTTCTCTAAGGCTTGGTGAACTAGATCGAGGCCAAGCAACTTACCCTCGTAAACTTTGTACCACCCAATAGGAGATTGACATCTTCTACCATACAATGCCTAAAAAGGCACAATGCTAATACTAGAGTGGTAATTATTATTATAGGTGAATTCAATCAAAGGCAAGTGGTCATACCAACTACCGCCATAATCAATCACACAAGCCCGTAACATATCCTCCAATATTTGGATAGTTCTCTCCGCTTGTCCATCCGTTTGCGGGTGGAAAGCGGTAATAAGGCACACTCTAGTACCCAAACCCTTTTGGAACGACTTCTAAAAATGGGATAAAAATAGAGGACCACGATCCAAAATGATAGAAAATAGAGCACCATGCAACTTCACGATCTCCGCAAGATACAACTTAGCATAATCTTCCGTCGAGTAATTAGTCCTCATGGGAAAGAAATGAGTCAACTTAGTCATCCTATCAATAATGACCCAACTAGAATCACATCAATTCTAAAATCTAGGAAGACCAGTAAAAAAATCCATATTAATTGCCTCCAACTTCTACTCGGGCAATACAATTTCTTGGTACAAACCACTGGGCCGCATGTGTTCAACATTCACTTGTTGACACACCATACACTTGTCCACATAGCTAGCCATATCTTGTTTCATATTATTCCACCAATAGAACTCTCTAAGGTCATGATACATCTTGGTGGAACCGGGATGAATAGCATAACGGGATCCATGATCCTTGGCCATGAACCTTTCCCTCAATCCGTTGACGTTGGGGAAACATAGCCTACCTTGGTATCTCAAGATACTATCACCATAAATCACAAAGTCCATGACCTTGTGTTGACCTACATTACTCTTGATCCTCATTAAGTCGGGGTTCAATACTTGCTTTTCCTTTATCTCGACAATAAGGGACAATTGAGATATCGGATGCATAAATACACCACCATCCTCAAAATTTGCAAGTCAAACTCTAAGATTATCCAAACGTTGAATGTCCTTCACCAATTCCCGCTTACCCTCATCTATATGGGCCAAACATCCCATGGACAATCTACTAAGAGCATCGGCGACTGCATTCGCCTTACTGGGATGGTAATAAAGACTTATATCATAGTATTTCAATAGCTCAAGCCACCTTCTTTGCCGGAGATTCAACTCCTTTTGAGTAAACACATAATGAAGGCTCTTATGATTGGAAAAGATATCAACATGAACCCCCTAAATATAATATCGTCAAATATTTAACGCAAAGACCACGGCTAATAATTCTAAGTCATGAGTAGGGTAGTTCTTCTCATGAACTTTTAATTGCCTAGAAGCAGAGGCCACCACCCTACCATGTTACATCAACACGTAACCTAGTCCAACCCGAGATATATCACAATATACCAAAAAACCATCATTACCTTCAGGCAAGGTCACATCTAGAGCCGAAGTCAATTTAGATTTCAACTTTTCAAAACTACCCACACACGCATCGTACCATGAGAACTTGATCTTTTTTTCAGTCAACTTGGTCAATGGGGCAGCTATGGTCGAAAAACTTTCCATAAACCTTCTATAGTAACTAGCTAGACCGAAGAAGCTTCGAATATCGATTAGAGTCGTAGGTCTTGGCCACTTCTTAACTGGCATAACCTTTTGGGGATCTACCATAATCCATTCACTAGAGATAACATGACCGAGAAAAGCTACAATATTCAACCAAAACTCATACTTAGAGAACTTGGCATAAAACAATGATGCTTCAAAGCTTGCAACATGGCACGGAGGTGATCTACATGATCTGCCTCACTCTTAGAATAGACTAAGATATCATTAATGAAGATAATGGTAAACATGTCCAAGAACAAATAGAAGACCCTATTCATCAAATCCATGAATGCCATCGGGGCATTGGTCAACCCAAAGAACATGGAAAGAAACTCATAGTGACTATACCGCGTTCCAAAGGTAGTCTTAGGAATATCTGCTTCCCTAATCTTAAGATGATGATAACCCGATCTAAGATCAATCTTAAGAAAACACTTTGCACCCTGAAGTTGATAAAAAAAATCATCGATCTTAGGAAAAGGATATTTATTCTTTATAATCACTTTGTTCAACTGACGATAATCAATGCACATACGAAGGGAACCATCCTTCTTGCTCACAAAAAACACGGGAGCACCCCAAGGAGACACACTAGAGCAGATAAAATCTTTATCCAAGAGGTCTTTCAATTGCTCTTTGAGCTCTTTTATCTCCACCGGAGCCATTCTATAAGAAGGGATTGAAATCGGATGAGTGTCTAAAATAAGATCAATCCCAAAATCAATTTGCTTATCGGGAGAAACACCGGAAAAACCATCAGGAAACACCTCGAGAAACTCATTAACCACAAGAATGGATTCTAGAGAAGGCTCTTTCGAGTTAGAATCTTTAACTCTGAGCTAATGATAGAAACATCCCTTCAAAATCAACTTTTAGCCTTTAAGAAAAGAAATGAACCTTCCCTAAGGCACAAAGGAACCACCTTCCCATACAATGATCGGCTCATTAGGGAATTTGAACATGAACCTACGGGTCTGAAAATCTAAGGAAGCATAATACGAATGCAGCCAATCCATCCCCAGAATGATATCAAAATTGACCATGTCCAACTCTATCAAGTCTATAAGAGTATCTCTACCACCAATAGATATCATACACCCCTTTAGACTCTCTTAACAAGAACAAAGTCTCCCACTAGGGTCGAAACAAAAAAAAGAAACTGATAGACTCTCGGGACCACAATCAAGATATACAACCACATACGAGGTCACATAACAGAGAGTAAACCGTAGATCAAGAAAACAATACTTATCACGGGAGACGAGTTTCAACATACCTATGACAACATCGGGAGACGCCTCATCCTGGTGAGTAGCAAGTGCATACAAGTAGTTTTAGCCAATACCGATGCCAGAAACAGAAGTAGAAACAGACATAGCACCCTTCTATGTGGGAGTAGGTGGAGTAGCAATAAGAACCCTGATGGCCTACGAAGTTTCTAGAGACGGTCACTCACGCTGCATGTGCCCAATATGACCACAACTAAAACATCTGTGTCTCTCCTTCTCACACTGACCATGATAACTCTAACCACAAAATATGCAAGGAGGGCGGGGTGGAGCCGATTGAGCACCACTAGTCTAGAATTAGGCACCATATGATCGGGACCCTCTACTAAAATTTAATAAATGATCACCCAAAATCTTTAGATAAGAAGAGCGAGCACTAGCCGAGGAGAAAGAACTCAAACTCCCCTACTACTTCCGTGGCCACTTACCACCATCCCCACCACTAGGCTTAAAAGACCTAAACTTCTTCCCTTGTCTTTCACTAAACTCAACTTGCTTATTTTTCTATTTATCCACTTGTTGTATGTACACAATCAATCTAGAAATATCCATGTTATCAACAAGGACGCCTTGCTCTCAATAACTAACTCACAAAATAATCTCGAGATAAACTTATGCATTCTAACCCTCGTGCTAGAAACCATCTTAGGAGCACACCTTGACAATTGATAGAATTTCATGACATGCTCTTGAATGGACATCATCCCTTGCTTCTAGTTCACAAACTCTTCCGTGTTAGTTTCTTTCAACTCTTGAGAAAAGAAGCAGTCTAAGAAAGCCTCAGAGAAATCCTCCCACATAGCGGGACTAGCATCGACACCTCTAGATAACTCCCACCCTTAGTACCATTGGTACACTACATCTTTCCATTGGTAGAAAGTAAACTCAACGGCCTTAACCGCTGAAGCATACATGATTTGGAAGATTTTTTCCATTTCATCAATGAATACTTGAGGATATTTCTCAACCTTCATACCAGAGAACATAGGAGGGATCAACCTTATAAATTGACCAACTCCTATGGCCTCAGAAGAAATGGTAGCCAGAGCACCATGCTCCATTTGAAAGGCTACCAATTGAGTCAAGAGGATGATAGAACGGCAGGACTCCACAGTAGTAGCATCCCTTTGAGGTGACGAAATAGAAGGGTCACTCTTATAGTCAGGATTGGTGGGGACAGGAGGAACCCTACAAAGATGGTTAGATCCCACAGATCTATCTTGGGTCTGAACCCTAAAAATTGGACAAGCTTCATCCATAGGGACCTCATCCAGGGCAGAAGGATTTTCCTAAACCTCGGAAGGAGGCATGATCTAAAAGATAGCAAATAAAAATTAGAGAAATCCAAGACCTTAGACTTTACAGCTTGAGATTGAAATACAAGAAAGGGAAACGTTTTCTAAAAGGTCTTCAAGCCCATCTTTTATAAGTGTGGCACGCTTCACACCCATAAAAGAGACTCAACTCGACACTGTATTATGGACACCCAACTGACCATGAACCTAGGCTCTGATACCAACTTGACACAACCCAAAATTGGGCCATATCGTATGGGAACCTCAAGTACACATGTTCCAGAGGTCACCTCGATAACCCATCCCAATCATCATCACATTCATCACAAGGGTCTGAGGGATTCCAACCATATAATAGATTCGAGGAAACATATAGTAAGTCATAACTTAAACATGTCTAAGAACTTCATTAGGTTCATCAAACTAACCAATATTCCCAAGTCCGCAGTTATCCACAATACCTCTATACAACCAATGTTTAGAAAAGTATATATCGGTATAATCCCCCGGCGGTAGCCAAACAAAGTCAAGATACAATTAATTCTAAAGATAGGAAACCAAGAATGAATGTCTTCCTAAATAAGGAAGCTCACCACTCCAAAATAAATGCACGAACCACTTCAATCACCTAATCATTGTGCAGGAAAAGAAAATGATGCTTTGACCCCTATGTCACATGAAGACATGGCATCCAGAGACGGTTAACGGTTGGAGAGCTAGCATGTAACTTAAGGATAAGGACAAAATAGCATCACCATTTAACAACTAGTTAATATATCATATTCAATCACATTCATAACCTTATCCATACATATAGACATATCATATGCTAATCAAGGGAACAAGATTTATCAACACTTTGAAAACACTCATTCATATGCATACAATAGGGCACTCCAACCTTCCATACTTGTAGACTCAAGCATTTCTTATTAGGCATAGGACTTTAACTATATTCACATATAATCAAGCAAGGGACTCTAACCACATACACATCCATTAAAGTGAGGGACTCTAACCACTCACATATATTCATATGAGTGAGGAACTCTAACTGTCCACGCTCATTCATTCATTCATTCAAGAAAAGGACTATAACCACATGCTCATGTATTAGGAAAGGGACTCTAACCTCATGCGGTATTAGATAAGGGACTCTAAACCAAAGCCAATTCATTTAGCGAGGAATTTTACCTCATGAGATCTCATTATGCAAGGGACTTTAACCATAAGCGATTTCATTAGGCAATGGACTCTAACCTCAAGACAATTCCTTAGGCAAGGGTCTTTAACCTTAAGCCATCACGACCATCATTAGTCGACATTGTGACTGTAACCTTTTATCTATGCATCCACATACATTCAATTCTATACATAAGGAATTTAACCCATTTATCCAATTCAACACTATATATGGTCATATAGTCCCCATGGGAGCCTTCATTGATCAACCATATAAATAGGGCAATGCCTTAGTTTATCTCATCACACAATTCAATTTATGGTCCTCAAAACCCTTACAAGTTATTCACACTTCATTAGCAATTCTATACCATAATTTATTTCAACACACAATTCAAGATTATTTTCATGTTTAGGGACTTTAACCCCCTTATTATTTATCAACCATCAAGGGATTCAATTTCACAATACATGGCATATTTACCTTCACCATATCATTTATCAAGCATCCATACTTATTGGGCCATTGCCCTAGTTCAAAGCATCTTTATCATGCAACTAGACATCTCACTTAGGCATTTTTCATAAACACCTTATATACATACCTTCAACAAGGCTATTTTTATGGTAGAAATAATCAAGATTAAGGTTACTAAAGATCCTCATATCAAAACACGTACAACAAGTACTGACATTTGTAAATCATCATCAATAACATGTATAAACATAAGTCTAAGAAAGAGCCAACAATATTCATCATTATAAAACAAAACCCTATTTATTTTATTTCAAAATCACCATGTACACTTACTAATCCAAGAGTGAATTACATTGGTTTAGAGTTATTTAGAAAGGGGAAGATGAGAACCCTTGGAACCCTAGCTTTCAATTCTTCAAAGATGAGCTTAAGAGAGTGTTTAGGGTGTCTGATTCATACAAATAGATGTTTAAGAGGCCAAATACCATTATATAGTGATAGGGGTTAGGGTTTTAAGAAAGGGAAATGACCATAAAACCCTTAGTTAAAATCTAGAAAATGACCCCGTCTAGGGGTACGACTCCCCCATACGACTCACAAGGGAACCATATCCTAGGGTATGAGTGGTACCCTAAATCATACCCTGGTCTCATCCTAGGCTTTTTACAATATTAAGGGTATGAGTGTACACCCTTGAGTCATAACCAAAGGGTACGACTCAACCCCTAACTCGTATGCTTCACCTATAACAAAAATAGTCCACTTAAGTTAAGACTTTACTCTATACAATTGAGTAGCATATGACTCCTATGCATGCAGTAAGATTAAGGGGTGGTCATGCCATTTAGTGGATAATGTGTTACCCTCACCATGCTGCCTAGGATACGAGAGGGGAGGGAAAGGTGGGTACGACCCGTATCCAAAGGTACGACTCAAGCCTTTAGTCATACCCAACTCAGAGACACAAAAATAAAGTTGTTTTTCAATAGTTCAAAGTCTAGGTATTTCAATTTATGATTTTGCAATATTTATTTTATTCAAGCTCAAGGTGAGTCATTTACACTTAGAATGAATTATTGAAAGTTTATATGAATATTCAATTATTGTTTTACTTATGCATTCAGCCCTATATACTCAGTACATTCCAGAAGTACTGACCCACATATATGTCTATGTGCTACATTGTCTCATAATATAGGTACCAGTTGTAGCACATCATAATCAGATAGTTTGTAGCTTCTAGTTAGCAGGTGGAGATTTTTTTTGATTCGAGGACTTCTAGTAGCTTTTTTATCTACTCAGTCGTATTGATTAGGGATAGTTGGAGGTCATATCCTGGATACCTATAGTCTGTATTAGTAGAGGCTTCATAGACAGTCAGTACAGTTGATGTATTTGATTTTAATTTTGTATTGTACACATTTAGTAAAGAAATTCGTTCTACTTATTTCTTTCAGATTTATGTGACATATTTAGTTACTCATGAGTTATGCAATTATCATGAGTTAGCTTAGGATCACTTATGGTTCTAAGCATCGTGTCATCCAGGGGTAGTCTCGGGGCGTTACATGAGCACTGGATAACCATAGTGCACAATTAATGATCTTGTCTAGCTTGTCTATTAATCGATAATGGTGATCCTTCAAGGATGAGACGTAGAGAGAGGACTATAAAATCTTTGTTGAGTTTTTGGGTAAAGTTTTTGTAGGCTATATCTCGGTCATGGTTGATGCCGACTGTGGGTGATGGAAATCTTGAGCCATAGTGGGTTGTTGTGGTAGAAAGTTTGTAGAAGGCATGAAGATTGAATTCAGGAAAATTATTATTGATGGATGTTTGTGCGAGTCCACAAGACCTCTAATGCTTTTCCTTTTCCATGCATTATCACAGAGTTGTGTAGGCAGGAAAATATTCCGATTATTCAAGAAGTTGATAATGAAGTAAGGGCTTCAAAGAAGCAAGATACTTAGAAGATTAGAAATGAGAGTAAGTTTGAGATAAAAGTGCACAGGCTACAAACATTTGGCCTACAGTTTCAACCCACTTTGGAGGCATCAGATGCCTCTTTAGGTATGTTATTACCTCTTGCGACTATTATTCCAAATTCCAAATGGCATTTTTACCACATCAGGGTCGATGCCTAATCCTCGCACTACTGAGAGTGAGAATACAATATCTATGCCATCATTTTATTCAAAGTGCATGATGACCCCTGATAATTTTATGAAAATAGTTAAATATCAAAATAAATTTGAACGACAACTTAATGTATGGGCAAAAGTGTTTAAGACATTTGTGGGTAGAGTTGTAGCAGAGGATTTAAAGACATACCAAAACATAAATGCATGGATAAATGGTATAGAATAATGGGTGAACAACAGGCTCCAAGAGTTATTTGTTTCTTGATCTGACCAGGTTCAATATAGAGTTGAAATAAGCATGGGCCGATATAACTGAATTGGAAAGATAACCTATTTCAGGCATTTTTTTAATCAAGTTTTGTGAAAATTGATGAAGAAGTTGATATTGTTGATCTGCTGGGCCAGCTACTGAAAGACAAAGGCAAGGTCGTAAGTGAAGGTAGAGAGAAAAGGTCTTCAAGAAAGAGAAGGCATAAGAATAAGACAGATAACATAAGGTGGTCCAAAAAATATTGAAATAATTAAATATAGATGGAGAATCAAGAAATAAAAGAGTTGAGGATAAAGCTCCTGGTGTGTCTTCTAGATTAGCATAGGGAGGCGGACACAAGCCATCGATTTTAGCAACACCCAATCCAGTTTCTAAGGAAATAGGTGTTTTGAGCACCCTAGCCACTGCTGGGGTTACTATTGTTGCTACTGAGGATAGTAGGGCTTCACCTGACTTGCCAGACTCCCATGCTTAAGGGATCTTCAAGTATTTCATCTCTTATACTTTGATATTTATGCATTGTGGACAATACATTTTTAGTGGGAGTGGGGTACTTGTATCTGTCAGGGAGTAAGTCACCATGGTTTTTTTTTGTTGCCTACATTCTTTTTCCTCGTGTGCTATCTAGAAGAACCAATATATCAAGGATGTTTATTTCTTTATTTTTCATGTGTGTTTCTATTTTTATTTATGTTATATTGTATATATCATGTTTGTTGGAAAAAAAGGATCGAATAAAAAACTATTGGTGGTTGGAATATTGTAAAATAAGGACCATCCTAAAAAATTTTAATCATGTGCATAGTTTTTCAACGATTAACTATTGTGAATCTACACTTGCCATTAGAATCTCTAGGTAAAGTACAACATGATTAAGCTAAGAAAAATTCTAAAAATTAGTGGCATGGGTATCATTTCACTGCAAGGTGCGTGTGAGTATTTTATGTAAACTCTTTTATGTATGGATCTAGAACTTGCCCAATTCATTTTGATAGGTTATAGTTGGTTGAATGGGATAGGATCTCAAAGCGTGTTTCAAATGAGTCCACTTAACCTTAAAAGCATGACCAACAATGTGATTATTTATTCATTTGATCCCTTTTTGAGTTGGTAACCTTTTTATTCAACACCTTTAACCCTTTCTTCTCTATTGTTAAATCGCTACTTTGGCCCTAGTCCCTCCTTGGACATTGTGCACCTTAACTTAAGAAAATTGCATAAGGTGAGGGTGGCTACTATAGAGAGATTTAACCAGTGAAGAATGGTCTAAAGGAAACTCCTAGTGTTAGGACTTCACCTTAGCCCTAGTCCCTTGTTGGATATTGTGCACCTCAGCTCAAAGTAGTAGAATAAGTTGAGGGTGGCTAGTGTAAAGGATTTGATGAAAGTAAGTCAAATTAAAGGTAGTAGGAATGTGTGAAAATGCTAAAAAATGAAAAAAAAAAGAAAAAAATGGTGTGGATGTTGGAATACTAAGAAGAAAGCATAAGGTTAAAGTTTAGACCAAGAAGTGGTAACGATGGCAAAAAGGGCTGAGTAACTATTTCAAAACAATTTCCTACCTATAATGAAAGAGCTCAAAATTTTTTGACGAATTTATTTTTGACCCTCTCGCGTGCGTAACATTAATTTTTGACTTGAATTATGATAGGGGATATTAAAAGGGTATTTTGGAAAATTTTTGGAATTTTTGGAAGGGTTAGGGGGTATTTTGGGACCTAGAGGCAGTAAGGGTTCACAATAGTGGCATGCCATGTGACTTATTCTCTGCGATAAGAGAGTGGCATGGATACTACCCTCTGCAATAATGGCGTGCCATGATGCTAAATTAAATTCATGCATTTTTGTTTTTGTTCACTTAGGGTGAGGAGCTTTCTAGTCCGTTGCCCCTTAAATTACTCTAAAATACTTAGATGACCCCTTTGCCTTCAGTTATCAATATAAAACCTTTCCTTTTCCCATTTTACTCCCAAACCAAGAAATTTTAAGGGTTTTACAAAAAAACATTACTCCAGGCTTCAAACACCAATTTCTCTTCAAATTATTCTATATATCAGGCATGTTTCTCATTTCTTAACTTGTATTTTATAGTTTGGCATAAATTGATCCAATATTCACATGTTTGAATTGATGGATTTGAAATTGGGTTAAGGGTTTTTGTTTGTTATTTCTTGAATTACTTTTCCCATGTTTTAAATGGATTATTTACTTTAATTGATGATTTTGGGACTGAATTAGAGTTTTGTTGTTATGGTTGAAATGGGTGACATGGGTTTCACCAAAATTAATAAATTTTTGTCTTGGTAATGACATTAACCTCAACCCACATTGTAAACTTTATTTTGAATATGGAGTTTTACATAATTTAACTTATTTTTTTAGAACATTGCATTGCATTAAAGCATATTCGGATAAAAAAGTGAATTTGAAATGTCCTTGGTGGCCTTGGTTTTGGATTTTAAATGGAACTTTGGAGTTGAATTATTAAATGGACCAGTTTGGCATAATTGAATTAGCTTGAACGCATATTGGTATGATGATACCATGTTGGAAAATGCCTTAATAAATATTCCTTGGTTAATGGTTGGGTTATGAGTAAATTATTTTAATTTGGACTTAATTGAAATTATGTAGCTCACCGAGAAGGTGTAGTCCTGGGGGGGGGGCAATATTGGAAACCATGTTTGCCAAAATTTGGGGTCTATATGACCATGTGTCTAATGCACACTTTATATTTTGTATAACTATTGCCTTGGTGTATTTAGACTTTTTTCCGTACATGCGACTAACATTGGTTGAGGCCTTTTTGGTAGTTGAAGCCGGACCCATATTGCCCACGGGTGCCTGAAATATTAGTATGAGCTATATAGTTCTGTCTAATGATTTAAACTATCATGAAAATTGTCCTTTATCCCTCTTCTGTCATCCTATATATATGTCTTAAGGTTTTGCATGTGGTTAATGATTGGATTTTGGTAAATGTATTATTTTATCCCTATCCGTTGAGTTACATGTCAGTGCTCGCCCCATTGTCCATCCCCAGATGCTGCATGATTTCATGATGTAGGTTTAGTGGACCTTTCTATTGCTCCTATATAGCATTAGGTAGTCAGGTACTTTTATTGATCAGTTGTGAAGTGGTGAGCCTCCATGCTTTGGACGACCTTGTCATTTCATTTATCTTTCTTTATTATATTAGTACAACTGGATTCTTTTGTAACAGTCGGGGGCATGTCCTGACTTAGTTGGTATTTCTGGTTTATAGGCTTTTGTGGATAGTATTGGGATGTTATTATTATCTTATTTGAATCTCTATCATTTTTTTAGGATTTATCTATCTTTCTTATTATGTTGGTTGGTTTCTGCTATTTACTTTTATTGTGCTTTTGAGGTAAGGTTAAGGGGGTTGTCTCCGGCTCAGGGTGGGATTGAGATGTATATCACGGCTAGGCCCAGGTTTGGGTCATGAAAAGCTTGGTATCAGAGCACGGTTCAGGTCCACTGGTTGTCTACAAAGTCATGTTAAGTATAGTCCCTTTTATGGGTGTGTAGCATGCCACACTTATAAGGGGGAGGCTATGAGGTATTTAGGAATGTTTCCCATCCTTGTGTTCTATTTTGTGCTAGAGAGTCTAGTTATCATGAAACTTATCTAACTCTTGGCTTTCTTGTATTTTAGATCAAGCCTCCACAAAAATCTAATAGTCTTAGAAACTCTGCTAGAACCTCTATCCTACCTGAGGAAAATATAGAGGGAATTTTCCCTACTTATAAAGTTTAGACTCGGTCTAGGGTCCCTTCTCCTGATTGTACCACTCTACGTTTAGTTCTATCGATCTATACTAGTCATCATTGGGCTTTTTGGGCTGGTGATACTTATGTTCAGTTACCTCAGGGAGATATTTCAAATGAGGAGTTTCGTTAGTCTATCCAGATACTTGCTCATGTTATGGCATCACAGTATCATCAGTCTGATTATGTTAGTCCTATTTCTAATTCATCTGAGGTCACCTGGGTTGCCCAGTTTCTGAGGTTGAATCCCCCAAACTTTACTAGATCAAAGGTTGAAGAGGATTTTTAATTGATGAGATGGAGAAGATCTTTAGGGTGATGCATACTACTCATTCAAAAGGTGTGGAGTTTTTTGCTTATCAATTAAAAGATGTGTCTTATCAGTAATATGAGGAGTGGGAAGCATTGAGAGGTGATGATATTGAGTCGATGGTGTGGGATGAGTTTTTAGGTGTTTTTTTTATCACTCTTTCCTCAAGAGTTGGGGGAGGCTTAGACAAAGAGTTTGTGAACTTGAAACAAGGTAAGATGTATGTTAAGGAGTATGCACTGAAGTTCAAACAGCTATCCCATTATGCCCCGGAGTTGGTGTCTAATATGAGGTCCAGAATGAGAAAGTTTCCTTTTGGTTTGTCCGTGATATGGTATTAGAGTATAAGGCTGTGATGTTGAATAATGATATGGACATATCTTGGCTGGTGGTTTTTTTGAAATATGTTAAATATGAGAAGAAGAAGTAGGTAGAGATGGGAGAAAGGCACAAAAAAAAATTTAGGTATGCAGAGAAGGATGCAAGTCAACATAACAGTGGGAGAGATGGTAGGCAGTGGATTAAGAAAAAGAATTGGGTAAATTCTTATTTGACAGCTAGTGCTCCTTATCCTCAACTTTTAGGTGATCATCATTTTCAGGCTAATAGGGGTCCTAACGCATAGGGGGCCCAGTCTTAGGTCAGCGAAGCTCAGTCAGCCCCACCCTATCCTCATTGTCGATTCATGGACAACTTCATCATAGCTATTGTGAGAAGGGGAGGAATTTGTATTTTAATTGGGTCAACCTGGTCATCTACAACGGAATTATACTATAGCTAAAGTTACCACTGGAGCTAATAAGGTTCCGATTAGCACCCTTAGGCGCAACTTATGCCCTTTTACCTAAGGGCGCTACTTCAGCTACCGACAATGACTGGAATTATCTCTATACACTTGTTACTCATCAGGAATCTGAGGCATCTCCTAATTTTTTCACTAGTACGTTACAACTCGTCTCTTGTGATGTTTATTATTTACTTGATTGGGTTCTACCCTATCATATGTGACACCTTATATGGAAGTACACTTTGCTTTTGGTTCTGAAAATATTTTTGCCTTATTTTCTATTTCTATATTAGTGGATGATTCTATTGTTGCTAGAAAAATTTATAGGGGTTGTGTAGTATCCATTCATCATAGGGAGACATTGGTGGATTTGATAGAACTTGATATAGTGGATTTTAATGTAATATTAGAGATTGATTGGCTCCATTGATGTTATGCTTCTTGGACTATAGGACCCGAAGGGTCAATTTTCATTTTCCTAATGAATTAATGATTGAATGGAAGGGGAGTTCCTTAGTACCCAAAGGGAGATTTATTTCTTATCTTAGAGCTCAAAAGTTAATTTCCAAAGGATGTCTTATCATCTAGTTTAGGTAAAGGGTTCTAACTCTTAAGGTCCCTCTTTGCAATCTGTCCATTTGGTTAATGAATATCCTGAAGTTTTTCACACTGATCTTCTTAGAATTCCTCCTAATAGGGAAAAAGATTTTGAGATTGACCTTCTATAAGATACCTGTCCCATTTTAATTCCTCCTTATAGGATGGCTCCAGCTGAACTAAAAGAGCTAAAAGAGCAATTGAAGGATATTCTTGATAAGGGTTTCATTCGTCCTAGTATTTCTCTGTGGAGTGCTCCTATGCTTTTTGTATGGAAGAAAGATGAGTCCCTTCGGATGTGTATAGACTATCATAGTTGAATAAGGTTATGGTGAAAAATAAGTATCTCCTTCCTAGAATTGATAACCTATTCGATCAACTTTAGGGTTCTTGGTGTTTCTCTAAAATTAATCTTCATTCGGGCTATCACCAGTTGAAATTTAGGGAGGTTGATTGTCCTGAGACTACTTTCAAAACCTGGTATGACCATTATGAGTTTTTGGTTATGTTATTTGAATTGTCTAATGCGCCAGCTGCTTGTATGGATCTTATGAATCTGTAGTTCATGCAGTTTCTGGATTTGTTTGTTATAGTTTTCATTAATGAAATCCTAGTATTCTCCAAAAATTAGGAGGATCATACCAATCACCTACTAATTGTGTTGCAAACTCTTAAGGACCAGAAATTATATGCAAAATTTTCTAAGTGTGAATTTTGGCTAAGTGTTTTGACCTTTCTTGGGCATATTATTTTTAGCGAAGGACGCACTAATTTTTACTCTGCCAAAGTCTACTGAGGGTTTTGTTGTGTATTATGATGTGTCTGTATGGGACTGGGTTGTGTGTTAATACAACATAATAAGGTTTTAGCCTATGCTTCCAGGCAGCTTAAGGTTCATTAGATGAATTACCCAACTCACGATCAAGCGAGTAGAGGTCAGTCTGTTTCTTCATACCCTCCTTGTCAGTTCTATAGTCGTACTCATTAAGGATTCTATGAGGAAGGTAGATATAAGTGCTTTAAGTGCAGTCAGGTAGGCCACCGACTCAAGGATAGTCCAGCTAATAAGGTTGCTACTGGGGTAAATAAGGTTCCAGTGGCTTCATCTTCTACTCCTACACTTGGTGGTGTGGCATATGCTTCTGTTACTGCTCCTAGTTCTAGTGTTGGTCAAAATAGGTTGTATGTTTTTACATCCCGGCAGGAATCTGAGGCATCACCTAATGTTGTTATTGGTACGTTACAGCTCTTTTCCCATGACATATATTATTTTCTTGATCCGAGCTCCACTCTTTCTTATATGACTCCTAATATAGTTGTGTCTTTTAGTTTTGATCTAAAAAAAATTTCGATCCTTTTTTTGTTTCTACCTCGGTAGGAGACTCGATTATTGATGAACGGGTCTATAAGGGGTGTGTGGTATCTGTTGGTGATAGAAATACCTTGGTAGATCTGTATGAGTTTGAAATGGTGGATTTTGATGTGATTTTAGGTATGGATTGTTTGCATTCTTATTATGCATTTTTAGACTGGTGGACATGTAAGGTCATCTTTAGGTTCCTTGGTGAGCTAGAAATAGAATGAGAGGGTTGTTCTTTAGCTCCTAGGGGAAGATTTATTTCTTATCTTAGGGCTTGAAGGTTAATCTCTAACTGGTGTCTTTATCACTTAGTCCGGGTTAAAGATTCTGACTCGAAAGGTCCTTCTTTGCAGTCAGTTCTATTTTTTAATGAGTTTCCATAGGTCTTTTTGGATGATATTCCTGGTGTTCCACCGGATAGAGAAATAGAGTTTGGTATTTATTTTCTTCCGAACACTCATCCAATATCTATTCCTCCATATTGAATGCCTCCGACCGAGTTAAGAGAACTCAAACAGAAAATTAAGGAACTTTTGGATAAGGGTTTTATTTGTCCTAGTGTTTCTCTGTGGGGTACACCGGTGTTGTTCGTGCCCAAGAAGGATGGTTCCCTTCGGATGTGCATTGACTACAGGCAGTTGAACAAGGTAATGGTAAAGAACAAGTATCCTCTCCTAATGATAAATGATCTTTTTACTCAGTTGCAGGGCGCCAAATTCTTTTCCAAGATAGATCTTTGGTTTGGGTACTATAAGCTTAAGATTAGGGAGGTGGATATCCCTAAGACAACTTTTCATACTCGATATGGGCATTTTAAGTTCTTGGTAATGTCATTTTGATTGACAAATGCTCTGGCAACATTTATGGATTTGATGAATATGATGTTTAGGCAGTATTTGGATCTCTTTGTCATTGTGTTTATTGATGACATTCTGATGTATTTGAGGAGTAAGGTGATCATGCTAATGACCTCGTGTGGTGTTGCAGGCCTTAAAGAAACAGTGATTGTTTGCTAAGTTCTCTAAGTGTGAGTTTTAGTCGAATGCTATGACTTTCTTGGGTCATATCATTTCCAGTGAGGGGGTAATAGTTGATTGTCAAAAGGTTGCTGCGGTAAAAGGGTGGCCTAGGCCCATGACTTCATCCTATGTTCTAAGCTTCTTGGTTTTAGCTGGGTATTAGAGGCAATTTATGGAGAGATTCTCATCGATAGTTGCTCCTTTGACTAAGTTATCCCAGAAGAAGGTTAAGTTTTCTTGGTCGGATGCTTGTGAGGGGAGTTTTGAGAAATTAAAGGATAGGTTGACGTTGGCTTTGATTTTAACTTTGTTAAAAGGAAATGATGGGTTTGTAGTTTATTGTAATGCATCTCGGGTAGGGATTGGTTGTGATTTCATGCAGCATAGGAAGATGATTGTCTATGCTTCCAAGTAGTTGAAGGTGCAAGAGAGAAATTATCATACTCATGATTTAGAGCTGTTGGCAGTTATGTTTCCTATGAAAATATGGAGGCATTATCTGTATGGTGTTCACATAGATATCTTTTCTGATCATAAGAGTCTTCAGTGCATTTTCACGTAGAAGGAGCTTAATCTCAGGCAAAGAAGATGGCTTGAACTTCTCAAGAATTATGATATGAGTCTTCACTATCACCCGGGTAAGGCTAACGTGGTTGCTGATGATCTTAGAAAGTTATCTATAGGGAAGTTTGGCTTATGTAGAGGAAGAAAAGTGGGAATTGGTAAAGGATATTCACCGCTTAGCTAATCTTGGAGTTCGTCTCTCAGATTCCAAAGATGGTGCAAGAAGTGGTTCGATCATATGATTCAGACATATGTGATTGATTATGGTAGAAATTGGGTTGAGCATCTACCTTTGGTGGAGTTTGCTTACAACAATATCTATCATTCTAATATTGGTATGGCTCCTTTTGAGGCGTTGTATGATTGGAGGTGTAGATCTCCTATTAGATGGTTTGAGCTTGGTGAGGCGAATATGTTTGGTCGTAATTTGGTCTTTCAAGTTACGAAGAAGGTGAAGGTGATTCGGGATAGGCTTAAAGATGCTTAGAGTCGCCAAAAGTCCTATGTGGGTATTAGGCATAAAGATTTAGAATTTGAAGTTGGGGACAGGGTATTCCTAAAGGTATCTCCCATGAAGAAAGTAGTGCGGTTTGGAAAAAAGGGGAAACTTATTCCTTGGTTTATTGGTCCTTATAGGATTTTGTGGAGAGTGGGCAATGTTACTTATAAGTTGGAGTTGCCTGCGATTTTGGGTTTGGTTCATCCGGTCTTTTATGTTTTCATGTTAAGAAAGTGTATTGATGATCCTTCCTTGGTTGTTCAATCCTTCTTTGGTTGTTTCTTTGGAAGGGTTGGATATCTCGGATTCTCTATCTTATGAAGAGGTCATAGTTGAGATTGGATAGGCAAGTTTGTGGGTTCCAGACCAGGGATGTGGCTTTGATTAAGGTTCTGTGGAAGAACCATAAGGTAGAAGAAGCTACGTGGGAAGCGGAAGAGGACGTAAAGTCCAAGTATCCGAATTTGTTTTATACTCTTGTTATCCATGCGGAAGGTATATGTTCTTGAACATATCTTTATTTTTGGAGTTTGTTAAAGGAAAGATTAATATCTCTGCCTCTTGGTTTTTAAACTTTGTCAAAAGGGATGTTTGCTAATGCAAATGACTCTGTGTGTGGTTACCTCTGCCGTGTCCATCATTCGAGGATGAATGTTCCTAGTGGGGGAGAATGTTATACCTTGTCCGTCATTCGGGGATGAATGTTCCTAGTGAGGTAGAATGTTACATCCTGCGTTTTAGACTTAGAAATTTTCCTTGAAAATCATTCTACGAACCCAATATGACTCATGGATACAAGCTGTATGCTGGGGTATGAGTGGTATGGTCCTGCTGTAAGCTAACCATTGTTAGTCTATGGGATGTTTTTTATCACTTGAATGGTCATGACTTAAGTGTATGAGTCGTAAGGCTTGGATAAGAGTCGTATCAGGGACTCGTATGGTGGCCAGTGTTTAATCCTCTTGGTAATTCATTTTGTTCGGGATACGGGTCATAGGTACGGATCGTATGATGAGGTTACGACTCGGTTGTATGATTCGTATACTGGAAAATTTCTGATCCAAGGATAAGGTATGGATACAACAGATGGGAACCAATCGTAAGGAAGGGTACGACTCATAATAGGGTCAGTCGTATCCCTGTGATGGGTTTTTAAGGGACTTAAGTGGTGGTGTTCTGGACATTTCCCTACTTATCCTAATTATGAGCTACGACTTCTAATACACTTAGGAGGTTATATACCCTATTATTCTATTCATTAACACAAAGAAAACTATTCCTAAACATTCAATAATTCTCTCAAGAGCTTTTGGGGCAAGAGAGCTAGGGTTTTAACTTGGAGATTGCTTTGGCACTAGCTTTAGGGATTTTCTTCCATCATCATTCTAGGTTTAAGTCATGTGTCTCTTCCCTACTTATTCTTTCTAAAAAAGTATAGATTTTAGGTTGTTTACATAGTTTCAATGTTGCATGGTTTATGGTTTTCAACTATTAATTGGGGGTTTTGTTTATAATGGCTTGGTTATGGTTTCCTATGATTTAATTATGATTTTATATGCATAATGATGGTTTTGGGCAATTAGATTACATGGTACTGGTTTAATCATCTTTCGAATTAGTTTCGGCCATATTATGCCCCAAGGTGTTTGATAAAATACTTATAAAGATATGTTCATTGCATTGACTTCTTTAAATGGAACTCTTGCTTGTTTTCATCTTATATATGAAACTATAAATGGTTTAAATGGTTTACAAAGGTTAAAGGCTAATTGGTTATGCTTGTGGATAACATGGTAGTCTCCCAAGAGGTTAATATGGTAAACGAAAAGGGTACTTGAGAGTTCCCTTAACCTAAATGGCTTAGCTATGGATAAATCTTGCAAGTATGGTTGGTATGATGATACCACTAAAAAATTTACTTGGTTAATAAATGGTAATTGGATTTGTTTGTACATGGTTTTAATTTGGGCATTAATGGAGGGATGTGTAACTTAGCCATGGAAGGTGGAGGTTCTGGGGAAACCAAAAATGGAAACTCATATTTTTTTATATGAGGGGTGCTTAATTGCCACATGCGAGTGTCACATTTTCTATTGGAGGAATGTACTAGTCATCCCATGGGATATCTCCTGGTCGTGCGGCCACGCACTGGGAATCTTTTAGCAGTGGGTGTTGAACCCATACGGTCTCTGGGTGTAGTTAAATGGCAAGGTTACACAGCCCAGGTAAAGGTTTTAAATGCATGTTAAATATGGATTCCCTTTCCCAAAATTTTTTGTATATGTATGGTTGTATGCATAATGGATGGTTTTACTTGGTTGTTTAAATGGAATTAATTTATCCTTATCCTAAGATACATGCTAGCAGTCATTTGCTAACCTGTCTACTGGCGGTTGTATACCTATGATATGCAGGAACCGTCCGTTAGACTTCTCTTACATAGTGATTGACTCGGGGACAACATTTGGAGTGAAGTAGTGAGCTTCCATCTTTACTGAAGGCTTCATTTCATGATTGGATACTCTTAGACATTTTGTTTTCATTTTGTATATTGGTTTTTTCCATGGTTGTGGGCATATCCCAACCGGATATTTGTATTCTTTTGGATAGAGGCTTTGTGGTACTTCTGGGGGTTGGTATGGGAAGGATCGGTATTGGTGTTGACCTTGGCATTTGAATAAGATGGGAGGCTGACATCATTGGATGATATTGTTGGTTGTTCCATCGTATTACATTTTTAGTTTAATTATCATATTATGTTTTGATATTCTCTTTGGATTGGTATGGTTGGATGTAGATTTGGTGTGGGTAGACTCGATTGGGTCGTTCATGGTTGTGACCCTATCCCAGAGTCTTCATGAGAGCGTTTACACAATCTTGTTATATGCTCAAAATTTAGCTCATCTAAGGCTATGAAAGGTGGTTGGGTTGGGTTAAGGAGGTGGTCCCCGATCTTGGTTGGACTTGAGATGCCTATTACTTCTAGGACCTATTTTGGGTCCTAATAAGTTGGTATCAGAGCTTTAGGTTCATGGTCAACTGGAAGTCCACAAAGCCGTGTCGAGTAGAGTCTCTTTTAGGGATGTACAATGCTCCATACTCATAAGAGAGAGGCTGCGAGACATTTAGGAATATTTTACTTTCTTAAAATTCTCAGTCTTGAAATCCTCTCTAATCCTTTGTTATTTGTCTTTCAGATCATGCCTCCTAGATTTTGAATGCAAAGGAATCCTTCTTGCTCATCTGGGGATAATACTGAAGGGGTCCCTCCTACGTCTAGAGTACATCTTCGATCTCATGATCCTATTCCCGATTGTGCCAGAGTTCCTCCTATTTCTCTTACTGCTCCTCAGGTCCCTTAGGGTAACATGATGAATGTGGAGTTTCATCAGTCTATCCATGTTAGTGCTCAGATGTTCACTGCTCAGGCTGAGCGGGGTGCGACTAGTGCTTTGTCTGCTGAGGCCATAAGGGTTGGACATTTTATGAAGATGGGTCCTCCTACTTTTATGGGAGTAAAGGTGGAGGAACACCCATGGGGCTTTTTGGATGAATTGGAGAAGATATTTCAGGTTATACAAGCTTCTGACATGGAGAGAGTTAGATTTACAGCTTATCAACTCAAAGATGTTGTTTATTAATGGTATGAAGAGTGGGACAGAGATAGGGTAATATGGAAGAGGAAGGGTTGTGGGAGGCCTTTTCTAATGCCTTAATGGATCGATTCTTTCCTTAAGAGTTGAGGGAATTTAAGATGGAGGAGTTTGTAAACCTCAGGCAAGGAAGGATGTTTGTAAGGGAATATGCCTTGAATTTTCATCAGTTGTCAAGGTATTCTCTTGATTTGGTGGTTGATATGAGGCTGAGAATGAGGAAGTTTGCTTCTGGGCTGAATAGAGATCTGATTTTGGAGAGAAAGACTTCTTTGCTTATTAGTGATATGGACATATCTATGATGATTGTTTATATGCAGCAGGTTGAGGATGAGAAAAGAAAGTAGGAAGAATTTAGGGATAGGTAGGGAAAGAGGGGTAAATATTTTGATCAGGGAGGTGCATAGGTCTCAGGGTGGTAGAGATGGTGGTAAGTGGCAGAAAAAGAAGTAGGGGAGTTCTGGTTCCTTCTCTGTTGCCAGTGTTTCTTACCTACAGCAGTCAGGCGACAGATGTCACCAAGATGATGATAATTCTCGGGCTCAGTTTGCCCAATCTCAGGCAAACAGAGGTCAGTCTATTTCTTCATACCCTCTTCGTCGATTGTGTGGTTGTCCTCATAGTGGATTCTATGAGAAAGGTAGAGATAAGTGCTTTAAGTGCGTTCAGGTAGGCCATCATCTCAAGGATTTTCCAGCTAATAAGGTTGCTATAGAGGCGAATAAGATTTTAGTGGCTTCATCTTCTACTCCTACACCTAGTGGTGTGGCATCTGCTTCTATTGTTGTTCTAGGTTCTAGTGTTGTTCGGAATAGGTTGTATGCTTTGTCATCCTGGCAGGAATCCGAGGCATCAACTAATGTTGTTACTAGTACGTTACAGCTCTTTTCCCGTGAAATATTTATTATTTTCTTGATTCGACCTCCACTCTTTATTATATGACTCCTTATATAGCTGTTTTTTGGTTTTGATCCAGAAATTGTTTTAGATTTTTTTCTATTTCTACCCCGATAGGAAACTCGTTCATTGTTGAATGGGTCTATAGGGGGTGCTATATTTTGGTGACGTGTAGACCTTGGTAGATCTATTTGAGTTGGAAATTGTGGATTTTGATGTGATTTTAGGTATGGATTGGTAGCAATCTTGTTATGCATCTTTAGACTGTCGAACTCATAAGGTCATCTTTAGGTTCCCTAGTGAGCCAAAAATAGAATTGGATGGGTGTTTTTTAGCTCATAGAGGAAGATTTATTTCTTATCTTAGAGCTCAAAGGTTAATCTTTAAAGGGTGTCTTTATCACTTGGTCCAGGTTAAAGATTCTGACTTAGAAGGTCCTTCTTCGCAGTCAGTTCTGGTGGTTAATGAGTTTCCAGAGGTCTTTCCAAATGATGTTCCTCATGTTTCTTCGAATAGAGAAATGGAGGTCGGTATTGATTTACTTCTGGACACTCGTCCAATATCTATTCCTCTGTGTAGAATGTCTCCAGCCGAGTTAAGGGAACTCAAGGAGAAAATTAAGGATCTTCTAGATAAGGGGTTTATTCATCCTAGTGTTTCTCTATGGGGTGCACCGATGGTGTTGTTCGTGCACAAGAAAGATGGTTCCCTTTGGATGTGCATTGACTACAGGTAGATGAATAAGGTAACAGTCAAGAACAAGTACCCTCTCCTAAGGATAGATGATATTTTTGATCAGTTGTAGGGTGCTAAGTTCTTTTTCTAAGATAGATTTTCGGTCCGGGTATCAACAACTTAAGATTAGGGAGATGGATATCCCTAATCACCTCTGTGTTATGTTGCATACCTGAAAGGAATAATGGTTATTTTCTAAGTTATCTAAGTGTGAGTTTTGATTAAATATTATGACTTTCTTGGGTCATATCATTTCTAGTGAGGGGATAATGGTTGATCCTCAAAAGGTTGCTGCAGTGAAGGGGTAGTCTAGGCCCACTACTCCATTCGATGTTTGGAGCTTCTTTGGTTTAGCTGGGTATTATAGACGGTTTTTTTGATAGCTTCTATTAGATAGCTGCTCTTTTGTCTAAGTTAGCTCAGAAAAAGGTTAAGTTTTCTTGGTCGGATGCTTGTGAGGGGAGTTTTGAGTAATTAAAGAATAGGTTGACGTCGGCTCTGATTTTGACTTTGTTGGAAGACAATGATGGGTTTGTGGTTTATTGTGATGCATCTCGGGTAGGGCTTGGTTGTGTTTTGATGCAGTATGAGAAATGGATTGCCTATGTTTCCAAGCAGTTGAAGGTGTATGAGAGGAATTATCCTACTCATGATTTTGAGCTGTTGGCAGTTGTGTTTTCTTTGAAAATATGGTGGCATTATCTATATGGTGTTCATGTAGATATCTTTTCAGATCACAAGAATCTTCAGTACGTATTCATGCAGAAGGAGCTTAATCTCATGCAAAGGAGATGGCTTGATCTTCTCAAGGATAATATATGAGTCTTTACTATCACCTGGGTAAGGCTAACGTGGTTGTTGTTTCTCGTAGTAGTTTGTCAATGGGAAGTTTGGCTCATGTTTAGGAAAGAAAGTAGGGATTGGTGAAGGATATTCACCGCTTGGCCAATCTTGGAATTCATCTCTTGGATTCTAAAGATGTTGTTGTGATGGTGCAAGAAATGGTTCGACGGTCTCTGGGTGTAGAGATTAAGGAGAAACAAGTGTTGGATCCGTTCTTAATGAAAATAAAGAGTGATATTGGTAGGAAAAAGGTGGTGGTGTTCGAGATTAGTGGTAATGGTACTTTGCGGTACCAAGGGAGGTTGTGTGTTTTGAATGTCGATGAGTTGCGATAAAAGATTTTGGTTGAGGTGTATGAGTCATGCTATGTTATCCATCCTGGTTCGACAAATATATATCATGATCTTAAGGAAATCTATTGGTGGAATGGTACGAAGAGGGATGTGGTTGAGTTCGTGGCCAAGTACATTATGTGTCAATAGGTTAAGGTTGAGCACATGAGGCCTGGTGGGTTGTATCAAGAATTAGTGTTTCCTGAATAGAAATGGGAGATGATCAATATGGATTTCGTGATTGGTCTTCCTCGCTCCAAAATTATTTTGATTATATTTGGTTCATCGTGGATAGGATGACCAAGTCTGCTCACTTTTTGCCGGTAAAGACTACCTTTTCAGCGGAGGATTATATGAAGTTGTATCTTCAAGAGATTATGAAGCTGCATGGGGTGCCTGTTTCAATTACTCCTGATCATGTTACGCAGTTTACCTCTTATTTCTGGCGGTCTTTCCAGAAGGGATTGGGGACAAAGGTTAGTCTGAGTACTATTTTCCATCCGCAGTCACATGGGCAAGTGCAGAGAAGTATTAAGACATTGGAGGATATGCTTTGGGCATGTGTGATTGATTATGGTGGCATTTATGTTGAGCATCTACCTTTGTTGGTGTTTGCTTACAACAATAGCTATCATTCTTGTAGTGATATAGCTCCTTACGAGATATTGTATGGTAGGAGGTGTATTCTCTTATTAGATGGTTTGATCTTGGTAAGGCGGATATGTTTGGTCTCGATTTGGTCTATCAAGCTATAGAGAAGGTGAAGGTAATTCGGTATAGGATTAAGGCTACTCAGAGTCGCCTAGAGTCCTATGCGGATGATAGGCGTAGAGACTTGGAGTTTGAAGTTGGGGATAGGGTATTCCTAAAGGTGTCTCCCATGAAGGGAGGAGTGCAGTTTGGAAATAAGGGGAAACTATATTAGTCCTTATGGTATTTTACAAAGAGTGGGCAATATTGCTTATGAGTTGGAGTTGCATGTAGTTTGGGTTTGGTTCATCCGATCTTTCATGTTTCATGTTGAGAAAGTGTATTGACGAACCTTCTTTGGTTGTTCCTTTGGAAGGGTTGGATATCTCGGATTCTCTATCTTATGAAGAGGTCCCGGTTGAGCTATTAGATAGGCCAGTTCATCGGTTGCAGACCAAGGATATGGCTTCGGTTAAGGTTCTATGGTGAAACCATAAGGTGGAAAAAGCTACGTAGGAAGTGGAAGAGGACGTGAAGTCCAAGTATCCGCATTTGTTTTTTGCTCCTGGTATTCGTACGGAAGGTTTGTGTTCTTGACCACATCTTTATTTTCTGAGTTTGCTAAAGAAAAGATTAATATCTTTGCGTCTTTGTTTTTAAACTTTGTTAAAGAGATGTCTGATAATACAAATAACTCTGTATCTGGTTACCTCTACCTTGTCCATCATTCAAGGATGAATGTTCCTAGTGGGGGAGAATATTACATCTTGGGTTTTGGCCTTAGAAATTTTCCTTGAAAACCATTCTCCGGACCCAATAGAACTCATGGATATGAAATCACAGATTTCAGTAATTTCTCGAACAGGTGACGACATTTTGTGATGCCTTATTAGGAGTATGATGACTTATCACAGATGTTGTCAGCTCCTCTTCATTTTTGACATTCGTTGCCTTAGGCTGACGATGAAGCATGATGGCTTATCATCTCTTTAGCAACTTATCACAGATGTCGTCGATGATTTACTTCATCTCTCATGTCCTGCCTTAGGCTAACGATGATCTTGATGGCTTATCACATGTCGTCGTCACTTCTTCCAGCTGAATCCTATTCTCTGTTTAAGGCTGACAATGAAGCTGATAACTTATCAGAGTGCTGACGACTTATCAGGAATGTCGTCAGCCACACTTCTCTTCTCTTTGCTTTAGATTTCAACTCTTTTACTTCCATCATTGTTGGTTCTCTTTCCTCTTGACTTCCACTGCAAAATCAAAGATAAAACAATCAAAAACGACAAAAGTTTCTTAAGACTTTGCAATTATTCTCAGTTAAAAGCCTCAAATGTGTTAGCATCTGCTCACACATCACACCCCAAATGTTTTTCCTCTGAAAATTTCTTAGTTTTGAACTCACTACCCAGGATACGACTCACCTAATAAGTCATTAGGTCTCCTTATGGGTCGTAGGGCTCTGAGTTGTAGGGTGACCAGTGAGGTTGCCCATGTTTTGTCCTGACCATGACTTTCACCTTATGAGTTAAAAGGAGTAGTCACGAGTCATACGGTGTGACTTGTGACCAAACCAGTGTAGGTGCCCAAGTTACTTTTGTGGTTACGGCTAGGACCCTACGAGTCGTAAGGTCCTTATACAAGTGATAGGGTACTACTTGTAAGGTTAATCGTGAGAAGTCCCCATGTCTCTTCCCAGACTACGATTTGTAGTGACTACTCGTAATTAGAAGTCACGAGTCATGACGTGACTCGTAGTCACTAGCAGAAAGTTTTTCTTGTGTTTTAATTGGGGGTATGTTGGTCATTTCTCTCTTTCACCAATTGTAACCCACAACTTAAAAACACTTTGGGGTCTCTTTATCACCCCAAAACAAATTAAATACACTCTCTCTTCTCTATGAAATTCCTAAGTCAAGAGAAATTAGGTTTTTCAAGGGATTAGACATTCAAACTTCCAAATTGTGGTTTCTCTTCAATTTATCTCTTCCCCAAAACGTGTTTTCATAAAAGCATATGTTTACAATTATTATCCATGTGATTTAATTTGTTGTTTTTGAATACAGATTGAGAGATTTTGAGGATTATTGATCGAATTACTTTTCCCATGACTTTTATGAATCATTCATGGTTTGAATTAATAGTTTTTAAACTAACGGGGTTCATGGGCATGGTTAATTGGGATGAGGGTTATGGATTCCCCCAAATTGATTATTTTGACATGAAATTGGCATTAATCTCAACCCACTTTATAAAATTAGCTCAGAATATGAGCATACATATGATTTAACTTATATATGGCACCTTATTTTGCATAAAAAGTTAATGGAATGTGTTTTGAACTTAAAATTAAACCTTGGGGGTCATGGAATCCCCCATGTGAATAAATCACTGAACCTAAGAGTTCGTAGATTCTGCCATATGGAGGAATAATTAGAACTTACAGGGTCGTAGGTTCCCCGAAGTGATAGTTAATTAAAGTGGAATAATGATATTAGCTTGAAAGCGCAATTGGTATGATGATACCATTTGTATATGCCTTAATGGATAATTCTTGGTTCAATGAATAGAAATGTGAAACTATTATAATTGGGCTTAAAGGGGGTTGTGTGGCTAAGCCGTGATAGTGGAGCTCTCGAGGAACTGATACTGGAAACCCATTTTTTTCGGCATGAGGGTTGGTCTTGATAACTGTGTGCTTGTGTCACACTTGATAGATATTGTTATCATAGATTGAGAAAGGGTCGTGGATTTCCCGGCCTTCCTTAATATCTTTGATTCGTATGGCTAACATGCATTGGACCCTTTTGGTGGGTGGAGCTAGACCCATATATCCCGTGGGTGCCTTGTGAAGGTAAAGATACATAGTCCATACTAATGTTTTACTCTCATGATATGCTTTGTTCCCTATCCCGATATGTTATATATATATATGATTGTGTGCATATAGATTTAAATGATTTTGGAATAATTTGATTATGGCATTACATTATTATTTTCCCGAGTTACATTCTAGTGCTCACCCCGTCAACCATCCTCGAATGTTGTATCCCCACCGTGATGTAGGGTTTAGAGATAATTCTGCTTTCTCTGTGCAGTGATAGGTTATTTTTGGATTGCTCGTGAGTCAACTTGAAGTGAGCTTTCATTCTTTGAAAGACCCTTATTTCATGTTCTTATTTTATTTTGTCATAGACTACTTTAAAAAAAAATTGACTATCATCGGGGGCATGTCCCGACTTAGATTGTTCTTGGATGTTAGAGGTTTTGTGGATTAATTTGGATTAGGATTGTTGTTGAAATCTTAGTTTCTTTTTAAGCTAGTTGCTTATCTATTTTTTTATATGTTCGATTTCTTCTGATGTTATATAGATGGTGTTCTATTTAACTAAGCAAAGGGGGTGGTTTCTTGTCCTCCGTGGACTTGAGACACTTGTCACGGCCAGACCTTGTTTTGGATTATGAAAAGCTTGGTATCAGAGCTCTAGGTTCATGGTCATTGGGTGTCCACAAAGTCGTGTCAAGTAGAGTCTCTTTTATAGGTGTGTAGCGTGTCATACTTATAATAAAGAGGCTACAAGGCATTTAGGAATTTTTGCCTTTTTTGTGTTTTATTTTTGGGGTACAAAGTCTAAGGTCTTGAATCTCCTCTAATTCCTATTTGTTCGGATTTCAGATTATGCCTCCCCAAATATTTGATGCTCGAGAAAAATCCTCTATCCCGCTTGAGGACTATGTGGATGAAACTCGTCCTACTTATGGGGTATAAACCCGGTATAGGGTCCCGGCTCCTGAATGTACTGCCCCTCGTGGAGTTCCACCAGTTCCCACTAGTCCCTCTCGAGCTTCTCCGGGCGATGTGTTTAATGTTGAGTTTCATAAGTCAATTCATTTGCTTACTCAGTTGGTGGCCTCTTAGTTGCACCAGTTTGAGCATATTGCTTCTGTTTCTCCTTCTTCTAAGGTCACTAGAGTTGGCCAGTTCATGATGTTGAGTCCTCCAACTTTCACTAGCTCTAAGGTTGAGAAGGATCCTCAAGGATTCATTAATAAGATGGAAAAGATTTTTTGAGTGATGCATGCATCTGACTTTGAGGTGTGGAGTTTGATGCATACCAACTGAAAGATGTGTCATATCAATAGTATGAGGAGTGGGAGAAATTGAGGGTCATGACGTTGAGCCGACATTATGTGATGTATTTTTAGGTGCCTTTCTTGATCATTTCTTTCCGTAAGAGTTAAGGGAAGCTAAGGTAGAGAATTTCATAAAGTTGAAGTAAGGGAGAATGACTTTGAAAGAATATGCCTTGAAATTTCATTAGTTTTATCATTATGCTCTGGAGATTGTCTAGTATGAGGGCTAAAATGAGGAAGTTTACTTCGAGCTTATCTCGGGACTTGGTTTTAGAGTGCAAGGCTATAATGTTAAATAGTGATATGGATATCTCTAGGCTTGTGGTGTATATGCAACAGGTTGAGGATGAGAAGAAAATAAGAAAAAATAGGGAAAAGAAGAAACAAAAAGTTTAAATATTTGGAATAGGGTAGAGGTTAGAAAAATAGTGGTAGGATAGTAGGCAGTGGTGCAGGAAGAAGTCTTGTGGAAATTCTGGTTCTTATTCTATGGCTAGTTCTCCATATCCTAAGTCGTCTGGAGATCGTCGCTTTCAGACTGACAGAGGGTTTAAGGCACAAGGTGCCCAGTCTCAGGTTAGTTGAGCTTAGTCAGCCTCCTCTTATCCTCCTTGTCATTTTTGTGGGTAAATGCATCGTGGTAAGTGTGAAGAGGAGAGGAATAAGTACTTTAATTATGGTCAGCTAGGTCACTTGCAGCGACACTGTCCAGCTAAGGTTGCTTTTGGGTCTAATAAGGTCCTGTTACTACTTCTTTAACTCCAGAATCAAAGGGTGCTACGTCTGGTACTAGCCCTAGTTAGAATTAATTTTATGCTCTTTCCACCCACCAGGCATTTGAGGCATCTCCTAATGTTGTCACTGGTACATTACAACTTTTCTCTCTTGATGTATATTATCTTCTAGATTTGGGGTCTACTCTTTCTTATGTGACCCCTTATGTGGCTATTCATTTTGGTTTTGGTCCAAGAGTATTTCGGATCCCTTTTCTTTGTCTACCCCGGCAGGTGATTCTTTAATTTCTAGAAAAATCTATAGGGGTTGTGTGGTGTCTATATTTGATAGTGAGACTTTGATGGATTTGGTAGAGTTGGATATGCTAGATTTTGATGTGATCTTGAGGATAATTGGCTTTACTCATGCTATGATTCTCTTAATTGTTAAACTCAAAAGGTCAATTTCTAGTTCCCAAATGAAATGGTGATTTAGTGGGAAGGGAGTTCCCGAGTACATAAAGGAAGGTTTATTTCATATCTTAGAGACCAAAAATTTATTTCTAAGTGTATTTATACCATTATTTCGGGTTGAGGATTCTAATTCTGAGGGACCCTCTTTGCAATTTGTTCCCATGGTTAGTGAGTTTCCCAAAGTGTTTCTTGATAATCTACTTGGTATTCCTCCCGATAGGGAAATAGACTTTAGGATTGATCCTTTCGGATACCTGTCCTATCTCTATTCCTCCTTATAGAATGGATCCGGTTGATTTGAAGGAACTTAAGGAGAAGCTAAAAGATCTTCTTGATAAGGGTTTTATTTTCCCTAGTGTGCCTCTGTGGGGTGCTCCTGTGCTTTTCGTGCATAAGAAGGATAGGTCCCTTTGGATGTGTATAGACTATCATCAGCTGAATAGGGTTACAGTAAAGAATAAGTATCCTCTTACTAGGATTGATGACCTATTTGACCAGCTTTAGGGTCCTAGATGCTTTTTTAAGATTGATCTTCGATCAAGTTATCATCAGCTGAAGATTAGGGAGGTGGATATACCTAAGACTACTTTCTGTACCCGATATGATCATTACGAGTTTTTGGTCATTTTATTTGGATTGACTAATGCTTTGGCTGCATTTATGGACCTTATGAACCGGGTATTCAGACAGATTTTGGATCTGTTTGTTATTGTGTTTATTGATGATATCTTGATATATTCTAAGAGTGAGGACGATCATGTCAATCTCCTCCAAATTATGTTGTAGACTCTTACAGATCAACGGTAATATGCTAAGTTTTCCAAGTATGAGTTTTGGTTGAGTGTTGTTACTTTTCAGGTTCATGTTATTTCTAGTGAGAGTATCATGGTGGATCCACAGAAGGCTGGGGTGGTTAAGAAATGGCCTAGACCCAGGACTCCAACCGACATTCAGAGCTTCTTAGGTTTATCTAGGTATTATTGGAGGTTTGTGGAGAGTTTCTCTTAGATTACTGCTCCGTTTACTAAGTTGACTCAGAAAAAGGTTAAGTTTCTATGGTTCGATACTTGTGAGGGTAGCTTAGAGAAGTTGAAGGATAAGATGACTTCTGCTCTGGTTTTGACCCTGACCAAGGGTACTGATAGATTTATTGTTTATGGTGATGCATCCTGTGTGGAACTAGTTTGTTTGCTGATACAACATGGTAAGATTATGGCCTATTCTTCTCGGAAGCTGAAAGTTCATGAAAGAAATTATCCAACTCATGGCTTAGAGTTGGTGATTATGGTATTTTATTTGAAGATTTTGCGCTATTACTTGTATGGATTTTATGTAAATATCTATTCCGATCATAAAAGTTTGCAGTTTGTGTTCACCCAGTAGAAGTTAGATCTCAAACAAAAGAGGTGGATTGAGTTGCTCAAGGACTATGATGTGATTCTTCATTACCATCCAGGTAAGGCTAATGTGGTTGCTGATGCTCTTAGTAGGTTATCTATGGGAAGTTTGTCTCATATGGCTGAGAAAAAAAGAGGTTTAGTGAAGGATATTAACCAGTTGGATAATCTTAGGGTTCGTCTTTTGTATTTTGAGTATGGAGGTGTGATTGTTCAAAAGGTGGTGAAGTCATCTCTTTGTGATGAGGTAAAGGAGAAGCAAGTTTTGGACCCTATCTTGATGTAGATTAAGGACAATGTGGGTCAGTAGAAAATTATGGATTTTGAGATTGGTGGTGATGGTATATTGAGATACCAAGGGAGATTGTATTTTCTTGATGTTGATGGGCTACGAGAAAGGAACTTGACTAAGGTTCATGAGTCGAGATATGTAGTTCATCCTGGTTTGATGAAGATATATCATGATTTTAAGGAGATCTATTGGTGGAACAACATAAAGAAGGATGTGGCCAATTTTGTGGCTAAGTGTATGGTTGTAGCAAGTAAAGTTTGAGCACTTGAGACCCGGTGGTATGTCTCAAGATATTAAGTTGCCTGTATGGAGGTGGGAAATGATTAATGTGGATTTCGTTATAGGTCTTCTATGGTATCAAAATCAGTTTGATTTGACTTGGGTAACCGTGGACAGGATGACTAAGTCTGCTCACTTCTTCCCTATGAAGAATAACTATTCTAGAGAGGATTATGATACGTTGTTTATTTAGGAGATTATCAAATTGCATTGTGTCCCTATATCTATTATTTCAGACCGAGGTGCATGATTCTCTTCTCACTTATGGTGGTCATTTCAGAGAGATTTGGGGACTAAGGTGAACCTAAACACCGTTTCCCACCCTCAAATGGATGGACAAGCTGAGAGGACTATTCATACCTTGGAGGATATGCTAAGGGCTTGCGTGATTGATTTTGTGGTAGTTGGGTTGACCATTTAACTCTCATCGAGTTCGCTTATAATAACATCTATCACTCGAGTATTCAGATGGATCTATTTGAGGCTTTCTATGGTAGACAGTGTAGGTCTCCTATTGGATGGTTTGAAGTTGATAAGACTAGATTGTTTGTCCCTAACTTGGTACACCAAGCTATGGAGAAGGTGAAATTTATTAGAGATAGGCTTAGGACTGCCTAAAGTAGCTATAAGTCCTACGCGGATGTGAGGCAAAGGGAGTAGAAGTTTTATATTAGCGATTGGGTTTCTTAAAAGTGCCTACCACGAAGGGAGTGATGAGATTTGGAAAAAAGGGAAAGCTCGATCCCTGGTATGTGGGTTCATACTTGATTTTGAGGAGGGTTGGAAACGTCACTTATGAGTTGGAGCTGCCTTGAAGTTTGGGATATATTTATCTGGTGTTCCATGTGTCGATGCTGAAGAAGTGCATGGGTGATCCTTCTTTGGTTGTATCTATTGAGAGTGTTGGTATCTCAGATTCCTTATTTTATGAAGAAGTCCCTATTGATATCTTGGATAGGAAAGTCCGTCGTTTGAGGACTAAGGATGTGGCTTCGGTAAGGTTCTATGGAGGAATCAAAAGGTAGAAGAAGCTACTTTGGAAGCTGAAGATGACATCAAGTCCAAATATCCATTCTTATTTCCCAGGTTGGACAATTATGCTTAAGGTATGTGTTTCCCTACTCTCTTTATTTTCTGACGTTGTTAATGGAATTGTGGTTGCATTCCTGTCTTATAATCATGCTAATGGATGCCTTAACTCATCATTTGGGGACGAATGATCCTTGGGGGTAAATGTAACACCCTAGATATTTTTGCCTCTGAAAATTTCTTAGTTTTGAACTCACTGCCCAGGCTATGACTCACCTAACGAGTCATAAGGTCTACTTATGGGTCACAGGGCTCGAGTCCAAGGGTTACCAGTGAGGTTGCCCATGTTTCTATCCTGACCACGACTTGCACCTTATAAGTCATAAAGAGTGGTCACGAGTCATAGGGTGTGACTCATGAGGCCTGGCCATGATGGGCATACCAATTCCACCAAGGACCGAAGATAGCCCCTAGTCAGGTCCCAATGTGTATAGCCACACGAATTGGAGAAAGATCATATCTATACACATGGGGGAATCGAACCTCCCAACATATACTAAGGTGAATTAAGCACCCGATCATGTAATGTGATATGGGGGACTCGAACCTCCCAATCACGTAATAATAATAAGGTGGACTCGAACCACCTGGTCTTAGTAAGGGGACTCGAACCCTCAAATCATATTGACCCCTGCACCGGCTAGTGTAGTTTCTAGTATTGGTCCCCCCGGGACCTCCACCTTCCACGGTTAGCTACACAACCCTCTTTTAAGCACAATTAAAACATTTAACACACGTTTTCATTAATTGAACAAATTATGCATTAAGGCATCTCGTCGGTATTGTCATACCAACATCACTTGCAAGTTCATTATTATGCCACATCAACTCTTAGATATTTGAGACTCTAACCCATTAAATCAATTGAAATTCGCACGGGGGATCCACATACCCCAAGTTCAATATGATCAAACCATGGTTCATTAACCTTTTATACCAATGCATTAGTTCAAATGAACAAGCCAAACTATGAGACAAAATCATATTCATTGTCAATTTCACAAACAAGTTGAGGGAACATTGTTTTCAAACCATAAATCAAGGCAAAATCATCAAATTGAGGTTTAAACATGACCCCTCAAATTATTCACCATTCCAATGCACCCCACGGTGTTCAAAATCAATTATAAAACATGAATATTGCATAATAAACCATAAAAATCAATTTAAAGACCATTCATGTCAAAAACCCTCAACTATGCCAAACCCCACATCCAAACCATGCATTTATAATCAATTCATGACACTAAGAAAAATATAAGTATAGGGAAAGAGGTACATGCCTTAGACACACAAAGATTTGTAAGCAATTGAGCATTTGGAACCCGAATGATGAGCATAAGTTGAAACCCCTATGCTTTCTTGGGGCTTGGAGTTTGAGAGCGAAATAATTGATGTTGTGTCATGAAAACTAACGGGAATATGCTTATGTAAGGTTTAAAGGTCATCTATAAGTGAAAGGACCACATTACACTTCATCCAATTAAAATAGAACAGGACAATCAAAATTTGCATAGGTTCGTGGAACAAACCCCATCGCGGAGGCTATCCTCCGTATCGTGGACACCTATCCTTCATGATATGGAGGATATCATGAAGACTAGCCTCCGTGACATGGGGATATCACAGAGGCTTACTGCCTCCGTGATCCAAAACTGCCCCGAACCTTGTTCAAAAATTCTGAAACTCTTCCGGGTTACCCTTTTAACATCCCCAAACATAATTAGAGTCAAAAATTAATATTTTAAGTACGGAAAGGCCAAAAATAAAATACCTAAAAATTCGAGGGTGTTACATTATCCCCCCTTTAGGATCATTCATCCTAGAATGATAAGCTGGGATACGTTTCGCATGAGAATAATAACAACACACCAGAATCAAAAGATAAACCTGGATAACAACAAAGAAGAAAAAAATTCATACCTCAAGATTATTTATTCATCACATGGAATATAAATGGATACTTAGCCTTCACATACTCTTCCACCTCCCAAGTGGCTTCTTCTACTTTATGGTTTCTCCAAAGGATCTTTACCAAAGATACATCGTTATTCTGCAATATATGAATTTGTCTATCCAAGATCTCCACATGGACGTCTTCGTAAGACAGGGAATCCTAGACACCAACATTTCCAATATGCACGACCAAGAAAGTATCACCCATGAATTTTCTCAACATGGACACCCGATGAAAGGATTACCCATGTATTTCCTTAACATAGACATCTGATACACAGGGTGAATAGAAACCAAACTCGCAGGCAATTTTAACTCATAAGTAACACTTCCTACTCTCTTCAAAATCAAATAAGGACCAACGTAACAGAGACTAATCATTCCTTTCTTTCCAAAATGCATTACTTCCTCCATGGGTGACACCTTAAAGAACTCCCAATCACCCATATCGAACTCCAACTCTCTTTGTCTCACATCTAAATAGGACTTTTGGCGACTTTGGGATGTCAAAAGCCTATCCCATATCACATTCACTTTCTCCATAACTTGATGAACTAAATAGGGACAGAATAGCCTCGCCTCACCAACTTCGAACCACCCGATAAAGGATCTAAACCTTCTACCATACAAAGCCTTAAACGGTGCCATACCAATACTAGAGTGATAGTTGTAATTGTAGGAAAACTCAATAAGAGATAAGTGGTCTACCCAACTACCACCAAAGTCAATTACACAAGCTCGGAGCATATCCTCTAAAGTCTGAATGGTCCTTTCCGCTTGTCCATCCATCTGCGGGTGGAAAGTAGTACTATGGGTCACTTAAGTACCCAAACCTCACTAAAATAACTAATAAAAATGAGATGAAAACTTAGTACCATGATCCAATATAACGGAAATAGGAGTACCATGCAACTTTATGACCTCCTAAATATACAACCTTGCATAATCCTCAGAAAAATAATTAGTCTTCATCGGCAAAAAGTAAGTAGACTTAGTCATCCTATCAATGATGACCCAGATAGAATCAAACTAGTTCCGAGACTGCAAGACCGGTAACAAAGTGCATATTTATCACTGCCTATTTCCATACAAGCAACTCAATTTCTTAAGACTACCTACCCGGCCTAAAGTGTTCTACTTTCACTTGTTGACACACCATGCACTTAGCCATAAAACTAGCCACGCTGCTCTTCATATTATTCCATCAATAAATTTCCTTAAGGTCATGATACTTCTTAGTCGAACCAGGATAAACTAAATAAAGCGACTCATGAGCTTCAGCCAAAATTCTACCTCGCAGCCCAACCACATCGGGAACGCACAACTTTCCTTGGTGCTTCAAAGTACCATCACCACTAATCCCAAAAGACATCACCTTTTTCCTACCCACATCATCCTTGATTTATATCAAGATAGGATCCAACACCTATTTCTTCCTCACATTATTGCCAAGAGATGACTTTTCCACCTCTTGCACTAACACACCACCATTCTTAAAATCAAAGAGATGAACTACAAGATTAGCCAAATGGTGAATATCTTTCACCAAATTCCATTTCTCCGCTTCCACATGAGATAAGCTCCCTATAGATAATTGTCTAAGAGCATCAATAACCATGTTAGCTTTACTTGGTGATAGCGAAGACTCATATCGTAGTCTTTGAACAACTCAAGCCATCTCCTCTGCCTGAGATTCAACTCTTTCTAGGTGAAAACATACTCCGGGATCTTATGATCTTAAAAGATGTCAACATGAATCCCATATAGATAATGCTGTCAAATCTTCAATGCGAACACCATAAACAATAATTCCAAATCATGAGTTAGATAATTCCTCTCATAACTTTCAACTGCCTAGAAGCATATGCCACTACTTTGCCATGTTGTATCAAAACATAACCAAGTCCCACAGGGGATGCATCACAATAAACCATGAAACCATCATTACCCTCAGGCAGGGTCAAAATTAGAGCAGAAGTTAATTTATCTTTCAGCTTTTCAAAACTCCCCTTACAAGCATCGAACTACAGAAACTTCACTTTTTTCTAAGTCAACTTAATTAAAAGTGCAGCAATCGATGAAAAGCTCTTCACAGACCTTCTATAATAACCTACTAAACCTAAGAAGCTCTGAATATCAGTTAGAGTCATGGGTCTAGGCCATTTTTAACCACCACAACCTTCTTTAGATCCACCATGATCCCTTCACTAGAAACAACATGACCTAAAAAGGTGAAAACATTCAACCAAAACTCACACTTAGAAAACTTAGCATACCACTTTTCACCTTAAAAATAAATTTCTTCATAATAGTAACTACCGTCTTAATGGATATCTAATATGTAAAAGAGGTTAATAGTGATATTTTAAGGATTAGATCAAGACAGATTCTAGTATATGATTTAATGCTACTAATTACTCCGATCGTGATAGATTTTAACCCTTTCTACAATTTTAAAATAATTTAGTCTCAAAGATCAGTATGAGAAATGGAATTTTGGATTTATACTTTTTTATCCACAACTTGAGTTCGTGCACCTATTATAACTATTTATATATCTTCCTGGTATGGGACAGAGGAAGATGATGTATTGATGGTATAAATTTGGGGTAAAAACCCAATGAAAGATCATAGTATTGATGTTATGTATATGTGTGTGTATTGATTATATTTATGATCGGTTCAGTTCTGAGTCTTGATGATATTTATGACCGGTTCAATTTCAAGTCTTAATGATACTTATTTTTATTTAATTTTAGAGGATGATTATGATTATGATGATGATGAAAATGATGATAATGATGGTTATGATGGTGATTGTTATGAGAATGAGTTTGTGATAATTGATTATATATCTTGCATTCATTCTTACATATGTATCACCTATCACCAGTATGCATTTATATCTATCAGCCCATATAGGGGTTTGTATAGATATCAGTGATGATTATTACTTGTGCTATAATGTATATTGATTTAACCTTTTAATCCTGGGGTAGTGGGGGTACGTGAAAAGCTCGATTAGGTATTGGTTTTCTAAACTAGCTGATTACTCGCACTATCATTAATATTGTCATTATCATTATTATGGCAAGCTTGTGATAGATTGGTTATTAATTCGGTAATGAGATTTAAGGTATGATTCTGGAACTTGTATCTTTTGATTTTATTATTATACATAATTAACTCATGATTAGACTAATATATTAGAAACCCTGAGTATGTTAGTACTAAATCCTGATAGGATTATGAGGTCTTAAAATGAAGACATGATGATTTAGGTTGTTCTTCGAGTTGACCTTTATATACATACATAAATATATATATGTACGTACTATGTATTACCGTATATCCCTTCCATTCTTAATTTATTCAGATTGTATATTTGATAATGCCCAAACTACAGCTCTCATAAGAGTGTAAGCGGTCGCTGTCAAATATAGAACCCAACTGGGTTGGGTGTCGAATCCCACAGGGAATACTTGGTAACTAAGTGTTGCAATTGTTAGCAGATTGTTGGTCGAGAATTCTACAGAAAGGGGGGATGGTTTAGGCGTGAATTTATAATATCAAAGTAAAAAACGGAATGATTTATTTAGTAAGGTTTAATCAATGAGAATTATAAGTTAGGGTTATGTCCACCTTATGAATTCTACGTATCTATTAACTATGAGTAATGCAGGATTCAGACATGCATGCACTTATAGAGATTCGTATTCTACTAGTAAATCCTAGTGTCTCTCGACCGTCACGGATTATCTCACTTTAACTCTCTCGAGCTTAAAGCGTATAACTAATGGTACGAACTCTCCAAGAGTTAATCCAGTTACGGCACTAATGTGTAAATAGAGGTTGGTAGCCCTATTTCCTTGTCACACTCTCTTTTCCAAACATGTAAATTTTCTCTCGAACAAGTTAATGCTATAATGGCGTATTCTATATGTTTGCAACCACAAGAATGTAATTAAGATGAAGAGAGTAATGATATAAGTAGCATACGTATCAAGAATTCACAAACTCATAGTAATAGATAGTATATCAAAAGGCTTCCATAACCCTAACAGAGAAGTTTAGCTACTCATGATTACAACGAAGATCACAATAGACATCATCATCATACCAAAGCTCGAATAATCTCATGGTGGGGATGAGATTGGCGTCAAAAGGGATTGATGATTTTTCTCCCCTCGTTGCTCACGTGTTTGCCGTTTTTCCCTGTCTTAAAACTTCCAGAATCTGTAACGTGAATTATGAATAAAAACATAACATGCTGAAAAATTCAGCAATAGGGTTTTTATAACATCCTTGTCCTAGTCCTATTAAGTTACTGTTGATCCCCAAGTCTTTAGAAATACTGTTTTGGCCCGGGACAAGTTCTCCATGCATCACTTTCAGTCCATAAGCTTCCAAAAGCTGCCTTCCCTCTTATGTGAAGTTTTCCTTGCTACCAAAAGGTCCACAAAGTGCTGAAATCTTCATCATTAATACCTGAAAACATGCTAATCACGTTGGTTAGCTCACTTACAGGAAAATGGACTAAAAATGCAGTAATTATATATTTTGTCCTTAAAACTTAGCTAAAATATGGATAAATTATGGTGCTTTAGGCGTGTAAATACGCCTATCATCAACACCCCACACTTAAAGCTTTGTTCGTCCTCGAACAAAATATTACGTCCATGCAATCATCTACTTAGAATATCACAGCAACAACATAAAATATTCATCAAGACATGCACGACAATTATTAACAAAGAGTAGTTTTCTGGATCACTACTAGAAACCATTCAACCTCCAACATAGACTCGTGATGATGGCTAATTCGTATCCACAAGTTAAGATATCAAGAATCATACAAAACTACCCAACAATTATCAACCATGTGTGTCTCACACAAGATATCCCCCATAATCACTCATAAGTTTTGCATTTTTCGAAACATGGGTACAAGATTCTCCTTACTCTCACTCTCATAAAGAATTCTTATGTTGCAACTGATGACCATAGGCTTGCCCTTAGTGTAATGCTCCACTAATATCAGAATGCTAAGCTTAGGATCAAATAGGTCTTTACAGGTTGTAATGTAGGCTAAGGGACAGGTAAGACTATATTGGCCAGAAATAGTGACTATTTTCCCTAAGCACTTTAATACATCACATTATGCCATTAACACTCTCTTTTAAACAACCCTTCTACCTTTCTTTTCATCTAACACCCCTTTTCACCTATTTTGTTATTCAATTATAAACACAAAGATGAGAATATACAACTTATTTTTTTTTTATTTTTCTATTTCTATTTTTTTTCTTTTTTTTTATAAAACACCTCTATGATAGCCACTCTTATTCACAACAATTTCAAGTACCAATACACTCTGAGGCATCACTCTCACCCAATTTCCTCTTATTTTGTCACATGACTCTACAATTTAAAGCGCTTAGGAATTTGGATCAAATTATGGTCTTGAAAAAAAATGGATTCGGCTACATATGAGGCTGTCAAAGAAAATAACTAAAGGCTCAAAGGGGGTTAACTAGGATAATGTCCACGGGTAGGTAAAAAGAAGGTAAACAATCACAGGCTGCCAAAGAAATGCCTAAATCATCTCCTAAACTCACACTCTTTATTTCACTTTACACACACACTAGGCAAGTTCTAGTATCAGTCACAACACAGAATATACTATAACCTTACACACACAAGGCACATGGTTAACTTTATTGGGAGCAGTATAGACTCTTGAACCAACAGGTGAATGAATTAAACCATACACTTATCACATAGTGAGTCACACTTAGAGCCTAAACGTCTCAATAGTAATGGTTTTGGCACAAACTCTTGTCATAATACCATGCCGCCTATCAGAACAATTTCATACAAAACCTAAAAAATTTAAAATTAAACTAACTAATTACGACTAATTAAAACAAACAAGAACTAGAATAAATGTAGGCAAAGCAGTACAAGAAGCATACAAATACCAGCACCCCACACTTAGATGGGACACACTGCCCTCAGTGGAAAATAAATAAGGAAAACCTGATTAGTCGGACTCCTCTTCTATGTCTAGGTTCATACCCCCTGCGTCGGAATCATCATCAGAGTCATCATCCTCAGAGTTTCCTTAAAATGTACCCCACTTGATCCCAAAAGTGCGTCGAGGTATTTGTAGAGAGGAGGACTCAGCTTGCTCCTTTCTTGACCTTTTCTGTCCTTTTTGTGAGGTAGATGCTTTTTCTTTCATTTATCGTCCTTTTGGGGCCATTCTACTTGGTGATGGCCTCGGAAGATGATCTTGCATGGTTAGAAGAGCAAAAAGATAATTTTTAAGAGATTTGGAGAGCATAGGCGGCGCCTAATGCTTTGCCTATGCTTAGCATAGGTGGCGCCTTTTGCAAAGCCTAGTTGAGCATAGGCGGCGCCTATGCTATGGCATTGTAGATTCAGAGAGCTTAGGCCATAGCATAGGCCTTGCCTTGTTCATGGCCTAGATTTACATAGGCCTTGCCTTGTTCGTTGCCTAGATTTGCATAGGCAATGCCTAACCAATAGCCTTTGTTTCTTCATTCCAAACTTACCACCTTCAACATTACATAATTCCAAATTAAAATTTGGGCTAGATCTCCTCCTTTATACGTCTTACACCTACATTTACTCAAAAACAACAAAAACAATTAGAACGATGGGTTGCCTCCCACCAAGTGCCTTAGTTTTGGTCGTGGCTCGACTCTTCTTTTTGGATTTTTTTTTTAATAAAAACAAACTCTTAGTAAAACAAAACGATTAAAAACGATGGGTTGCCTCCCATGTAGCGCTTGATTTATTTTCGCGGCACGACATAGTTACCTCGATTACTTAGACTTCGTCGAGATAGATGGTGTATCATTTTCTGAATGGATTCAGACGACGCTGATGCTTACTTGTGGGCATGCAATCTTCTTCGAGATGACTCTTGTGCATACATATCCCAGGAGGGATACCAATTATATCATCAATAGTCCAACCCATAGCTCTCTTGTACCTCTTCAGAGCAGAGATGAGAGCCTCTATATTCTGTTCACCTAAATCAGCCGCAACACTCACCGGAAGTGTATTTCCACTTCCCAAGAACGCATACCTTAGGTGACTGGGGAGCTCTTTCGATTCTAGCACTGGTGGCTCTTCAATGGAAGTCTTCTCTATTGGTGACGGTCGATTCTTAAGATCAAGGTCCATCTTCTTAGGAGCATGAGAATAGGACCTTATTCCCGTTAGAGCACAAACGGTTTCTTCATATTCTTCAACCTCCTCACGCTCAAAATTCAACAGCATAGCAGACAATGGCTCAATAGTAAGCTGCTTCTCTACAGATAATTCTTTCTCATCCTCATAATAAACATCAGCTACAGAGAACACATCCATATCTCTAGGCTGCTTCATCGATTTAGATACATCAAAACGGACCACTTCGTCATTCAGCCGAAATAAAAGCTCATTAGCTCTTAAATCAATCAGCACACTTCCAGTTGCGAGGAAAGGGTGCCCCAAGATTATGGGAACTTCAGAATCCACCTCGCAATCCAAAATAAAAAAGTCTGCAGGAAAGATGAAGGTGGAAACCTTCACCAACACATCAGATAAGATACCAATAGGCCATTTTACCGACCTATCTACCATCACGAGCTGCATATTGGTTGGTGTAGGATCGCCCAACCCCAACCTTCTGTAAACGGATAACGGCATCAAATTGATGCTAGCCCCCAGATCGCACAACGCCTTAGCAAAATCCAACGATCCAATCGTGCAAGGAATAGTGAAAACACCAGGATCTGCCTTTTTCTATACTAAAGACCTCGTGGAAATTGCACTGTAATGATGAACATTATCTGCCAGCTCATAGCTTACTGCCCTCTTCTTTGTCAAAAGGTCCTTTATGAATTTAGCATACCCAGGCATCTGTTCCAGTGCCTCCACCAACGAAACATTAATAGTCAGCTGCTTCAACATGGTCATGAATTTACTGAACCTGGTGTCATCATCTTTCTTCTTCAGTCTCTACGGAAAAGGTGGTGGTGGAAGGGGAATCATTTTCTCCACCACTTCCTCTTTATCTTGCTTCCGATTATCAACCTTTACAGGAGTGTCATCAGCCTTCTTCTTCAGTCTCTAAGGAAAAGGTGGTGGTGGAAGAGGAATCGTTTTCTCCACCACTTCCTTTTTATCTTGCTTCCGATTATCACTCTTTTCAGGCTGGTGACGTCTAGGTGTAACATCATGAGCACTCACTTCAGCTTCTACGGCATCTTCAAACTCTGGTTCATCAACATTCTCTGCTATATCATCAACCACCTGCTTGCCTTTGGATGGATTTTTGAACACTTTACCACTCTGGGTAGTAATAGCCATACACGATCTGTCATTCCTTAGGTTTTGCACAGTGTCACTGGGTAGCGTGCCAGCCTTTCTTTGGTTGAATGCCGCTGATAATTGACTCAATTGTTACTCTAGCTATTTTATTGCAGTAGAATGTGAGTCAACCAATTGATTTATTGATGACAAATCTTTCTTTACCTCAGTAACGCCTATATTGGTTGCCTCCACCCCTTTCAACAGCTTAGGCATCATACCATCCATGGACATCTTTCCAGAGCCAGATGCCACAGCTTCATGATTTCCAGGAGGAACATACAAACAACTCCTGTCAGTCTTATTCTTCCAACCACCTTGATCGCGGTCCTTGTATCCAGATTTATCATAATAATTCCGACCTTGGTTTCCTTGGGCATTGCCTCGGAAACCCCTCTGATTATTTAAATAATTTGCTTCCTCCTCAGAATATGATTCATCTCTTCCCTGTGACACCACAGCCTTGACTTTTTCGGTCTTCCTTGATAATAAATACTTGGTAAGAAGATCCATCTGCGTTTTCATGTGAGCCATATCTTGGTCACGTTCCTCTTGTCTACTACTCTGCTCTGCAGTCAAGCCAATAGATATGGTAGAGCTTACTACCTCAGAATCCCTGGTATGCCAAGATCTACTCTGCTTTTTCATACGATCTAGCATATCACTTGCCTCAAGAAAAGTAAGGTCCATGAATGACCCACCTGCAGCATTATCAACCACTGGCTTTGTCACTGAGTTCAAAGCCCTGTATAATATCTCCATCAAGTGGATGTTGGTTATCTGATGATTTGGGCACCGCATAAGCTTCTTCTTGAACCTCTCCCATGTTTCGTAGAGAGCTTCAGTTGGAAGCTGTCGAAAATTGCTGATCTCATCTCTCAACTGTGCTCTCTTGGATGGCAGAAAGAATCTTTCTAGGAAAGCGTCTTTCAGTTGCCTCCAATTAGTAATAGAATCAGGAGTTAGCCCGTTCAGCCATAGAGTTGCCTCCCCAGACAGAGACAATGGAAATAAGCACAGCTGAATTGTATTCTGCCCAACTCCTGGATTGTCAAACAACTTGCATATTGAAATAAAATTAACCAGATGCATATTCGGGTCATCGCCTGCAAGTCCACCAAATAAACCTTTGAGCTGCAATAGCTGAATCATGGTGCTAGTGATATTAAACTTGGCTCCAGGTGCCAAGGGCAGAGAAATAATAGCCCCTGTGGCACCAGCTCCATCAAGATCGTCATCATCATCATCAAAAGGGACCTACACAGCTTGGCGTTCAGGTCTCATTCTAGCTTAACGATCTCTCCTGTTCACAGGCGCTGCCACCACATCTGCACGCCGTGGATTAAGTAACTCATCATCACCCAGGTCCTCATCATCAGGATTTGTTGCCCGACCTGGGTTATCAATATTCTGTTGATGTACTTGAGCAGCTGCCAATGCAGCTAATCTAGCCTGCTCCTGTTGAGAAGCCCTTCTTTCAATGTCACGTTGTGCATCCATTCTGCCAATAAGTTGTGGTTCAGGATTTATGGGTAATAATGGCTGACCAACACTACGAGTATTTGGCATGCACTCAACAGAACCTGAATAAAACAAAAACAACAAACAAAAGTAAAATTCGAGAATCTTTGACCAAAGGGTCTAGTAACTATCACAAACTTAGTTGACAACTGTATTCCCTAGCAACGGCGCCAAAATTTGATAACTCCCAAACTACAGCTCTCGTAAGAGTGTAAGCGGTCGCTGTCAAATATAGAACCCAACTGGATTGGGTGTCGAATCCCACAGGGAATACTTGGTCACTAAGTGTTGCAATTGTTAGCAGACTGTTGGTCAAGAATTCTACAGAAAGGGGGGATGGTTTAGGCGTGAATTTCTAATATCAAAGTAAAAAAATGGAATGCTTTGTTTAGTAAGATTTAATCAATGAGAATTATAAGTTAGGGTTATGTCCACCTTATGAATTCTACGTATCTATTAACTATGAGTAATGCAGGATTCAGACATGCATGCACTTATAGAGATTCGTATTCTACTAGTAAATCCTAGTGTCTCTCGACCGTTAAGGATTATCTCACTTTAACTCTCTCGAGCTTAAAGCGTATAACTAATGGTACGAACTCTCCAAGAGTTAATCCAGTTACGGCACTAACGTGTAAATAGGGGTTGGTAGCCCTATTTCCTTGTCACACTCTCTTTTCCAAACATGTAAATTTTCTCTCGAACAAGTTAATGCTATAATGGCGTATTCTATATGTTTGCAACCACAAGAATGTAATTAAGATGAAGAGAGTAATGATATAAGTAGCATACGTATCAAGAATTCACAAACTCATAGTAATAGATAGTATATCAAAAGGCTTCCATAACCCTAACAGAGAAGTTTAGCTACTCATGATTACAACGAAGATCACAATAGACATCATCATCATACCAAAGCTCGAATAATCTCACGGTGGGGATGAGATTGGCGTCAAAAGGGATTGACGATTTTTCTCCCCTCGTTGCTCACGTGTTTGCCGTTTTTCCCTGTCTTAAAACTTCCAGAATTTGTAACGTGAATTATGAATAAAAACATAACATGCTGAAAAATTCAGCAATAGGGTTTTTATAACATCCTTGTCCTAGTCCTATCAAGTTACTGCTGATCCCCAAGTCTTTAGAAATACTATTTTTGCCCGGGACAAGTTCTCCATGCATCACTTTCAGTCCATAAGCTTCCAAAAGTTGTCTTCCCTCTTATGTGAAGTTTTTCTTGCTACCAAAAGGTCCACAAAGTGCTGAAATCTTCATCATTAATACCTGAAAACATGCTAATCACGTTGGTTAGCTCACTTACAGGAAAATAGACTAAAAATGCAAGAATTATATATTTTGTCCTTAAAACTTAGCTAAAATATGGGTAAATTATGGTGCTTTAGGTGTGTAAATATGCCTATCATCAATATTCACTCCTTGGCCTTATATAGTATTATATATCCATTATTTGCCCTTTATTCGTATATTGGCCAGGGATATATTATGTTGAGATTCCTGAGGATGGCTAGAAAAGGATGGTTCATTCTTGATACTTCTTTAGCCTTATTATGTTAATTTTTGTCTATGAGTAGAGTAGTTGCCCATCTCACTAGCTTTATTATATGATTGTTGGACACTTGGGTGTAGTTTTCATTTTGCTTACATGTTATATGTATCTGCATTATCTTTGTAGCTTAGCTCAGAGTTTCTTACTAAGTACCGCATGTTTGGTACTCATACTACACTTCTGCAACCTACAGATCATAGTACAGGCTATCATAAGTGTTGTGTGCATCGTGCGGAGCAACCTTAGTTTGGATACTAGAGTGAGCTCTTGATGTTTAAGGTATTAGTTTCCTCCCTTTTATGTACTAGACTAGTCTCTATGTTTTATTTGGAGATAAGTGGTATTAGTATAATTCCTTTGGTATTTCATTTTTGTACTCTTATTATATTAGAAGCTCTTATATTGATACTACTAGTTTTTGGAACTATGTGATGTATTTGAACTTTTATTACATCTATTTTGTATTGTTTCCTTATTCTATTTGGGTAGTCTATTACTATCTATTTTGGACTATGGGTTTGGCTTACCTACTGGTAGGTTATAGCAGGCGCCATCATAACTTAAGAAATTGGGTTATAATGAATTGGTATCAAATCCTAAGTTCACTGGTGTATTAGTACAAGAGCTAAGTGTTTAGTAGAGTCCCACGGATTGGTGTAGAGACATCTATAACTATCTCTGGAAGGCTATGGGATATTCTTAGGAAATTCATTTCTTGACTCTTTGTCGTGTGTCCGCATTGCTATAAGCCTCAAGCACATTCTTTGAATCTATTCTATTCTAAATGTATGATGAAAGATGGTTGAAGGATGTGAATGGGACTTCGACATATGCTTTTAGAGCTTCAGCACAGTGACGAACTAGAGAGTCAAGGATGAATACCAAAGGTCTTCAGCATCAACCAAGGGATTTGGGGCAAGCTCAGGCTTCAGTTCAACACATGAATACTTCAGCTCTTTGAGGTTCAACATTGGGGATCTGAGTCATGTTGCAGATCCCTCACAGCCATGGATGACATTCGAGTCATCGAGTAGCTTGCAGGCCAAAGTTAGATTGGTTGGCATTCATCAGGGTTCTTGACTAGTTTCTAAGTATGAGATTGGGTTTCTGGATGGGTCTAGGCATATTCTTATGCTATATTCTTTAGAGTAGGGCCTGGTACATGGATTTATTAGAGAACCAGCATTACCACTCCATTTGGTGTCGGAGAACTTGATATCAATTGGGTTTTACTTCTCTTAGGTTGTGGATTCTGCGATGGCCATAGAAAGAGCATGTATTGAGACTTATGGAGGTGGCGGCAAGAGGCAATTCCATCAATATAGTGCTATTGGTATTTTATCTGGGATCTTATTATTGTTGTGATAAGATGGGACATTAGTCCTGAGAGTATCCTTGGTAAGGGATTATTGGTCATTTAGCTCATTTAGATTAACTTCATGATGTTGTAGCACCGTTAGTTAATGGTAGTGAGCTTGGCACCTTAGTTGATGATTTAGTCAGTCCGAGCTTGGACCTATTTGGATTTATTCTCCTTAAACCCATTAGGCATATGATTGTGAATTTCACCATGATAGGTGTGCTTTTATTTCCCACATTTACCTTTTCATTATGTGTATTAGGATTTTCATACCCATTGATGATTATATGTCTTGCTGAGTTCATATTGATTATTATGTGTTTTGTTATTGAATTCATAATTATATAAATACTCAGTGGTTTATTTCTTTTAGTAATCGATAGATTAAATTTGTGTTGATATTTTCTCTCTATGGGTGTAGCATTTGGGTTAGAGTCTTATTTATCTTGGCACATTGGCCTTCTGGTGGCCCTTGAGTAGTACTTTCTATTGATTTCCACTTTGGTACCACCTATTTATTATATTGATAATTATATTATTGATGCTATTAGTGTCATTTCTTGATGTTATTGATCCTTTCTAGGTAGCTTTTTAGACTTTATCTAGTTAGAATTCTATTCTTATAGTTTCGATTTGGTGGCTTGAGTAGATACAACCCCATTTGATGATTTCTTCCTTATAGTAAGGCGTGGCTGATTGTTTTCTCTTTTGTTGGTTGTGTTAGATTAGTCGTGGAAAGAATTATAGTATCGAAAGTAAGTTGACCTTCTGTGGTTCGTTATGGTTTAGAGTTGGCAATTTTGTTATATTTCCCGCTCTTGAGTTTGAGATTCTTAGACATGCCTCCTGGGTTGCGAAGGTTGTTGCATTGGATATCCCTTTCCATATATCCCAATTTTGAGTTTGACTATTTTTGGATCCATTCTTCACTTGTGGCTATTTCTATGCTCGATAGTAGTTTGATGTTGATATTGAGTTTCTTGGATTCATCTCTTAGATTAGTTAGGTTTGTCTCCTTGTGATGGTTTGCTCTTGGTACGAGTATGGGGATTGAATGCTCTTTTCTTGCTGTAGTAGGATTTTGTCTAAAGTAGATTTATAGAGTAGAGAAAGGTGGTAATTCCTGTGATTACTTCTCGAGTTGTTTGGTTTATTTCTTGGTTGGCAGCATTGATGTTGTGATTTTCAGATGATGTACTCAGTGGGAGTAATATACTTGAGTTGGAATTAGTATAGTTTCATTCTCGATTGATGGAATATCTTGAGCGGATCGTTCAGTGATGAGTAGTTATGCCTTGATCTTCTGGATTTTAGTTTGATTACCATCCGGACCAGTTGTAGAAATGGCATAGCTTGTATTCCTTGATTATCTCCATTGGTGTGCCCAGACAATGCCATATGGGTTTATTCTCATGTTTGTCATATGGACCTTTAGGCGATCAACTTCAGTTCTTCGAGTTCTCTATTATGAGATTGTGCGCACAGGAATCAAGTGATTTTCCTCCTGGTTAGGAGTGGATAGCAGGTGTAGAATGGTCAAAGAATGTTATATTTAGATGGAGCCAGTTGTATGACTCATGTCTTGGGTTAGTTTTGGCTGGGATGAGCCTTTGGTGAGTTGTCAGGGATCGAAATGGTATTAGTGTGTTGTGGTTTAGAATTTTGTGCATCAGCCTTTTTCAATTCAGTTGGAAGCCAGTTGATGGTTGAAGTTAAGTTTTGGATGTTTGGAAGTGAAGTGAGAGAGTTGGTTAAAAAATGGATACCTATGGAAAAATCACTCAAAAGTGTTCTTTCTTCTTAGAGGTTATCTGGGATGTCGTGCTTGGAACATGTGTGCCCAGTACCTCATCCTTTCAGGCTTTTGAGATCTTTCTATCCATTAACATTCGATGATGAACGTCCTTTTAGTAGTGGATATTCTAATGACCCTACAGGTTATTTCCTTGTTTTGCGTGTATTTCTGGAATTTTTTAGCCTTTCCATAGTGGTTATAGGTCATTTATAACTTGCTGGAACTGTCGGTTTGGTGATCGGACAGTTTCTTTAGATTTTTCGCTCATTTTCCTATTTTGGAGCTTTTGCTGGTTAGGATTTGGTCTTGGACCAAATCTCCTAGTAAACAATCTCAGATGTAAATTTTGAATAAGCCATCAACTCTAAAATATCAATGTTAGGCTAGGTAGACCTTTGGTTTGGGTCCCGAGGCACCCAAGCTCATTTCGACGTATTGGTCAAAAAGTTGAGAAATTAGAAATATAGGTGTGGGACCATATTTGGTCGAAATAACCTCAGATGGAAAATCCAACTTCTCCATCACGTCTGAGAAGTCGAATTTAGTATGGTTACATAGTTTATTTGCATAAATCGGATTCCGAATGAATCCCGAGGCCTTAGCAGAAACTTGGAAAATTTCCAAGTTACATCTAATATCTGGTGCCGAAGAGGGAAGTGCGATCGCACTAGAGGGTGTGGCGATCACCACATCTGCTTCTTCTTCTAGGCTATGCGATTGTACACCTGGTTGTATGATTGCAGAACCCGGGTACTTGATAGGGGTATAATAGAACCCTTGGGTCGCGAATTTGGTCGTTTCCATTCATTTCTTAAGAGCCAAACACCCTAAATGAGAGACAAAGCTTAGGATTATGCTTGTAGATGCTTTGGGGAAGCTTGATTATCAATTATTCTGTAATTTCCCTTCCAATTCACGGTAAGTTTCCTTTAAATTCATGATAAATTCTTAGAAATTATGGTTTTGAATTCCTAAACTTGATTTAAGATCCGAATTGTGTTCCATTTGTGCTTAACTTTTGAGCACAACTTCCTTATCTTTCGAGATTCCTCATGACAATTTTAATTTTTGGATTACGTTAGAAGGCCCGTTCATGACCCAAAATTTTACCCAACCCTTTATATGTCAATACGGGTCTTGTTTTACTCCTATTAAAGCTTAGATTACAATTTTTATAGCATGACGACATTTTGGGAACAAGAAGTAAAGACGGGCGTTTGGTGAACGATTCAAGGATTTGTGATTCGGCTTCAAGGTAGGCTTCAGTCTACTCTTCTTCATAAGATGATCTGTGTTATACATTGCATGTTAATGTGAATGTTAAGATTGATTATGGGTAGGATGACATAGTCCATATTACTGAAGTTTGAGGCCTGTATGAGGGTTTTGACCCGTAAGGTGAAATGCTTATTAACCTTTTTAGAATCCTATAGCCTTCTCCCTAGATTGAACTAATTCATATAATGAATATGCTATAATTCTAGGTTTTAGGTGTGGTTTAAGTATTGGAAGCATGGTTAGTACGATTAACCTTATTTGGACTAATCTAGTGATCTTGAAATCATAATCTAGGTAGAGTTGACTTAAATGCTTATGTTTCTAGGCAGAGTTCTTATCTTAGGATTGGTTATGGCTTATGCACCATCAAGAAGTGAATTTAGATACCTTAGCCTAGTGCGGGGTATAAATTGCCTAAATATGAAATTCGAGGATTAGAAGTGGGTTCTTTTGGCCCACCTTAGGCCAAGACTTGGGTTATCCCTTATGGACCTAATTACGGATGTTAGGCATAGTTGAGACTAGTAAACCTTTAGTTTAAGGTTACTTTGTTGATTGACGAAAGTTGATGGTATTTCCCCCGGATAATGATTAATGGCTCATGGCCACGATATAGTCATAGATATGATATTTGGCTTATAGAAATGATATTCCTCTTAGTCATTATTTATGACATATAAATATGAGATGCCTTATAGATGTGATGAGCCTCATAGTTGTGATTCATGACCTCGTGGTGTATTATGTCTCCTAGATATGAGATGCTTATTGATATTACACCTCTTAGATATGAGATAACTTACAAATATGATTATTGATATGAGTTCTGGATACGAATGGGGGCCTAAGGCCTCGATTATGATGTTGTAGTTATTCCAGATAGGTTATTATTTATGTCTCCTAGATGTGAGATGCTTATTGATATTATGCCTCTTAGATATGAGATAACTTACAAATATGATTATTGATATGAGTGTTGAATACGAATGTGGGCCTAAGGCCACAATTATGATGTTGCAATTATTCCAGACATGTTATTGGGCCAAAGGTCGTGTTATGATATAGTTGGACATCTGGGAAGTGTTTATCCCTGCAAAGAATGTGGTTGTAGTTTATGAATACATTGATGTTTATGGCTCCCTTGTTTGAATACTGGTGATGACATACATAGATTTGGTGCATTCATGATCATTAACTCGGTGAATGATGTGATTCTAGATAAATTATGATCTTATTACTGTTTTTCCAAATTAAAGGTTAAAGCCCATTTTTCACCTTATAATGAATTTCTTAATAACAATAATCGTTTGTTTTAATGGATATTTGATACGTAAAAGAGGTTAATAGTAATGCCTTAAAGATTTGATCGAGACAAATTCTAGTCTATGATTTAATACTACTAATTCCTTTATTCGTGAGAGATTTCAACCCTTTCTACACTTTTAAAATGATTTAGTTATGAAGATCACTTTGAGTAATGGATTTACGTTTTACACTCTTTTTAGCCACAGTTTGAGTTCGTGCACCTATTATATCTAATTACACATCTCTCTGGTATAGGACGGAGAAAGATGTGGTGTTGATGGTATAAATTTTGGGTAAAAAACCAATGGCAGATTATAGTATTGATTTTATATATATGTGTGTACTGGTGATATTTATGACCGGTTTAATTTTAAGTCGTGGTGATATTTATGAACGATTTAATTCCGAGTCTTGATGATACTTATTCCCGATTCGATTTCGGAGGATTATGATGATGATTATTATTATAATAGTGATGGTAATGAAGATAAGTTTGTGATAATTTATTATATATCTTGTATTTATTCTTACATGCGCATAGCCTATCACCAGTATGCACCTACATCTATCAAGACATATGGGGGAAAGGGTTGCATAGATATGGGTGATGACTATGCCTTGTGGTGGATTGTATGTTGATTAAACCTTCTAATACTGAGGCAGTGGGGTTACGTGAAAGGATCGGTTAAGTATTGGTTGTGCGGACTAGCCGGTTACTTGCATTGTCATTGATTTTGTTATTATCATTGTTATGGCTAGTTTGTGTTGGATTGGTTATTGATTCGGTATCGAGATTTGAGGTATGGTTCTATCCTTTTTATCTTTCGATTTCATTATTATACATGATTAACTCATGATTAGACGTATGAATTAGAAATCCAGAGTATGTTAGTACTAAATCCTGATAAGATTATGAGGTCTTAAAATGAAGACATGATGATTTAGGTTGTGCTTCGAGTTGACCTTGTATATATATATATCCATCTTTCGCCCTCTATTCATATATTGGCGATGGATATATGGTGCAGTATTGAGATTCCTGAGTATGGTTGGATAGGATGGTTCATTCTTGATACTTCCTTAGACTTATTGTGCTAGTTTCGTGGCTATGAGTAGAGCAGTTGCCCTAAAAATCTCACTAGCTTTATTATATGATTGTTGGACACTTTGGTGTAGTTTTCATTCTGTTTATATGTTATATATATCTTTATTATCTTTGGAGCTCAGTTGGTAGTTGCCTACTGAGTACCACATATTTGTTACTCATAATATACTTCTGCAACCTGCAGATCATAGTCCGAGTTATCACCAGTGTTGTGTGCGTTATGCGGAGCAGCCTTGGTACGGAGACTAGAGTGAGCTCGTGACGTTCGAAGTATTACTTTTCTCCCTCTTATGTACTAAACTAGTCTCTATATTGTATTCAGAGATAAGTTGTAGCAGTGTAATTCCCATGGTATATCATTTTTGTACTCTTATTATATTAGAAGCTCTTGTACTAATACCACAAGGTTTTGAGACTATGTTATGTATTTGATCTTTTATTACATATATTTCGCTTCTTTCCTTATTCTATTTGGGTAGTCCATTACTATTTGTTCTGGACTATGGGTTTGGCTTGCCTACTGGTGGGTTATAGTAGGCACCATCATGACCTAAGAAATTAGATTGTGATAGAGTAACACCGCTTCAACCATCTTAAAACAATCATACAACCTGTACTCAGGAAAGCTACCCTAATCTAACTGCATAATCAAGTATAACAGCCATAAGGATATCATAACACAGTCCAAAAAATCCTCAATACAGTGAAATCAAGTAACAGATATTCAAGTACTTAATAAGCAGTACAAAGTCAAGAAATACACCTTACTCAATCTAAACCATAAATGAATGGATGAATAGTATGCAATGCAATGCATAAGCTATTTACATACCTATCGAGCAATGGCTTCAAGGTTAGGACAAGGTCCATGTACTGTGTAGGCGTGTACTTCGATCCCTATAAATAAATAAATAATATTGTGTATGCGTGCACTCCGATCCCATATGAAATACAATTCATGATGCACAGGCGTACAATTTCGATCCAAAAAATAATTCATTTACCATAGTAAATTAGCTCTTCATACTAGCAAATAAGGGAAAATAGTTTCAAACATACAATTAACTTATTTTAACCCCTCAAATAACACCGGTACCTGCATAGATGCTCGTCAGTTCACCTATACGGAACCCCATTCCCTATTACTCACATTAGCATAACTTACATATAAACACTTCGAAAAAAATTCAAAGAAAATCTCAACTTGCCTCAAAGGAAGTTCAAACGTCAATTAACAAATTTTCCTTTCCATAATGTCTCTAAATGATTAAAATTTATTCAAATATATATATATTTCCCATAAGATTATGCATTATTACATCAATTTCCAACTAAAACGGATCATTATTCGGACCCCAAATCAAGTATTCTCACATTTTTTAAAAAGAAATCTTAGACCTAAAGCTTAAACTGGTAAAAATAGTGCTTTGATAATCATATGTGAATTATGAAAACCTAAAATTATTCATTATTATCTAATCATTATGTCATCATTGCTCCCTGTTTGTCTACTACTTAACATAATTTTTGAAACCTCAGAATGGAACCAAGAATTTATGCTACTTCTTGCACGAAAGTTTACATACTAATAAGTACTAATAACTTACCCCACAGTGTTTGGCCTAATTTCTTGTCACCCTCAATCATTATCCAATGATTGAATATTCTTCGTTATCATTGTTTCAATCATAATGACGCAACTAATTAAAAGTAGCACCCGTAACAGAGAGTGCTCAATTACATATAAAAGTTAGCTACTGCCTAACTTTAAATGCACCCCACAATTTTATAAACATGATATTAAAAAGTCCATCAATTCAACAGTGTTAACCTTCTACCGATCGATGATCCCTTCGAAAACTGCTATGTGAAAAGAGAATACAACTGCTCTTTTGTGTGTCTTTCCCTCTTGTAACTTTCTATCCTTATTATTAATACTTAAGACAAACCCTTCCCACTGAAATCTATTCTTATACACAGGTCTCAAGAATAAAGAAAATATTGATTTGGCCTATTAACCACCAACTAAAACAATATTTAAAATACTTCTCGAAATTTGTTCGAAACCTCGAGAAAATAAATCAAATATGTATATTGACTAAAAAGTGCATTCTGGGCCTATTGAAAATATTACGACACTAACTCGAGATCGTCTCGAACAAAGCTTGACAATAATCGGGTTTAACTTTATAAAAACTCAAGAAACTAATTAATGACTTAAATCGCTTCCAACGGCTCATGAATCGACACCACTTATTTTCATAAGTCATAAATCACGTCTAAACACTATGAGGAGGTTAAAATAAAAAAAATCACAAAACGACTTAAAAGGATCACTACAAGAATAGGCATCTTTTGACTAGTTGTTGAATTTGTAACGTAAGTATTGCTGAGAAACGAGTGGGATAATGTGGAACACATTGCTTGTGCTTTTGAATTTGAATTTTGAAGTTGTATTTCTATTTATTGTAAGTCTAACCTGCAATTTATGAAATTAAGCTTTTTCATCTATTTTATGATCATGAGCAGCTAAAATCTCATAGCTAGGGTTATGGGATCCTCGGTGGATTTTATTTCTAGTTATGAATTGTTGAGTTTATATCAAAATTGTGATTATATCATCATCTCTTCATTTTAATGAGTTCTCCTGGTTGCAAACTTGAGAATGTGTCTTAAAACGTAACTTGCTTGAACAGAGAAGTGCATGTTAGGAAAAGAGAATGGTGACACGAAATTAGAGTTTTTAACCTCTAACTATAGATTAATGCCTTAGTCAGACTAATCTCTTGGAGGATAGGTTGCATTATCATGCAATCACTTTATATTTGAGAAAATTAAAGTGAATCCATCTTTGAAGGTTGGGAAACACTTGGATGAAAATTTTATCTAAATTTATCTATAATCACAAGTATGAACTAACATATCCTATAACCTAGGAGTGATTGAAACATCAAGGTGAACATAGCCCTAGTTTGCTATTTCTCCATTGTCACTACGTTCTAAAGAAGACATCAGTTTTGAATAGACTGAAATTTAATCAAATACTCTCCTCGTTTAAAAAAGAATGACCTACTTTTCTTTTTAGTTCGTTTCAAAATGAATGAACCCTTTCCTTTTATGAATTCAACTTTACATGTAGCATGTTTAAGACCACAAGGTGGTTGAAGGACATTTTGGTACATTAGACATAACTTTAATTTAAGATCAAAAGAATTAAAAGTCTTTTTTACTTTCTTAAACTCCGTTCCAAGTCAAACTAGATCATTCTTTTTAAAACGGAGGAAGTAATATTTCAACCAAAAACCCCTATTTCGTGAAAACTTATGACTAAAAATCGATTACTCTACATATAACTTAGTTAGCATCTTATTCTCCGTGAAATTCGACCTCAATCTTTATTGGGTTATATATTTGACAAAGACCGGTTACACACTTTTTGAGAGTAGTAGTTTGGACATATGAAGGGTTAAATGTACCCTTGCCGTTATCATCGATAAAAATACCCTTTTAATATTTCTCTACCATGGCAAGTTGAGAGGACACATGGCCTAATTTTGGAGTGAGGTGAATGTCATATGGCATGCCACCTCAGACCTTAAATTTTTTCCCTTTTTTTCATGTCAAAATTTTAATTCTATTTTCCTTTTCTTCTTTTTTTTTTCTTTTTTGCTTTATTTAACATTATCCTTAATGCTTATTCGTTTTCTCTTTATTTAACATTTACAAATTATCATTATGTAATCAAAAGGGGATATTCATTCGCAAAACCAACTCTAGCCGCCAAAGACAACTACAAAAATATTTGCCCTTTCGTCTTCCTACACCATATTCATCTTCCTCACTCTTATCTTTCTTGCTCACCTCTCCACTATTAACCATCATAGAACCCATTAGAATGAAGCATTCACTTCATTCGCCCCACTACATTAGATTCATACAAGAAAATTTATTTTATCCGATTTATTGTTGGTTGAGATCATGTACTGATACATGTTTTTTTAAACCATTGTTGTCGTAATCAATTAATCATAGAAGTCCTGAAAGTATCAATTTACTGTGTCTTGCAAGTGTTGAATTTTGAACTGAAATATTTATAAATGTTAAGAGAAGAAATAATTATTAAGGATAATGTTAACAAAGAATAAAAGGAACAAGAAAAAAAAAGAAAAGGAAAATGAAATATTTAAAATCTGAAATGAAAAAGAAAGTTAGATTCTGAGTGGCATGCCACGTGACATGCACCTCACTAAAAATTAGGCCATGTGTATTCTCAATTTGTCATATGGAGAAATGTTAAAAGAAAGGATATTTTTGTCAACTTTGATAAGGCAAGAGAATATTTGACCTTAAAATATAATTGCGGGGGCATATATACCCTAATGTATAAACTAAAGTAGATAAATAGTTTAAATTCTTTCTCCTAAATTATTCTTTAAATGTTGAACGAATTTTATACTTGAATTAATTATATAATCTCCATAACACTAATGTACAAAAACGTAAAATTTTTCGTATTTTTCAATCTTTTATTTTAAAAAGATTTTTTCTTATTTTTTTCTCTCACCTATATGTTCTAGTGAAAAAAGATCTATACAAACTACAATTATGTTATAAAAAAACGAAAACAAAAAAGTAGAAGTAGCAATTAAAAACAAAAGAAAACAGGAACAAGAAGAAGGAAAAAAAAAAAAAAAGACTAAGGAAGCATGAATCACAACACTTTTTAAATTTTTTTTAACCTAAATGTAATATATTTTTCATTAGATTCCTGCATGAATGTGGTAACTTTTTTCCTTCTCACCTCTTTATCCTTTTTCATTAAAATATATACGTTGAATTTGTGTGAAGAAAAAATCATAATATTTTAGAAAAAATTATATAAATGACACTTCTTTACCTTTTTCATAATGTACATTGAATTTGTATGAAAAAATGACAACATTTTAGAAAAGTTAGGCACGTTTAGCTTTTAATTTATGAGGGTGGAATGATTTTTTTTAACATGTAATATGTATTTTGGCAAAATACATAGACAGACTCCTGAACTTTTTGAATTTTTTCGTATTGGCACCCTATTAAGACATGTACCTGTTGAACCCTTTATTCATTCACAAATAATTTTAATTAAGCACAAATATCGAACGTGAAACTTTGCATGTTCTCACATCTATGAGGCGCGTGAAATCTATCAGGAGCAGCTTATGTGGCACTTCCAATGGTATTATTACCCTCTTTTATATTTATACCTAATTTCTCTCTTTTACCCTAATTTTTTTTCCCTTTTTCTTCCTCTCTTCTTCATATCCACCATTTTTTGTCTTAAATTTTCCTTCTCTTCTTCAGATTTTTCTCCTTCTCCTCTTAAATTCTCATTCTCTTCTTAATTTCTTCTTCTTAGTCATTTTTAACAGTAATGTCTAATTCATCTTTCTCATTGTCCTCATGTTCTTCAATTGCAAAAAGGGTATGTTTATGTGGGGTCAAAGCTAAAATTAAAACCTCATGGACGCAACTCAATACTGGACGCAAATTCTTTTGCTGCTAAACTTCAAAGGTATTCATTTTACATCTCCTTCAAATGACTACAACTAAAAAAAAAATTGAATTTTTTCATTAAACTTGTAGCCGAGAGGCGAATGCAATTACTTCGATTGGTATGATGACGAAATGTCTTCTCAAGTAAAGAGGGTGATGTGAGGTTTATTGAAAAAAGTCAAATCATTTGAAGAAGACAGGAATTGATCAAGAAAATTAATAGTGATATGTGTTGGTGCAATTGTGATTTTGACTACATTGTATTCCTTCTAGAAATGTTCTTAAATTTTGGCTAATATTAGGTTAGGTTGCTTGTATATGTGACTTTTGGTTTTGCTCAAATTTTGATTAATTCTAGCTTAGATTACTTGTATGGGACTGTTTTGATTTGCTTTTCCTATTGTAGTTGGTCTGTTTTGGGATTTAAATTGTGTATGAAGCAATGAAGAAGAAATGAAGACAAGTTGTGAAATGTTACTCTACTCTGTTTTGATTTTGTTTTCCTGTAGTAATTGATTTGGTTAGGTTACTCTAATAAGTTTTTTTGTGTTCAAATAATTCATTTAAATAATTCACACAAAATGAAGTACCATTCAATAATAATGTCAAGCACAAGTGCAAGTGATCAACACTTTTCACACAATAATCTACTATTCAACTGCTCAAATGAGCTCCAACCATAAATAAGTATTCATCAAAAACAAATCTAAATAGACCACAAAACATAATGTAGAATCATCAAATACCCCAACAAAATACCGAAGTATCCACACAACTAATCTCAAAAATTACATTGTACTTAAAACACAATTTTATTCAACAAGTTCATATGCCTCCTGGTGCACTAGAACTTTCAAGTTGACGTCTATTTGACTGACTCATATGCTGCAATTATGAAGTTGTGACAACATTCTTTCCCTTTCACTTCATTCCTCGAGGCTTATAATCAATATCAATATTTATTTGAACTGTATCTCTGTAAACACCCAGAATGACAACTCTTTCACCTCTAGTTTCAAGATACATAAAATGAAGTAAAATTAGATTTGTCAAAAAGTAATTAAGAATTACATGAAGTTGTAATTCACACTTACATTTAAAGTTTGACTGCCACTCATTTGATCAGTGAAGATACCAAAGCCTACAGTCTTAGACCTCTTTTGTCCTACTATTGATGTTGATGCTCCAATGATTCTTTTTTCTCCAAGTTGCTGATCAGATATAATTTTTTTCCCTCTACTTGTACCTCTGTCAATGTCTCTTCCAATGCCCTTGCCTCTAATAGCTCTCCTTCCTCTGCCAGTGCTTCTACCTCTACCACTTTCAGCTGGCTGCACTCTTATAACTACTGATGTATCAACACATATTGAACTGCCTTGCTGGCTAAACATTTGTGGTTGGATGAAGCTTGGTGGTTGGCTAGAGCTTATTGGTTGGATATAGGTTGGTGGCCTGCGAGAACTTGCTGCCTGGCTAGAGCTTTCAAGTTGTTCCATCCCATCCCAACAATAAAGCATATTAAATGTGTAGTATAAATACCAGTGTTTAGTTATTGAATTAAAAGAGATGAGTGTATTACCGAAGCTTTACAAATTTTTCTGTTATGGCCTACTTGAGTACAATTGGACCAAGTAATTTTTAGTCCCTTCATGGATAACTTTTCATACTTCTTATTAGGCTTATCCTTCTCTTTTTTTCTACACTTTGATCGTCTTCCAGATATTGGTCTAGGCTCAAGAGGCTCAATCACTACATCACTTATGTTAGGCCACATTTTCATATTAGGTATTGGCTAAAGAAAGTATTCATATGCCTTCAAGAATGTATCTTTCTTATACCACTCTTCCACATAAAATTCAGGCTTTAAACCTTTATGTTGATAAGCCAATACAACATATTGACATGATATGCCTCTCAATTTTCAGCTTCTACAAGTGAAAGTCCTAGCCCTAATATCAATTATATGCTTATAAAGACCATCTAAAATTTCATACCCTATCTGACCATTGGACCTAACCGTATAATTTATAGCCATGTCTTTGTTCTCTTTAAGTACTAGCAAAGTCATAGGGGCGATATTTGAAATCCAGGTGTCAACAAACTTCCTCACTTCAACATTTCTATTCATTATCTTGTGTCTAATCTCCATTAGCATAGCGATAATATATTTATGTCTAGCAGCTAAAATTTATGAATTAAATATGTCATAAATATTATTCTCAACAATATCACATTTAGAATGCTCTCTAAAATATGTCCTGCACCATGATTTTTTCATAATGTAAGAAGTCCCCACAGATATCGTTACCAAGTTCGCTGAGTTTGTCCATATCATCAAGAAACTTCACTTCAAAATAGACTTTAGCACATCTCTAAAATTATTTCCTTCTTTTTTCTCCTCTTCGGGTCTGATGTCAATTGGACTAGATATGTCTAGCACACCATCTCCTTTCAGAGTTTGGTAGAAACTCAAGTTTAGCTGGCACAAGACCCTATATGAATATAAAAACAAAATCAAAACAAAAAATGTATGAACATGAACTATATAGTAGATAAATAAGAGATCCAAACTAAAGTATAAGAATTAGGCTAACCTTTTGCATATCTTACATGACAGTCAGTTCATATCCACTGCTTAAGTTTAAATTTTGAATCAAGTAGTTAATGAAGAAACTTCAACTATGTTTTGTCTCTTGATCAATCACTGCCCAGGCTACTGAAAGCATTTGATTATTTTCATTTCTCCCAACTGTAACTAACAATTCACCCTTGCCCAGGCTACTGAAAGCATTTGATTATTTTCATTTCTCCCAACTGTAACTAACAATTCACCCTTGTAAGTACCTCTGAGAAAACAACCATCTAAATTAATATTTTTCTGCACCCTCCCAGCCAGTCTCTCTTTAATGCATCAAAGCACACATAGAAGTAAACAAACAGTTTTTTTTCAGTTTCAGACTCTCTATCTATCCTCACCAAATAAAAATTATCAAGATTAGTATGTTTTATCATGTCCGCATAGTCACACAGCCTTGCAAATTTCATCTTTCAATTACCTAAGAATTCTTTAATGACTTCATGCTTTGTTCTAGAACAAATAATTTTTTGCATATACAAACTCAATTTTTTTCTCACCAATTTCTGAATTTTTCACAGTTTTATATAAGATTGAAAAGTTATTTCATCCTTGAACTTACTTGCAATAAATTTAGATGTGCACAACTTCTTCTTTTTTATAGTAGTGCATACATGTACAAGGTAGTAGTTCTTGACAACAAAGTCACCAGAATGCTTGTCAATGCTAGCAAATAACAATCATTTACATTTCTTGTCCTCACATCTCACTTTATGCTCCTCACTCGGCTTAAGCTTTAATCTGAATTTGCATTCAACAACATACTCTGCCACAACCTTTTTAAATTGCTTAGCATTTTCAAATACCATACCAAGCTCAAATATAGACACAACACAATTAGGATCAAATCTTACCTTTTTACTTTTTCTTCTTATTGGTAAATTAATACCCCTGACAACTTCAGGATCCAAATCATCCCTACTGTCATCACTATCAAAATTTGAGCTATCTATATACTCTTTATCTCCCCTAATCTTCCACTATATCTAGCAACCTTATTCCTTCTATTATCTTTAAATCCCCTATCAACACCTGTTGTTCTAAGTTCAGTTTTCTCATTTTGGACAAGTTTTTTTTTCCACACAATTTCTCCTTTTATTTATAAGAGTTCTTAACTCTTCATCAACCTCAGAATCATCATCTTCTTATATATTAAACTCTTGATAGTCAATACTACTAGCCAAATGCCCCTTCTAGATCTGAGAGTTCATTTACACCAACTTCTACATCTATGTTATCACTTTGGGTAGGTCCCTCGTGTAACTCTTCAACATTAATATCATGAAACGTTGAGTTGTTCTCACCCACATTACTATCTTCACCAACCACATTACTATTTTTGTCAACTACTATCCCACAAAGATAACCAGATGAGACCCCATCTTCTACCATTTCTGACTCATCCATAACATGATTCACATATAAGTCTAAAAAGTCTTCATCTTTTAGGTCTTGAATAAGCCTTAGTAAACTCAAGTTCTACTTCAATAAAGGCTTTCTTTTTAGGGTCTAAAGTAGAACCCACCAACAGTCAAATACCCAAATTCTTTAGTATAATAAAGCAACTCAATTAAAGAGAAGTGATCTTTGTCAATACTTACATATTCCACCTCATTTTTTTTTATGTAATGTGGATCAGATTCTTCAAAGATAAGCTTGCCACCATTATGAAAATGAGTTATAATAATGATATTATCCATCAAATTTTTTGAAACAAAGCCCCAAATATACCTGACAAGTTATGAACAGTAAAAAACCTAAAAAATTCTAAAAAAAAAATCCAGAAATTTTCAAAATATCATTACAAATGTAATATACTAACAAGACACTAATAAAGCATTTACAACAAAAAATGTGATAAAATAGTGACATTATTGATATTTGAAACATACCTGAGTGTGATTGAACCTTAAATCAACAACAATTTTTGAGATTGAACTCTAAATTGGTCGAGACCTTTCAAAAAATGTTGAAATCAGTGTCGACCTATACAACTAATCACTCAGAAACACTACGACGTTTTTGAATTTACAATGTAAGAAGCATAAATTAGTAGCCTAGATGGAAGTGAAATCGTACAATTAGGATTTTTGTTAAGAGGAATTTGAGGATGTGTATGGAAGGGTCAAATTTTTTGGGGGGTAAATAAAGTGAAAATTATTTAATTTGTGTATTAATTGTAAAGAAGGTGAGGTATATAATATAACTGGCTATAATTGGTCATGCTTTACACGTAGGAGGCGATTGCATACACACACTCAACACTTACAAATACAGGCTTTACAAAAATATCACGAAGGAAATTTGTGTTTAATTAAAACCATTTATGAATGAATAAAAGATTTAATAGATACATAGATTAATTGGGATCCCAATACAAAAAAAGGTCAAAAAATTCTCGAGCTTGTCTATGTACTTTGCCATGTATTTTCCTCAGATAAGTTAGGCATGTGAATAGAATAATGTCCTTTTCATTATCTCTTCTTCATTTTATTATTTATTATCACATTAATGCAGAATTTTATACAATACTCATAAAATTTTCTTTGCACTTTCTTTGCTTATATATAACGAATTTATGGACAATGATAATTGAAGTTTATATGTTATTAAGAGACTAGTTTAACCACACGTTCCTTACACGTATAACGTTTGATTATTTAAAATTAAATGATTTTGTTTATTGCAAAAATTTTTAATAAAGTGTAAAAGTTTAAATCACTTTTCAAAAATTTCTTGATATTTCTTAACTTTTTCTTGTTCCAACGCTTTTATATTTATTGTTAGATTTTTTGAATCTTCTTAAAATCAAATTTAGTTGATTTAAAATTCTTAAATTAATGAAAAACATATTAGTTATCATTGATTCTGATGACTTCTAATAAGAAAAGGTTTTACCATAAATATATTTAATTAATTTTAAACTCTTAAATAATAGAAAAAAATAGTGAAAAGACGATTTTATCTAAAGCAAAAACCTTTAATGAAGGGAAAAAAGATCAAACAACATTTATAAAGTCCTTCATATTTTTAATATACTAGTTTAACTGCACGTATCTCACACGTATAATTTTTAATTATTTAAAATTAAATAACTTCATCTATTGCTTAAAATTTTAATGAAGTATAAAAAGTTTAAATCAATTCTCAAAAGTTCTTCAAATTTTAATATAATAATTTTTAATTAATATATTTTGTCAGTGTATGTCTTTTTTACATTCAACACTAATTGCAGGTAAACTCTCAAGTATTTTTACCCTTTTAATATTTAAATTATGAAAAAAAAAATAAGGAAAATAATAATATAAGGTAACTTATATTATTAACTCATTCTATCGAATTAAATGACTTCTTTTACCAAAATTATAAAGAATTCTGGTGTCGTCCTGTTTGCATCCACAAGTTTGCATATATGAATATTCAGAGTTTTCTTACAATTGAAAAAAAAAAAAAAAAAAAGAGGAAAGATTGCACTATAATCTTATTATTTAGTTGATCATGCAAAAATTTTAATAGCCATTAAATTGCACTTAGAGTTCAAAGCTTCGAATGAAACATTAAAAAAATAAAATTGCAGAACCATGATCTTATTTTTAATATTTTTTTTAGTTTTTTTTTAATTTTTTTAAAATCAAATTTAGTTGATTTAGAATTCTTAAACTTATATAAAAAATACTAGTTGTCATTAATTCTGATGAGTCTAACAAGAAAAGATTTTATCATAAATATATTTAATTAATTTTCAACTCTTAAATATTAGGAAAAAATAGTGAAAAAACGATTTTATCTAAAGTAAAGACAAGAATGACAAAAAGTTCAAACAACATTTCTAAAACCCTTCACACTTTTAAGATATTACTAGTTTAACTGCACGTGCCTGCATGTATAATCTTTAATTATTTAAAACTAGACAATTTTGTCTATTTCGAAGATTTTTAATGAAGTGCAAAAAGTCCAAATCACTTCTCAAAGATCTTTCATCCAAATGACTTCTCAAAGATCTTTCATACTTTAGTATAATAATGTAAACATAACATATATTTTTTTATTAGCATATATATATTTTACCATCAGAAGTTTCAATTGGTTAATGGATCATTATTTTTACGTTTGTCATGCAGTACATCTTTTTCTCGCTGTTAGAGGCTAAGAGAGACGAATCGATTTGAACCATATTTGTAGTATGATTATTCTTTTATTTTTTCTATATTTAAAATATTCTCTTATTTTTAAAGTTAAATCTTTAGAAAAAAATCTTTGATTACTTACTTAAAACTTTTAAAAATTTGGTACTTATATTTTTCTTAATCTAACATTTTCATATTTATTTCTAGATTTTTCAAATCTTTGTAAAATCAACTTTAGTTAATTTAAAATTCTTAAACTAATAAAAAATGTATTAGTTGTCATTAATTCTAATGACTTCGAATAAGAAAATAGTTTACTATAAATATTTAATTAATTTTCAACTCTTAAATGTTAGAAAAATAATGAAAAGACGATTTTGTCTAAAGCAGAGGCTTTTAATGAAGGAAAAAAAATTAAATAATATTTCTAAGGGTCTTCACACTTTTAATATAGTACTAGTCTTAATATACGCGTTCTGCACGTGTACTTTACTTCAATGAGTTCAATTTTATACAATCACTTTGAAGTCTATTTTTTGGCGAGAAGAAGTTTGTGTTTAAATAATAAATTTATAAACCACTTTAGAGCAACTATTAGTATTTGACTAAGTTTTTAAGGTTCTTTTAAATGTATTTTTCTCAAAGATACTTTTAGTACAAAATTACATCCATTAACCAAGCACAAATAAATATAAATATTTTTGTTCATAAGAAAACAAATCTTAAAATTACAAAATTGAAGATCTATTCACAAAAATTACAGTTCTAATTCATAAAGTTCTATATAATAAAAAATATACTCATAAACCTAGAAAATTTTGAACTTGAAGTTGAAATAACATGACGTTATGCGGCTTACATTACAAACATTCACAAAATAAGATTACAAAGAAAATTATAATAAAAACATCATAAGATTTAATATGCTTTAGTCAAGTGACCTACATATTGAAAAACTGATATTACAAACATAAAACCTAGAGAAAAAAATCTCTCCAAAATAAAACTCTTTACTTGTGAATGTTATTGTATTATTTGTACCAATAAAGAATCTTCAATTTATAGAAGTCCAAATTTTTTTTCCTCCAAAAAAGGATTAATGAAATATGGAGAAAAAATATATATATATTTTTTAAAGTATTTTCTATAAAAGAAACTTTAATTATGACAGAAAATTTGAGAAAATCCTAATAAAAAAGAAACACTCTTAAACTTGAAAAAAAAAACGTGATAATTAATATAAAAATTAAAGTATTGCTTAAAACCTTCCTTGATTAGAATCATAAACTACAAAAACAAATATGTATAATGTAGATGTATAATGTAGGATAATATGGCTTTGAAAAGAACTCAAGTTGAATAATATTATAAATTTACCATATATTTTGTCTTTATGATGTTTTTAGGGCTCTTTAGAGTTTTATTAATTAATCAATAATTGAAGAAAATAGGTGAAAAAATAATTTTGTCTATTATGAAGTTTTTTAATGAAGGATAATAAGAAGTTCAAATCACCTTTCTAAGGGTCTTCACACTTTTAATATATTATAGATATATAGATTATGGATTATAGATTATAGACTATAGATAGATATAAATTATTATTATTATTATTATTATTATTATTATTATTATATTATAAATTATACATTATAAATTTTAGATTATAGATATAGATTATGGATATCAATAAACTCTCATCATATTTTGAGAAGGATGACAAATTTTATTATAATGAATTTCCAGCTCTAATAATAACAAATTAATGACCAGGCCAAAATGTAAATGCTTGTTCTAATTTCTTGGTAATTGTAAATGCGTTTATTTTTTCAAGTGCAACAATACTTACGTAATGTTTGAAATATTAATTGGCCCAATTCCGGGGCATCTTCTGGCAGGAAACTACATGTCATAGATCCAAATATGAGTGACTTTAGATATTTGACCCCAATAAGAAATGTCTTTGAAGAATAACCTTTCTTACTTTTTAATATAGTACAAGTACCATTTGACCCTCTATACCTCAAATATATTTTTAAACTTTCCATACTCATTTATCTCTCAATTTTTTTTTTTATTATTATTTTTACTTTTTTATTTTTTTTTACTTTTATTATTCTACTTTTTTTTCACTTTTTAATTTTTTTCGTTTAAATTTATTATTCTATTTTTTATTTTATTTATTTTTTATTTTTTTCTTTAATTTTATTTTCATATTTTAATTTATTTGTCTCAACCTTTAGTTTTTTCTCTTTTTTCCTTTTTCTCAACCATTATCTATTTCTTCATTTTTTTTTAATTTATTTGTCTATAACCTTTATTTTAGGTTTTTATTATTTCTTTTTTTTTCCAGATTTTTCTCAAATACTCTTTCTCATTGTTCATCTTCAGTTCCTTATTTTCTCAAATACTCTTTCTCTTCATCGACTTCTCTCGAATCTTCAAACTCGATAAATAGAAAAAAAATGGATGTTGCTTTTGATGAAGAAATAGAGCATCTCTCAGTGGATGTTGCATCCAATTCTTTAGGACTTTTGCCTTCAAACTTAATTGACATCATTGTTGATGTAAGTTTCTACTAAATTTACTTTATCATTTACATGTTTTTTACATAAATATCTGTTAGTATACTAAAAAAATTGCGAGTTCACTTTTAATATATTTTACCAATGAAGAATTCTCTATCAGTCTATCTTCCTTTAAATATGTTTATTGTGAGCTAATTCTTGCCTCTAGGGCAAGAATTATAGAGGATCTATCAAATCATTATAGAACAAAGTGGTATCGACTCTTATCTATAGGGGTTGGTTATTTATTTGTGGGATAAGTCTTACCTCTAGGGCAAGAGTTATTAAGCATCTGTTTAATTAATAGACAATGTGACAGGATCAATTCTTGCCCATGAGGCATTACTTGTTTCTATGGGGGCTCAATCTTTGTGTCTATGTCAAGATTTATAGAACATCTACTAACTTAGTAATATTATGTACAAGTGATGAATATTGAAGTCAAATATGCCAATAATTGAGTTTTTCTATTAAGTTTGTTTAACACTTTAATGAAAATACTTTGTTTTAATTTTTTAAACTGAAATGACTTGAGAATTAGCTTACAATGAGGTATGATTAAGACTATTTTTCAGATAAGCTTCAAAATGTCTGCGTTAGGCCAGTGACAACTTGTTTGCCTGTTTTGTGCATGTTTTTATGTGTGTCCCAGATATTGTGCTGGCAAAGGTGTTAGTGTGTTACTTTATTTATTTTGTTCTTTTTTATTTTTGTCAAAAATCATCTCTATAAGATTCTTGCTTGGCTATTTGTGCTTTTTGATCGTTTCCTCTGGCCAATATATTTATAAGCCTCCAATTTCATGTTTCTTACATTGTCAATAAGCTAACTAGTTGGATTGGTTCCATTTATTACTTAATTTACATATAATAAGCACATAATAGTAGGTTGTCGATTTTCCACTTTGTGATTATTGCTTAGCTTTTAGGAGAGAGCTGGCTTTGTGCATAGCTTTTTCATCTTACCCTCAACGACTCAACTTTGTCTCCAGCGCTTGCTGAAGTTGCTGGACCCTGGTGGTGGGTTGAACTTGCACACACCTTGACTAATATTTCATATCTGTGGGTTACCTGCCAACAACAAGTACCGTATCCACCAAGGCTAGAATAGATAGGAAGAAATCACCTAGTATTTTTGTCTTTGTTGGATTTTGGACATGAGACCTCGTAGTTCTCAAACACTTCATTAAACACTTGACCACAGTCTCACACCCTTACTCTTGGGTGCAACAAGGAAATGTTTGCTCTTGTAATTATTATTATTTTGATATTTGTATTTGAATAACCCAAAAATACCGCAGGTTGATAATCCACGTAATGTAATGACTCTTGAAGGAGTGTGTTTAGTTTGGTTTACAGACATGAATCTGGAGAACGTCTAGCTTTAGAAGGCTAAAAATAGAACATTTAGTTGTTCACCCTGTTATCATTAAAATATTTTCACAAGGAAATTTTATGGTTTTATTGAGTGTATTAAACATGTTTTTCTATTTTGGTTTAGTTTATATTCAGCTGTTGATTAGTTGAACTATGTTTAATTGCTTCTATGAATGACACCATGTTAAGGCTTCATTTACATTGTGTAAACGTGCAAAACTAGAAAAGTGAATAAAGAAGTTAGGACCTCCTTTTAGTAGAAGAAGTTGATTTTGTTCATTTGTGTGTGAAGAAAAACGATTAGAGAAAGGAACACCGTGAATTGTTGCTTGTACTTATCTACAACTTTGCAGAAACTGTAATGAGAAATAAAAAGTAGAATCACTAGAAGCTTATTGAGTTAAGGTCTTTATTTTCAAAAAGAGTGAGAAGATTATGTAATTGGGAAAAATATTTATATTTATTGTACATATTTGTGATTTTTGGTCATTTTCCCTGCCATTGTGCTTATAAGCCTCCAGCTTCATGTTCTTTACCTTGTTAATGTGCTAACTAGTTGGATTGGTTCTATTTATTACTTAATTTACATAAATATAATAAGTACTTAATAGTAGCTGTTGATTTGCCACTTTGTGATTATTGCTTAGCTTTTAGGAGAGAGCTGGCTTTGTGCACATCTTCTCCAGCTTACCCTCAACTTGTTCTCTAGCGCTTGCTAAAGTAGGCAGGAAAGTTGGGTACTTAATAATGGCTCATAGACTTGTTTCTAGTCTTGTCTCTAGGACAAGAGTTATAGATTATCTACCAAATCAGCAGTGTTCACTCTTGCCCATGAGGCACAACTTGTTCCTTTGTGATCTTAAAGTCTTGCCTCTTGGACAAGAGTTATAGATCATTTACTAAATCAATAAAGACTATGCTAGAGTCAAATTTTGCTCATGGGGCATAACTTTTATGTGGGTGGACTTTGTGTCACTCTCTTTTTCTTTAATATTGAATATATCTTTATTATTTTACTGTTTGAATCATAATTCAATGTTGAGTTTCTAACTCACTTTAGTAATCTTTCTTTTTCTTTTGTAATTTTCATGTAGAGAGTGACATCATCTTTATGTGAGGGATTTGATCATCTTACTTTGGTTACTTTTTATGTAATAAATATGTTGTAATGCTCTTATTCAGTGTTCTTTTTATTTTGTCTCAACATTTGGATACAGTATTCTACTACATGAGGAAGAAGGTGAAATATGAACCTAATATTGTTGTGAAGTTCACTACAACTGATTTTGTATTTAGAAACAAAAATTGATGCTCTTTATCAAGATTTTATGGAAAATGGGAAATATTTTTCTTTCATCCCCGAGAAACATGAGGTTGAAGAGTATATCAAAGGATTCTATTGTGATGCAAACGTACCGTGAAATATGGTTGACTATGTGTTAATTCCAATTTATGTTCCACGAGAAAAATTTAAACCTGGACACTGTATTTTGGGAGTTTTTGACTTTACTAATTGGTGCATATATGTATACGACTCCAACCATACCAGGCGCAGTGATAAAGTTGTTCAAAATATGATGTTACCTTATCAAACACTGATACCGTATTTTCTGCAAAAGGTTAATTTCTATCTTAAGAAGGGCATTGACAAATCTGAAAATGACACTTTACCGATAAAAATTGTTGATGAGATACCACAACAAACTCAATGGCATCTTATTGCATTCATTTTTTAAATGTTCATTTCACTTTTTTTTTTGTTTTTTATATATTCACGTAATATATTTCTTTTGTATCACAGTGATTGTAGAGCATTTGTGTGTGCGTTTGCTGAATATGTCATTCATGGTAGAGATATTCCTAAAAAGATTGACATTAGTTATGTTCGCATGAGGTATGGAGCTTTGTTGTGGCATTTTGGAAAGAGAAAACTACAAGCTGATATAAAAAACAGCACTACAAAAAATAGTTGGCAAATTATTTGGAAAGAAAAAGAGGAAGAGGACAAACAAGGAGGAGTAGTTTAGTTTTGTTTTTATTAAAAATCACTATACATTCAGGATTTTTAGCTATTTTTATGCCATTATGTAAAATTTAAATAGTCTTTTGAAATTGAATCGACTATTTTTTATGCGAAAATGTAAAGTATACAATGTAGAATCGTTGCTGATTCATTTGTTGGTATCCTTATATATTTATGTTTTATTAATTTAAAATTATTTTTTGCTTCTCCTTGTGGCAAGTCTTGCCATTGAGGCAAGAGTTATTGAGTATCTTCTAAATTAGTAGACAATGTAGCAGGGCCAATTCATGCCCATGAGATATAACTTGTAACTATGGGGGTTGTCTTATCATTATTTATGTGCGACTGCTACATGAATATTTTGATCATTGTGAACTTTTCAATAAAATGTGTCTTCAATTAAATGGCATAAAATAAGAAATAGTTTAGACCTTGTAATCTAAGGGTCGTCTACTCCTCCTCGGTAGTTGGTTCTCCACTTTTATTTATTTTGTTAGATGCATGGTTTGTTGATTGGTATCATCTTTTTTTCTACTCGCAATTGAATACCCCCCATGCTTTTCTTTTGGTAATTTTTAATATATATTGCTTTTGTTCTTGGCTTATAGTATTTTAGTTTTTGGTCTATAAGATTGATTCTCATATGGTTGTAAGATTGTAATGTTCCTATAAACATATTTTGTATGGTAGGGGAAGAATGTTCTTTGAAAAATTGTGAGTTGAACCACCATTACAACATAATTATCATTAACATTTAACTCTTAGTTAGTCAAAACTCGAAAAAGCCAACTAATTCATCTAATTTTCATTCTAAAGTTTCCTTCAAGAGAACCTTGAACTGATTACGCGTTCTCATCTTTCCAGTTAAGTTAGTAGCCTCTTGGGAACGAGTTATAGATCATCAACCAAATCATTACACACTAAACTAGTGTTAACTCTTGCCCATAGGCATAATTTATTTCTTTGGGGCTTAAGTTTTGCCTATAGGGAAAGTGTTGTAGATCATCTGCCAAATCATTGTAGAATAAGGTAGTGTCAACTCTTGCCCATGGGGCATAACTTGTTCTTCATCTTGCCTTCAAGGCAAATTTTAAAGTGTATCCCTAGAATTATTTACATCACATTAAGAGAAGAGAAGAGAAGAGTGATTTAGTCATCTATTTACAGGAGCAGAACCAATTATACAGAGCTTCAACAATCAAACAAATAGAGCATAAAATCATAAACAATCATACATCTAACCTATGAGCAAAATCAATATTGAGGGCATCCAACCTGTGAGCAAAATCTCAACTATAGAAAACCTCAGATATACAACCAACACTAAATCACAAATAAACATGTTTCTAGCATATGAGAAAATAGTCAACTACATAAAATCCACGATCAAACATTTAACATCAAATCATAAACAATCACATATCTAACCTATGAGCAGGCATCCGCTATAAAAACAACTAACATCCAATGCACATGTTTGCAGTTTCTATATACGTTACCAATGCACACGAGGTTTGGAGTGCTTTTATAGGCATGAGATGACAGAGATCGGGGAGCTATTAGAGAAAAACATTAAGGACCGTTACTATGGGTATGTGCAACTGAATCTTTATCCTATTAATTTGAACACTTTTTGTGTTCTTAGGTGCTCATATGACAATTTTGATATTTAATCTCCTGATGGCAAACTGTCAATATGTGCAGGTTGATTATAGCATATTCTCTCATTGCTTGTTCATGCTACTGTGTTACATAAGTAATCTTTGTAATAATAAAAGATTTTTTTTTGGTAGTAAAATCTCATCTTGTACAATCTAATATTTAACTAATCTAAAATCTAATAATAAGTGACCAATAATAAGGAGTCACAATTAAGGTTCTATTTCAACATGGAAGAGAAGGGCCAACATAGGGGATAGTTAGAAAGAGTTTTGATGCTTAGCTTGGTCAGGGCAAGTACAGGAGAAGGATCTGTCATCCAAGGAATGAGCTTTCAGAGTCAAATTTCCTGTATTATATGAAAAAGACAGAACCTTGCTCAGGAACAGCTGATTCAATAGTGATGCTTCTAATATATGAGCAAAAAAATCAGCTACAAATAAATTGAGATAAATAGATATTACATCTAACCTATGAGTAGAATCAACTATGATAGTGAAACATCTAGTATATGAGAAGAATCAGCCATACAGAGCAATCAACCATACATAGGGGATGAATCTTGAGGCAACCAAAAAACAGCTACAATCAAGAATACAACATCAAATCACAAACGATCACACAGCTATGAGCAGAAGCAACACAACACATATTTTGTACCGAATCTCAAGGAAATAAAAAACTAGCAATAAATCACAAATAACAGTAAACCCGCTATATATAATCTACAATAAAAAAACAACCACTAAATCACAAATATGAGCAGAAAATCAACTATATATAATTTTCATAAAAAACAAACACTAAATCACAAATATGAGCATGCTTCCAACATATGAGCAGAAAACCAACTATATAGAATCGATACTCAAACTCCATAGATTTGTGCATGAATCTCGAGGTAATTAAAAACAACTCAAATATATATAGATTGACTTGCATCGGAAGAATTTCTAAGATGCTCCCAAAGAAGAAAGATCTCCTTGTTACTATAAAATGCATTAATAATAACACACAACACCTACCCATCATACATCTAACCAATGAGTACAATCAAATTAGTTGTGGAGGTTATTCTTTTGTAAAGATTATATTTCTAATAGCGTGTGGAGGTTATTCTTCTCAATTATCTACTATTTTTTTGTATATCACGCTATTATCAAAATACAATTCAATTTCTTACTTTCAATTTCAAGTGGCTTGAATCTTATCAGTCACCTCCACTTTCGCCCAACGTGTGATGTCATGAAAGTTGTTTTGCGCTTCTATTTTTCTTTCATAAATTCATCTTTATAACTTGTTCTGAATGTAATCGATCAGTCCCAGTATTGGCAATTGCCTTTCTTTTCTTAGTACGTTGTTAGTCATAAGCATATTGTACCTTCTATTGGTATGAAAAGAACGAGCCTATCTTTCTGATTCTTCTTCTTTCAAGTACCCCGCAACAACTTTGTTTGCTTTTTCTATCTCATCCATGAAAGTATTAAATTTAGTATATTTGTATGTTGTTGCTGCGTTGTAGAAGAGTGATAAAACCACACCTGAGAAGTATATTTTTCTTAAATTCTTCTCCATGTGATAGATGCATATCCCATACTGACACTCTAGATAGATATTTTCAACTGTATTTACAATAGTTGGGTGATGATCTGATAGAATAGGCAATTGTTCACTTACCCCAATTGCATTTCTTAAATGATTGAAGAACCAGTTATAAGATACATTATTTTCTGAGTCTGCAATTCCAAAAGCCAAAGGAAATATGTTGTTGTTTCTATCCTTTGACACTGCTATTATGAGGACACCACGATATTTTTACTTCAAAAATATTGCATCTACCATTATTACCGATCTATAGTTGTTCCATCCAATGATTGAAGCGCCATAAGAAAAAAATGCATACTAAAACCTATGTTGAGCAAAAGAATATTAGTAACAATTTGCATTTGATATTTATAATCATGGTATAGTAATTTTCTAAACTAAGTCTTACCCATAAGGCAAGAGTTGCATACATGTTAATAATCTAAGCAGTGCAATTAAAGAATAACCTTTTGCCTCTTGGGCAAAAGTTAGCAATTTCAACAGTATGTACCGGTTTTAAACTAAGTCTTACCTATGATACAAGAGTTGCATGTATGTTAATAATCTAAACAGTACAATTAAAGAATAATCATTTGCCTGGCAAAAGTTTTTAATTTCAATAGTATAACATTTTTACTTGTTCTAAACTAAGTCTTGCTTATGAGGCAAGAGTTGCATATATGTTAATAATCTAAGTAGTGCAATTAAAAATAAACTTTTACCTCTTGGAAAAAAGTTTTCAATTTCAATAGTATAGCATTTGTACCTGTTCTAAACTAAGTCTTGCCCATGAGGCAAGAGTTGAATATTTGTTAATAATCTAAGTAGTGCAATTAAAGAATGACCTTTTGCCTCTTGGGCAAAAGTTTTTAATTTCAACAGTATAGCATTTGTACCTGTTCTAAACTAAGTCTTGCCCATGAGGAAAGAGTTGCATATATGTTAATAATCTAAACAGTGCAATTAAAGGATAACCTTTTTCCTCTTGGGCAAAAGTTTTCAATTTCAACAGTATAGCATTTGTACCTATTCTCATCACCCCTCTTTATGTTTGTGTACGTGCCCGAGTTGTTTTCTTGCATTATGTGAAGATACGATGGAAACCTTCTGTAGTTCTCTTCACTAGTTCCTCTTATCACCATATACGCATGTTGTATTACTCGCTATCCTTTGTTGTAGGATATGATTATTCCGAATTTCCTTCCCATTTTATCTACCACAAAGTTTTGTGTGATTACATTACTAGAGTCACACATAAGCTCTAGTATGTAGTCACATATGACCTTTGATATCACATTCTTGTGGTCGGACGTTATGAATTCAACCGAGAAACTATGAACTTTTTCATATTTAGTAACTTGAAAGAGCAAAGAATCGACAATCTTCGAGGCATGAAACCTCCACACGCAGTTGTCGTCCAAACATCTTAGTGAATATCTTGTTGTGCTTGATTTGATAATCTTAAATTGGATGTTGTGTGTAATTGCAATATTTGACATGCACGTCTCCATATTTTGTTTGTCAAGTAAGATTGACTTGACATTTACCTCATTCAAAGAGGCATTATGTCTCAAGAGAGTAGTCTCGATATCAATTATCCTCTTCTTTTTCTGTAGTACCCTCTTAATCTTGGATGACTACCCTATTTCTTCAGCTATTTCAGTTTCCAACATTGCTTCAATAACCATTAGCTCATTATTTCTATCGATACTTTCAATTGATTATCCCATATTGTATTGCTCAATACTCATTTCTTTTTCATCCATTTCGAGCACAACCCCTGTGAAAAATGAAACAACAAAAGATTAGTAACAGTTTAATTTAGAATATATATCTTCAACAAGTAAAATCATTAAAGAGTAAGGCATAGTCAACTATTCTTCATGGGGCATAACTGTCTAAGTCTTGCCTCTAGGGAAAGAGTTATAGGTCATCTGCCAAGTCATTACAGACTAAGGCAGTGCCAATTCTTGCCTATGGGGAATAATTTTCTAAGTCTTGCCTCTAGGGAAAAAGTTATAGGCCATCTAAAAATCATTACTGACTAAGAAAGTATCAACTCTTGCCCATAAGGCATAACTTGTTCATTTAGTGTCTAATTCTTACCTCTAGGGCAAAAGTTATAGATCATCTGCTAAATCTTTATAGACATGCAGTGTCAACTCTTGCCCATGGGGCATAAGTTCTTTTGGCATCTAAAAGTCTTGCCTCTTGGCCAAGAGTTATAGATCATCTACCAAACATTACACACTAAGCTAGTGTCAACTCCTGCCCATGGGGCATAACTTGTTTGTTTGGTGGATTAATTTTTGCCTGTCGGGCAAGAGTTGTAGATCATCTTCTAATAATAATTATATCACTAGTTTGAAATAATCGAAACTAATTTTTTGTACCACCTTGACCTTATACGTTTGGCCTTCCCAAAAAATGCTGCAATCAATGTTAACTCCCATATTAACGACATTTCCTTCCAAGATCAACCCCCTATAACTACTCAAACATAATTATAACCGCAATAACAAACTCCCCACAACCTGTTCGACACAATTCCTCATCATCTTCTAATGCTAATTATACCATTAGTTTGAAATACTTGGAACTAATTTTTTGTACCACCTTGATCTTATACGTTTGGCCTTCCCAAAAAATATTGCGATCAATGTTAACTCCCATATTAATAGACTTTTCCTCCAGGACCAAACCCCCACAACTACTCAAACACAACTATAATCGCAATAACAAACTCCCCAAAACCTGTTTGACACAATTCCTCATCATCTTCTAATGCTAATTATACCATTAGTTTGAAATACTTGGAACTAATTTTTTGTACCACCTTGACCTTATACATTTGACCTTCCCAAAAAATATTGTGATCAATGTTAAATCCCATATTAATGGTCTTTCCCTCCAAGACCAAACCCCCTCAACTACTCAAACACAATTATAACCGTAATAACAAATTCCCCACAACCTATTCGACACAATTCCTCAATGGAAAACATGTTACTACAACAACAACATAGCCCAACTTCACCTTACATTCACCTTCCCAAAAACCAAATCAATATGCTAATTATATAACGAGCTAAAATTTTATTGCAATGCATTAATAAGTTAAAATTTACTGCAAATTAGATGCGTACTTCAACAATGCATAAGTTTGTTGTAAATTAAATCTGAATTTTATTTTCACAGAGCTAAAATCCACCCATCCACTCCCCAAAGAATTAGAGAATTTTGATGATGAAGTTCTTACCTGGAAGAAACCTTATAGCAGAAAATTTGTTTGAAAATCGATTGTTTTGTTTTGGAAGAAAGAGAGATCGATCGTGTTGTTTTGGAAGAAAGTCAATTGTTTTGTTTCGGAAGAAAGAGATTAAAAGTAAATATATTGGAGGGGTAATTTCATCCAAAAAATATAAGTTAATAGGTAAAGGCTATTTTAAGGAAACTTTCTTATTTAGGGCTAAAATTTGAAAGCCACCCTGATTTGGGTCTATTTTTTAGATTCTCCTATTTTGATGTATGGGTGTATAGTGTATGTGTGTGTGTTTTTGAGAAAATTTGGCTATTAAGCCTCTTCATGTTTTCAATTAGCAAAATGGCTACCCTTTTCAAATTTTCAATTAGCAAAATGACCTACTTCTATTTTCTCAGTTGTCAGATTGATAATCGATCTGTCTATAAATTTGTCGGACAAATAATAGATCTGTCGAATTGATAATCAATCTGTCCATATATCTGTCGGACATACAATAGATCTGTCTCAAAAAATGGGTCATCTCCCTAAATAAAAAATCTTATGGTCCATTTAATTAAAAAATAAACTTAAAAGGTCTATTTAACAAAGAGTCTCGTATTTTTTCGATGTTGGGTGTATGTATAGAGAGCAGAGAAAGAGTACCCCTTCTCTATGTGCATGTGAGTATGTCTATATTCTCCGGTGTGAGTAATGGAATGGTCATGGGAAAATAGATCCCCCTCAATTCTGTTATTTCTTTACTGAGAAAAGACATACATACACCATTCAAGTTATCCCACGTTTTCAAAAATACACTATAACTTTGCGGGTGTACTATTGTCCCCTTAACAATTTAAGAATATTTACTTTTACTACTAATAATAAGAGGGAATAAGCAGGCAGCAGGTCGACATGCCTGCTTGTGCTACCTGCTTCATCTGTTTCAATAGTGATTTTACTATTTGATCCCTAATTAACTATTATAAGTCATTTACGTATTAAAAAATTTAAATTCATTATATTTATATCTTTTTACTTATGTATTAGAGGCAGTTGAGAGGAGGTTTCCGTCATCCTCCTTGCCAACCAATTCAGCTGCTTGCTCCCTGATTTTATTATATCACTTCTAATTAATTATTATATGTTATTTAAATTAAAAATTAATGATATTTAATAAAGAAAATAAAACAAACATTTATGATATGTTGGCTTTAGCTGCTTCAACTGTAATTTTACTATATCACCCCTAATTAATTATTATAAGTCATATAAGTATTAAAAAGTTATTATAAAGTCATTTAAGTATTAAAAAATTAATAATATTTAATATTAAATTAACTTGACGTCTTATATGTGATTCACTTAATTTTTTTCACAAGTATTTTTTATAATAATTTTGTCATAAAACTTTTAACTAGTTATTATAAGTTATTTAAGACATGTCTGCTTCGTTGCTTCAATTATGATTTTACTATATCACCCCTAATTAATTATTACGTCCATCTAAACATTGTGTCATTTAAATATAAATAGGAGAAAAAGTATTATAAATCAAAGCAATTAAAAAGTTAAATTATTTAAAAAATATAATTGACTATCAATGATACACAATTTTGAATAAGAAAAGTAACTTATATTATTTGAAAATTACATAAAAAATATTATAAATTACAATAGTTAACTGTTTAAAATATCTAAAAATATTTTTACTCTATTATATATTTTAAAAAATTACTACAAATCACAATAATTAACAACTTTACAAATTTAATGGTCAATCTGTTTGCTTTGGCACAACTTCATTGGTCATTTCCCTTACTTTCATTTTTTTCGTCAATTTAAATTTGTTTGTCTTATTTTGTTTATCTGGTATATATTTCAACAAAAGTACGAAAAAATTCCTATAAATCATAATACTTAATAACTTAAAAAGTTTTAAAGATAGAAAATATTTAGCTGACTCTCAAAGTTATATCAGTATCATTTCATAGTGAAATAGAAGAAAGAGTATTATAAATACAGTAATTAAAAATTTAAATTATTTTTAAAATATAATTGACTATCAATGCCACAAAAATTTGGACAAGGAGAGTAACATGTATCATTTGAAAAGCACATAACAAGTATAATTAATTATAATATTTAACAACTTAAAATATCTAGAAAAATTAATCTGTTATATATTAAAAAAATAGTATAAATCACAATAATTAACAACTTAAAAAATTCAAAAGATCTAAAACATTTAGTTGTCTCTCGAAATTATATCAGTGTCACTTAAATTGAAATACTAAAAGTATAATTGACTATCAATGCCACAAAAGTTTGGACAAGAAGAGTAACATGTATTATTTGAAAATTGCATAAAAAGTACTATAATTACAATAGTTAATAGCTTAAAATATCTTTTTAAAAAAATTAATATATTATATATTTTAAATAAAAAATAAAAAAGTACTATAAATCACAATAATTAACAGCTTAAATTTTTTTAAATATATAAAATATTTGATTGACTCTCAAAATTATATCAGTGTGACTTAAATATGAATAGAGAAGAGGTATTATAAATCTCAATAATAAAAAAATTAAATTATTTTAAAAATATAATTGACTATCAATGTTACTAAAGTTTGAACAAGGAAAGTAACATGTATTATTTGAAAATTAAGTAAAAATCTTATAAATTGCGATAGTTAACAACTTAAAATAACTAAGACATCTTACAAATATAATTGATTATCTAAATTATATTTGTGTCACATAAACTGAAACTAAATATAACATATATTGAGCCCATACTGGCACGGGCCTTCGACATCTAGTTAAGAAAATTATAAATGCAACCTATTTGATTCAATCCCACGTATAAGAAGAAATGGGTACAACACATATCAATCATTGTCTGCCACATATCCAATTGATTTATTTTTTTATTTTTTTCTCACTTTATTTCATTATCTTTTTCTCTATCCTTCATTTTCGCTTAAACTTAAACCCTCTTCATTGCTCTGACGCAATTCCTCTTCCCGTCTCCCTCCATACATCTTCAATGTCATTATTCGTCATAATAGAAAGCTTGAGAAATAAAAATATCACCACCAAAATAAAAAATAGCCCAAAATTGTATCACCCATATGTTTTCTTGATCCTAAACAAGTCATAATTGGACCAAAACTCAATAATCATTCTTCAATTTAAGATCAAACTTTTTCAACACTAATTTACACGAAATCACTACTTCGATAAGTCCACTATTGCTCTAAATATTTCACCGACCACCACTTTCAAAATGGGCTTGCGGTTTAAAAATTAAACCATTGCAGTTATGATGAATTGAAAATGGTGCTTTGTGGTATATTTAACCAAATAACCTCATAAAAAAATCAAAATAAAAAATAATAAAGAGAAGAATAATGAGGTATTGAGAACAATCAAGGAGAAAAAACTTGAACAAATAGAGAAAGAAATAAGATAAAGAGGGAAAAAAAGAAAAGTAAGAAGCTGTTGAAAATATTGAAATGAAGAAAATATTTGGGAGGTCATAAAGATGAAGAAGATAAGAGGGGAAAAGAAGAATAAAAAAGTAATTTAAATTAAAATAAAGTAAAAAAAGAAAATTTATTTTTAATGAAATAAATATGAAAAAATAAAAATAATATTTTTTGTTTCATCTCACGCGCTATTAGAGAGTGAACTACACTCTCTACACCAAGTCAGCTAAAAAGGGGTATTTATAATGGTCTTAACTAATTTTGTGGGGTAATAGGACACCCACAAAGTTTAAGTGTCTTCTTATAAAAGGCGGACAAGTTTAGGAGTGATTTTATGTCATTTCCCTTCTCTATTTTGTGGGTGTATTCTGTTATGGGGTAACGTGAAAAATGTGTGGGGGCATGTGGGTAGAGGGGATGGTGAGGTGGTGAAGCAAAAAATTACATGGTATAGCCCCACTTGGGTGGCTTTAAATTTTTGATCCCACTAAAAAAGTTTTAAAGACTAGCCTTCCTTCCTTTTAAAGTATAATACAAGTATAATTTTGCCTCTCTACATCTAAAATATTTTTAAACTTTTCATACTCATTTGTCTCTCAAATTCTATTTTTATTTTTATAATTTCACTTTTTTATTTTTTATTTAATTTTATTTTCATATTTTAATTCATTTGTTTCGACTTTATTTTTTTCTCTTTTTTCTTTTTTCTTTTTTCTCAAATATTATCTATTTCTTCATTTCTTTTTTTTTGCTTTTTTTAATTCATTTGTCTCAACCTTTATTTTTGATTTTTAGCATTTCTCTTTTTTTCCCTCATTTTTCTCAAACTTTATTTTTATTTTTTCTCAATTTTTAAAATTCTTCATTTTTTTTTTCTTAATCTTGATTTTTTTCTTGTCTTTTTTCTCTCAATCTTTTTTTTATTTCTCTATTTTGTTTGATCTTTTTTTTTTCTCAACTTCTATTATATTTTGCTCATAAATAAAAAATTGAATAATCCACAAAGGGATCTTTTTTTAACATCAAATCAACTTTAAGGGCATGAATTGTTGTTAGGAAGTTCTTTAGGATAAATTTTGACTCTGAGGCAAAAATTATAGAACAACTCATAAATCAAGGCACAATATGGTAGTGTCAAGTCTTGCTTGTGGAGCATAACTTATTGTTTGAAAATTCTTGAGTTAAGTCTTACTTCTAAGGCAAGAGTTATAGAACATCTCATAAATAAAAAAACAACGTGGTAGTATCAACGCTTGCCCATTGGACGTAACTGATTCTTTTGGGAGGTTCTTGAGCTAAGTTTTGTCTTAGAGGCAAGACTAATAGAGCATCATATAAATCAAGACACAATATGATAGTATCAACTCTTATGCATGGGGTGTAGCTTGTCGGATAAGTCTTGCCTCTAAGGCAAGAGTTATAGAATATCTCATAAATCAAGACACGGTGTGGTAAGGTTAACTCTTGCCCATGGGGCGTAACTTGTTGTTTGAAAGTCCTTGGACTAATTCGAGCCTCTAAAGCAAGAGTTATAGAATAACTCACAAATCAAGACATAATGCGGTAGTGTCAACTCTTACCCATGGGGAATAACTTGTTGTTTAAAAGTCCTTGATTTATAAAAAGTCTCATAAATCAAGACACAATGTGGTAGTGTCAAATCTTGTTTATGGAGCATAATTTTTTGTTTAAAGGTCCTTAGGCTAAGTCTAGCCTCTAACGCAAGAGTTATAAAATATCTCATAAATTAAAACATAATATGATAGTGTCAACTCTTACCAACAGGGCATAACTTGTTATTTGAAAGTCCTTAGGTTAAGTCTTGCCTCTAAGACAAGAGTTATAAAATATCTCATAAATTAAAATATAATGTGGTAATGTCAACTCTTGCCCATGAGGCACAACTTGTTACTTGAAAGTCCTAGATCTAAATCTTGCCTCTAAGGAAAGAGTTATAAAATATCTCATAAATCATTACACAATTTGGTGGTGTCAACTCTTGTTCATAGGGAATAACCTATTTTTTTATGGTCCTTAGGTTGAGTCTTACCTCTAAGACAAGAGTTATAGAGCATTTCATAAGTAAAAAACACAACGTGTTAGTGTTGACTCTTGCCTAATATGTGTAACTTGTTTGAAAAATCTTGGGATAAGTCATGCCTCTAAGGCGAGAGTTGTAGAACATATCATAAATAAAGACAAAATGTAGTAGTGTCAACTCTTGCTCATGGTTCATAATTTGTTGTTTGAAAGTTTTGAGCTAAGTCTTTCCTCCAAGGCAAGAGTTGTAGAACATATCATCAATGAAGACATAATGTGGTAGTGTCAACTTTTGCCCATGAGACATAATTTGTGGTTTGAAAGTCTTTGAGCTAAGTCTTGCCTCTAAGAAAAGAGTTGTAGAACATCTCATAAATGAAGACATAACATGACAGAGTCAACTTTTGCCTGTGTGGCATAATTTGTACTTTGAAAGTCCTTGAGTTCAGTCTTGCCTCTAAGGCAATAGTTTTTGAACATCTCATAAATGAAAACATAACGTGATAGAGTCAACTCTTGCCTGTGGGACATAATTTGTTGTTTGAAAGTTCTTGAGCTAAATCTTTCCTTTAAGGTAAGATTTATAGAACATATCCTAAATCAAAACACAATGTGGTAGTGTCAACTCTTGCCCATGAAACATACAATGTGATGTGTCAACTCTTGTCTATGAAATGTAGCTTGTTGTTTGAAAGTCATAAGTTTTTCCTTTATAATGTGATAGTGTCAACCTTTGCTCATGAGATGTAACTTGATTAAAGAAATCGAAGAAAAGAACAAAAATAATAAAAATTGTAAAAAAAATAAAAAATAAATAAAGAAAAATATTAAAAAGATAAAAATTAAAGAAAATGTAGAAGTTGAAAGAGAACGAAAAAAATAAAGGTTGATAAAAATTAAAAAAAAAGATAAAATAAAAATAAAGGCCGAGAAAATTTTAAAAAGAAAAGAAGAAATAAAGTTTTTTTTTTATATAAAAGTAGAAGTTGGGAGGAGTAAAGGAAAAAAAGAAAAAGTTGAGAATAACTAAAAAGATTAAAAAAAAAAAGAGAGAGAGAAAATAAAAAATAAAAAATCAAAGTAAAATAAAAAGAAAAAAGAGAAATTGAGAGAAAAAAAGGAAAAAAGTAAGGGTCGAAAAAACATCAAAAATCAAAAATAAAAATTAAAGTAAAATTAAAAAGAGAAAAAAAAGTTGAAAGATGAATAAGTATGGAGTTATTATCCATTTTGAGGATCATTTATATAATTTACTCTTTTGGTCAGGGGCAATTTTGTCTGAAAATGTATCACTTAATAGTTGAAGGCTATTTTTATGAAGCTTTTTTATTTGGGGTCAAAACTTGAAAGCCACCTTATTTTGGGGTTATTCCTATAGTTTTCCCCTGGTGAAGTGTTCACTTTTAATTGGGGAGGTTGTTATTTTTGTTGAGAATTTATTATTTTATTTTTTTAGTGAAGGGATCATTACATGGGGGTGAGGTACATGGTATGGTGAGGGTAAATGGGTAAAAATTGACTTTTGGGAGGGATAAAATTACGTGTCTACATCATGCCTCTCTTTGAATGTAAACACAAAGTGTTTTCAGATAAAGAAGTAGACAACGAGATAGAATTTTGTCTCGACCATTATTCGAAAGAAAGAAACAAAAGGAAGGAGGGCAACCGAGTCTTGATTTTAGTCATTCTACCTCTCTCAAGTTATGTGGGAGTCAAGTCACATGTAGTTCCAAAGTTGACAAGGAGAGGAACTATACCGAGTTGGAGAGTCGAGTGAGTCCTTGTTGAGGTTTTGGTCCGCAGATCTGTGATTACATCAAAAATAAAAATTACAAGTTAAGAAGATAACTGAAATTATCTATACAACTTCTCCTGATTTTTATCTTGACCCTTCAATGCTTTCTCAAGTAATAACATATCTGATTTTCTTTGAACTGAATTTGCAAATAGAATCATCTTCCATGTAGAATTTAGTGTTGGAGATGAACTCAAACATTGACCATGTTCTTTTATGTGGACTTTTTGAACTTTGAACTTGAATTTGAAAATCTTCACTCTATTCTTCAGGCGGGCTCTTGACTTACAATTTCTTCAACATGTTGCTTGGCTTTCAATTTCTTCACCTTGTTGCTTGACTTTTATTTTTTTCACCTTGTCACTTGACTTTCAATTTCTTCACCCTGTTCTCCAGGCGGGCTCCTGACTTGTAATTTTCTCACTATATTCTTCGGGCGGGCTCCCGATTTGCAATTTCATCACCCTGTTCTCTGGGCGATCCCCCGACTTGCAATTTTATCATCCTGTTCTCCGAAAAGACTCCCGACTTACAATTTCTTCACCTATTCTCTAGGCGGGCTCGTGACATTCAATTTCATCACCCTGTTCTCTGGACAGGCTCGCGACTTGTAATTTCATCATCCTATTTTTTGGGTGGACTCCCGACTTGCAATTTCCTCACCCTGTTCTTCTGGCGGGCTCCTGAATTGCAATTTCATCACCCTATTCTCCGGGAGGGCTCCCAAATTTCTATTTCATTATTATACTCTCTGAACGGACTCCTGATTTTCTATTTCATCATCCTTTTCTCTGGGCGGACTCCTGACTTGTAATTTTCTCACCCTATTCTCCAGGTGGGCTCCTGACTTTTAATTTTATCACCCTGTTCTCTGAGAGGGCTCCCAATTTGCAATTTCATCATCTTGTTCTTCGGGCGAACTCCCGACTTACAATTTCATCACCTTATTCTTTGGGCGGGATCCCGACTTGCAATTTTATCACCCTATTCTCCGAGTAGGTTCCCGACTTGCAATTTCTTCACCTTGTTCTCCAGGCGATCTCCCGAGTTAAAATTTCATCCCCCTGTCTCTATACGGGCTCCCGACTTGAAATTTCATCATCATGTTCTCTGGCCGGACTCCCGACTTACAATTTCATCAACCTATTCTCCGGTAGGGCTCCCAACTTGAAATTTCCTCACCCTGTTCTTTAGGCGGGCTCCTGAATTGGAATTTCATCACCCTATTCTCTGGGCAGACTCCCGACTTGGTATTTTATCTTCTTGTTCTCCGGGCAGACTCCCGACTTGCCATTTCATCATCCTGTTCTCTAGGCGGACTCCCAACTTGGAATTTTCTCTCCCTGTTCTCCAGGTGGACTCCTGACTTTCAATTTAATCACCCTATTCTCTGGGCTGACTCCTGACTTGCAATTTCCTCACCCTATTCTCCGAGCTCCTAACTTACAATTTCATCACCCTGTTCTCCACGCGGGCTCTTGAAATCAAAATAAAAATCATAACTAAAACGAAAATTATTCCAAACAAAGATTATCATACAGAAAGATTCCATTTTCCAGAAAAGTAAAGTCTCATTTTCTAGGAGGTTCCTAAAGTGAAGTTCCAAATAACATGAATTTAACCTTTTTCCCCAGTTAATCATCAAAAAACTTTTGTGGGTGTCAAACCCAATCACAACTACTTGCAAAAATGCATAATGCAAAGATGAATAAAGACTCTGATCAATAAATGCACCTCTTGAGGATAAAATTGAATGACCAAGACCAACAAGTATGTCACATAAGATTAAAAGTAAGAAATTTTTAACTAAAAAATGCATCTTTTATGATTAACATCTCAAATTAGAAAGAGCACCTCCTATCCATGAGACATGAAAGACCCAAATTAGAGAGTGTGTCTCTTAGAGGTACAAGATGATGAGTTTTATCATAATTGTGATTACCAAACCTGCAAGTAACATTTCCTCTTGCATATGCAGAAATTAGGAATTGCATGTTTGGATATTTATGCTTTGAAGACTTTGATTTGAAGATATCAAGTGTTCCTGTTTCATACAAAGAAAACTTATGAGTTTAAAAGGGGTGGTTGGCTTGCGGCTTGGTTTTGAGGCAGGCAATTTCTCTTACACTAGTTCCATTTAATTTTGCTTCTAACTAATGGCATATGTCATTGACTTATAGCAACATTGATCCAAACTCAGATTAATAAAAATGACTTTGAAACCAACACAATATTTAAAATTTGCTATATCTCTCAGATGAATCCTTCAAACTATGGTATTTTTCTAATATCCAAACTTGTCTATTGACAAAAATTTCCGCATGCCTTGTTTTGTCTTACAATCACGTCTTTTTCATGTGCTGGCCCTTTATCTTGTTAGGTACAATTGAGGAAGTTGTTGACAAGTTTTGAAATTCTTTCTTACTTTTTTTGAAAATAAGAAGTTGTCCCTTTTTGAAAATAAAGAAAAGAAAAATTTATCTGAAAATGACAATCAATTCTAATGATTATGCCATGCATTTTGGATTAAGCTGACTAATAATTTCATCCAAACTTTCCACCAATTGTTGTTAAGTTAATGACCCTGAAACTGAGTTGCTTCCTTAGATCAATTGCACTTATTGACCTCATTTGGCTAGAGACAACTTGAAGGATACCTTTTCCTTACAGTGCCCATGAGGGTTTTTTCACCAGTAAGACTCTCATTTTTATTTCTATCAACTCATAATCGTCTTATGATGACCGTGAAGGTTTTCACCAATAATACTCTCTTATTTTTATCTCTCTCAACTAACTATCGCCTTACGGTGCTAGTGAGGGTATCACCAATAAGAATCTCGCATTTTTATTTCTCTCCTGATTCCTTATGCCGAGGAAGACAAATAATTCCCAAAATGCATCATTATATTCCATTGTATGCTTAGCCTTAACATTCTCAAATATTGATCTGAAGGTCTTTGTTTGAATGTAACTTGGATTTTGGATAGGGTTAGAAAGAAATGATGACACGAGGCCCAAACGACACTTGAAGAAGGATGGGACTTACAAATTTTAGAATAGACTCAAACAACGAAGATCAACTCATGCCCTAGTTTCTTTTGACTGGATAATTCTAAATTATTTATTTGGTTGGACCTAACTCAGAGTAGGACTGCCTATGTATCTCACACATGAAAGAGGAGAATTAGGTCAAACGTAGTTCCAAAAACTTGTTCTTTTGTTTGATTCTGATTTTTTTTATTCTCTTTTTCTCTTTGGAACTTTTCCTGACTCAATTTTCCTTAACACTCATCTCTTTTCATTCTTTATGACACATTTTTTTCTTTTTTTTTGAAACTTTCTGACTCTTGACTCTATCCTTTTCCTGGGCACATTTCTTTTGAACTTTGATGACTCTATCTTGATTCCAAAAGAGGTGATGCGGCCTAACCGGGGGCCTTTTCGTAATGGGCATCCCAAGTCCAACCAGGACCAGGTACCTCCCCCTGTTACCCTATCCCAACTCCAGCCGTCTGCCCTGAGTTGGCTGAATTTCAAACTTTTAATAAGATAGCGTGTTAACTCATATCAAGACTCTGGGATAGGATCACGACCGTGACCAACCCAACCGAGTCCAACCGTTCAACCATACTAACCATCCAATCGTACTAAACCAAATCCCATAAACCAGTCATAACCAAAGAAATACCAAGATATAGTATAATCAATCCCAAAATATAATATGATGGAATAGTGAGAAATTATGTCCAATAATGTCATCCCACCAGCTTATTCCAATGCCAAGTCCGACACCAATACTGATCCCGCCCATACCAACCCATAACTGTACTACAAAGCTTCTAACCAAAAGAATAAGAATATCTGGTTGGGACATGCCCCCAACCATAGCCAAAACCAATGTCCAAAGTAAAATCAAAGTATGTAGAAATATCCATATCATGAAATGGAGCTTTCCGAAAATATGGAAACTCACTACTTCAATCCAAATGCTGATACCGAGTCCGGGTCTGAACAGGAGGAGTGGAACGGGCGATTCCTGCATAGCGTGGGTATACAATCGCCCGAGAATGGGTTAGCGAGTGATAACTAGTATGATCTTAGTGTAAGGATAAAATAATGACATTTATAAAATCAAGTAAAACCATCCATAATGCATACAACAATACGTATATATATCCGTGCCGGGAAAGGGAATTGGGTTTAGCATGCACCTTAAAACCTTTACCTGGGTTGTGCAATATTTTCTATCCTAAACCACCCACAGGCAATATGGGTTCAGCTCCCCCTGCTGAAAGGGCCCCCGTGCGTGAAGCCGCACGACCGGAGAAATAACCTGGGATGACTAGTAATCCCCCAATATAAAGTGTGACATCATGCACACAATCACTAAGACCAAACCTTACATCGGCAAATATGAGTTTCCAGTTTTGGTCCCTCCCTAGACCTCCACCTTCCACGACTTTGCTACACCTCCCCCTTTAATGCCCAATTAAAACCATTTCCAACCAACCAAACCATTATCCATTTATTAACCAAGGCCGTGAGTGGTGGTATCGTCATTCTAACCATAACTTGCAAGTATTTTTTGTAGCCATTCATTTATTGATTAAGGGGACTTTCAAGTGCCCTTCCATTTACCATATCAAACTACTTGGGGATCACCATGTACCCCACAAGCATTACCATTTAGCCTTTTACCTTTTTAAAGCATTTAAGCCATTTGAATTCCTTTACCAAATTTAAAACAAGCAAGAGTTCTATTAAAAGTATATTAATGCAATGAAAACATCCTTATAAGCATTTTGTCAAACACATTGGGGGCATAATGTAACAAAAACCAATTTCAATTACCATTTAACCATTCCAATGCAATCCAAGCATTCAAAACCACCATTAATGCATATAAAGCATAATTAAAACCATGAGAAACCATGACCAACCATTTATAATCAAAAGCCCCAAATCATATTTGGAAAGCAAAAGCATACAATAATGAAATCATGGAAACCAATAGTAAAAACCATGCCCTTAGTTGGAAATAACAATGAGGGAAGAGAACATGCCTTAATTGACAAAGTAGACGGATAGAAATCACCAACAAGATTCCCAAATTGGTCCTTAAGATGAAACACTAGCTTTTCTTGCCCAAAAGCTTTTGAGAAGATTATAGAGTGTTTAGGAATAGTTTCTAAGTGTTAATAAATAAAATAATTGGGTAAATACTCCCCCAATTAGGTTAGAAGTCCTGGAGTCCTATTAGATTAAGTGGGGAAATATCCAGAATACCCCACTTAAGTTGCACAAAATCCCATCATAGGGATACGACTGACTCACACGAGTAGTACCCTTCGATACGAGTGGTACCCGCCACTTATTTCTTAAGCCTCAATCCTTAGACCCAACACTGTCCGACATATGACTCATCTAACTCAAGTTGTATACATAGTATACGATCCATACCTTTAACCCTTACCCCTGACAACATAGAAATACCAAGAGGATTGAACACTATCCACCATACGAGTGCAAGATACGACTCGTATCCTGTCTTATGATTCAAGGTGAGCCACTCGTACTCAGAATTAACTTAAGTTACCAAGTACAAGGTTTGGTGAAGGAAAAACCCAAACCATATGATCCATATTCCAACTATACGACTCGTACCACCTAAGTCGTACCCGTTCCAGCAACCAAATCCATCCCACCAATCAATATTGGTCAGCATACGACAGGTCCATACCATCCGTACCCCAACATACGACTCATAACCCTGAGTCATATTGGGTCCGCAGAACTGATTTCCAGTAAATTTTCTAAGGTTCAGAAACTAGGGTGTTGCATTTTCTAAGATGCAAGAGATTCAACCATTCCTTTAACAAACTTAAAAAATAAAGATGTGTTCAAGAACACATACCTTCCGCACGAATCCCAGAGGCAGAAAACAAGAGCGATACTTGGACTTCATGTCCTCCTTCGCTTCCCATGTAGCCTCTTCCAACTTGTGGTTCTTCCATAGAACCTTAACCGAAGCAATATCCTTGGTATGCAATCGACGAACCTGCCTATCCAATATCTTAATTGGGACCTCTTTATAAGACAAAGAATCCAAGATCCCCAATCCTTCTTAAGGAACAACCGAAGAAGGATCACCAATGCATTTCCCTCAACACAAAAACATGAAAGACCGAATGAACTAAGCCCAAACTAGCAGGCAACTCCAATTCATAAACAACATTACCAACCTTTCACAAAATCACATAAGGGCCAATATATGGGGGACTGAGCTTCCCCTTTTTGCCAAACTACACTACTCTTCATAGGAGACACCTTTAGGAATACCTTGTCCCCAACCTCAAACTCCAAGTCTCTACACCTAGCATCCATATAGGACTTTTGGCGACTTTGGGCAGTCATAAGCCTATCCCGAATCATCTTCACCTTCTCTATAGCTTGATAAACCATATCCGGACAAAACATATCCGCCTCACTAAGCTCAAACCAATCGATAGGAGATATACACCTCCGACTATATAATGCCTCAAAAGGGGCCATACCAATACTAGAATGATAACTATTGTTGTAAGCAAATTCCAATGAAGGTAGATGCTCAACCCAACTGCCACCATAATCAACCACGCATGCCCGAAGCATATTCTCCAATGTCTGAATATTTCTCTCTGCTTGCCCATCCAACTGCGGGTGAAAAGCTATGCTCAGACTAACCTTAGTCCCCAACCCTTTCTATAAAGTCTACCAGAAGTGAGATGTAAACTGCGTACCACGATAAAAAATAATTAAAATAGGAACCCCATGCAGCTTCACAATCTCCTGAAGATATAGATTCACATAATTCTCCGTCGAAAAGGTAGTCCTCACTGCAGAAAGTGAGAAGACTTTGTCATCCTATCCACGATGACCCAAACCGAATCAAAATGATTCTGAGATCAAGGAAGACCGATAACGAAATCTATATTTATTATCTCACATTTCCATTTTGGAAAGTCAATTTCTTGATACAACCCACCAGGCCTCATGTGCTCAACCTTGACTTGTTGACACACCATGCATTTGGCCATGAAATCAACCACGTCCCTCTTCATACCATTCCACCAATATATCTTCTTGAGATTATGATACAACTTTATGAAGTTAGGATGAACAACATAGCGTGAATCATGTGCCTCAGCCAAAATTCTTTGCCGTAAACCATCGACATCAGGAATGCATAACCTCCCTTGGTACCGTAAAGTACCATTACCACTAATCTCAAATACTACCACCTTTTTTCCACCAATATCACTCTTGATTTTCATCAAAATAGGATCTAGCATTTGTTTCTCCTTAATCTCTGCACTAAGAGATGATCGAACAACTTCTTAAACCATCACACAACCATCTTTGTAGTACAAAAGGTGAACTCAAAGATTAGCCAAACGGTGAATATCCTTTATTGATTCCCGCATTTCTTTCTCCACGTGAGCCAAACTCCCCATGGACAACCAACTAAGAGCATCAACAACCACATTAGCTATACCTGTGTGGTAGTGAAGACTCACATCATAGTCCTTGAGAAGATCAAGCCATCTCCTCTGCCCAAGATTAAGCTCTTTCTGAGTGAACACATACTGTAGACTCTTATGATCGGAAAAGATATCCATGTGAACACCATACAGATATGTCATCATATTTTCAAAGAAAACACAACCACCAACAGCTTCAGATCATGAGTAGGATAGTTCCTCTCATGCACTTTCAACTACCTAGAAGCATAGGTAATCACCTTCCCATGCTGTATTAAAACACAACCAAGCCCTACCCGATAGGCATCACAACAAACTACGAACCTATTATTGTCTTTCAAAAAAGTCAGAATTAGAGCCAAAGTTAACTTATTCTTCAAATTCTTAAAACTCCCTTCACAAGCATCCGACTAGGAAAACTTGATCTTCTTCTGAGTCAACTTAGTCAAAGGAGCAGCTACCGATGAGAAGTTTTCCACAAACTGCCTATAATACCCAGCTAAACCAAGAAGCTTTGAATATCAGATAGAGTCATGGGTCTAAGATACCTTTTAACTACAACAACCTTCTGAGGATCCATCATTATCCCTTCGTTATAAATAATATGACTCAGGAAAGTTACAACGTTCAACCAAAACTCACACTTAGAGAAGTTGGCATATACCTATTGTTTCTTTAAGGTTTGCAATACCACACGGAGGTGATGAGAATGATCCACCTGAATCTTCGAATAAATTAGAATATCATCAATAAACACAATGACAAAGAGATCCAAATACTGCTTGACAACTCTGTTCATCAGATCCATAAACGCTGTTGGGGCATTAGTCAATCCAAATGACACTACCAAGAATTCAAAATGTCCATACCGAGTATGAAAAGCTATCTTAGGGGTATCCACCTCCCTAATCTTAAGCTGATGGTACCCCAATTGAAGATCTATCTTAGAAATGAACTTGACACCTTGGAACTGGTCAAACGGATTATCTATCCTTGGAAGAGGATACTTGTTCTTGACCATCACCTTATTCAACTGCCTGTAGTCAATACACATTCGAAGGTAACCATCCTCCTTGCGCACAAACAACACTGGTGCAACCCACGAAGAAATAGTAGAACGAATAAAACCCTTTTCCAGAAAATTCTTAAGTTACTTCTTGAGTTCCCTCAACTCAGCCAGATCCATTCTATAAAGAGGAATAGATGTTGGATGAGTGTCCAGAAGCAAATAAATACCAAACTCTATTTCCCTATCTAGAGGAACACCAAGAAAATCATCCGAAAAGACCTCTGGAAACTCATTAACCACTGGAACTGACTTGAAACAAGGACCTTACGAACTAGAATCTTTAACCCGAACCATGTGATAAAGACATCCCTTAAAGATTAACCTCCAAGCTTTAAGATAAGAAATAAAATTTCCCCTAGGAGCTATGGAACTCTCTCCCACTCTATAATCGACTCACTGGGAAACCTAAAAATAACCCTTCTGGTCTGACAATCCAAGGACGCATAACAAGAGTGCAACCAATCCATACCCAGAATAATATCAAAATCCACCATACCCAACTCAAACAGATCCACCATGGTCTGCTTTCCACCAATAGATACCACAACCCCTTATAGACTCTTTTAGCAATAACTGAGTCTCCTACAGGGGTAGAAATAAAAAAGGGATCCAAAATTACATTGGGATCAAAACCAAAATATACTGCCACATAAGAAGTCACACAAGAGAGAGTGGACCCTAAATCAAGAAAACAATATAAATCACAAGAAAAAAGGTGTTATGTACTAGTAACGACATCAAAAAGGTGTTACGTACTAGTAACGACATCAGGTGATGCCTCAAATTCTTATCGGGATGCCAAAGCATACAACCTGTTTCATCCAACACTTGAACCAGGAGCAGTAACAGAAATAGATACAACACCACCAGTTGTAGGAGCAGAAGATGAAGCCATAGGAACCTTGTTCACCCTCGTAATGATTAATCGGAAAATCCTTAAGCCGACGACCTGCCTGACCATACTTGAAGCATTTATCTCTTTCTCCATCCCAATAACCCCAATGAAGATGACCAAAAAATCGACAAGGAGAGCATGAAAAAACTGATTGACCTCCTATCTCTTGAGATTGGGCACCATGTGCCCAAAAATTATCACCATCCTGATGACGCCCATCGCCCGACTACTTCGGGTAACGGGAACTAGGAGTACAAAAGGAACCCGATCTTCCCACTTTTTTCTACCATTTGACACCATCCGGACAACCCTTAGACTAAGCACCCCCTGATTAAAAAACCTGTTCCTCTTACCCTGCCTATCTCCAAACTCTGCCTGCCTCCTCTTCTCATCCTCTATTTGCTGCTTATGAACAGTCAACCTTGCGATGTCCATATCTTTAATCAGAAAGGAAGTCTTTCTCTCTAAAATCAAATCCCAATTCAACCCAGAAGAAAACTTCCTTATTCTCATTCTCATGTCAGCCACCAAATCAGGAGCATACCTTGATAACTGATGGAACTTCAAGGTATATTCCTTGACAGTCATTTTCCCCTGCTTGAGATTCACAAACTCCTCCATCTTTGCCTCCCTCAACTCTTGAGGAAAGAAATGATCTAAGAAGGCATTAGAAAAGGCCTTCTACAATACTGATTCCTCCACATCACTCGTATCCCTGTCCCACTTTTCATACCACTGGTATGCAACATCTTTGAGATGATAAGTGCAAAGTTTATCCCATCCATATTAGCAGCCTGCATCACCCAAAATATCTTTTTCATTTCATTCAATAAGCCCTGAGGATCCTCTTCCACATTCACTCCAATAAAAGTAGGAGGACCCATTTTCATAAATTAGCTAACCCTTGAGGCCTCAATAGATAACCCACCAGATATATCCCGCTCAGCCTGAGCAGTAATCAACTAAGAAATAACATGAATAGATTAATGAAATTCCACATTCATCACATTTCCCTGAGGGACCTGGGGAGAACTGGTCGGATTAGGAGGACTCCAGCACAATCAGAAATGGGACCCTGAGATTCAAGATGAACTCCATACGAAGGACGTACCTCTTTAGCACTATCTCCAGATGGGATAGAAGAATTTTCTTGTGTTCCATATCTATGAGGCATGATCTGAAAGACAAACAAATAAGTATTAGAGAAGATTCCAGGACATTAGACTCCAAGAGTGAAGATAGAATACTAAGAAAGTGAAACATTCCTAAATGTCTTATAGCCTCACCCTTATGAGTGTGGCGCGCTACACACCCTTAAAAGAGATTCTACTTGACACGGCTTTGTGAAGTCCTAATTGGCCATGAACCTAAAGCTCTGATACCAACTTTACATGACCTGATTGGCCTTGTCGTAATGGGCATCCCAAGTCCAACCAGGACTAGGGAACACCCCCTATTACCCAATTCCACCTTCAACTGCCTGCCCTGAGTTGGATGAATTCTAAATATTTAGCAAGATAGCATGTTAACTCACATCAAAACTCTGGGATAGGATCATGACCGTGACCAATCCAATCGATTCCAACTATACCAATCATCCAACCGTACCAAACCAAAGGCCATAAACTAGGCCATAACCAAAGAAATACTAAGATATAGTATAATCAATTAGAAAATATAATACGGTGGAACAATGAGAAATTATGTCCAATGATGTTAACCCACCAGCTTATTCCAATGCCAAGGCCGACACTGATATCGATACCGCTCATAGAAACCCATAGTAGTACCACAAAGCCTTTATCAAAAAAGTAATAAAATATGGTTGGGACATGCCCCAACTATGACCAAAAACAATATCCAAAACAAAATCAAAGTATGTATAAATATCCATATCATGAAATGAAGCCTTCCAAAAAGATGGAAGCTTTCCACTTCAATCAAAATATTGATATCACGTATGAGTGCTAAATAAGATGAGTGGAACAATCAATTCCTGCATAGCATGGGTATACATTCGCCTAAGAATGGGTTAACGAGTGATCGCAAGCATGATCTTAGGATAAGGATAAAATAATGCCATTTATAAAATCAAGTAAACCCATCCATACTGCATACAACCATACATATATATATATAATCGTGTCAGTAAAAGGAACTATATTTAACAAGCACTTAAAATCTTTACCTGGGATGCGTAGCATTTGTCATCCTAAATCACCCACGGGCTATATGGATTTAGATCCCTCTGCTGAAAGGGCCCAAGTGCGTGAAGCCGCACGACCGAAGAAATAACCTGGGATTACTAGTACATCCCCCATTGTAAAGTGTGACATCATGCACACAGTGACCTAGACCAAACCTTATATGGGAAAATATGAGTTTCCAATTTTGGTCCCTCCCGGGACCTCCACCTTTCACGGCTTTGCTACACCTTCCGCTTTAATACCCAATTAAAATAATTTCCATCCAACCAAAACATTATCCATTTATTAACCAAGGCCATTAGTGGTTGTATCATCATACCAACCATACTTGCAAGTACTATCCATACCAAACCATTTATAAACTAAGGGAACTTTCAAGTGCCCTTCCGTTTACCATATCAAACTACTTGGGGATCACCATGTACCCCACAAGAATCATAATTTAGCCTTTTTCATTTTCAAAGCATTTAAACCATGCATAATTCCTTTACCAAGGTATAAAATAAGCAAGAGTTCCATTAAATATACATTAATGCAATGAAATATTCTTATAAGAATTTTGTCAAACACCTTAGGGTCATAATATAACCAAAACCAATTACAATTATCATTAAACCATTACCATGCAATCCAATTATCCCAAAATACCATTAATCCAAAAAAACATAATTAAAACCATGGAAAACCATAATCAACGATTGATAATCAAAATCCCCCAAATCATATTTGAAAACCAAAAGTATACAATAATGAATCATGAAAACCAATAGTAAGAACCATGCCTATAATTGGAACTAACAATGAGGGAAAAGAACATGCCTTAATTAACAAACTAGATAGAGAGAAATCACCAACAAGATCCCAAATCATACCTCTAATAGAAAACCTACCTTTCTTGCCCCAAAATCTCTTGAGAGAATTATGGAGTGTTTAGGAATAGTTTCTAAGTGTTAATGAATATAATAATAAGGTAAATACTCTCCCAATTAGGTTAAAAGTCGTGGGTTCCTATTAGGTTAAGTGGGAAAATGTCCAGAATACCTCCACTTAAGTTGCACAAAATCCCGTCACAGAGATACGACTAACCCACATGAGTTGTACCCTTTGATATTAGTGGTACCCATCACTCATATCCTAAGCCTTAATCCTTGGACCCAACACTGTCCAATATATCACTCATCCAACCCAAGTCATATCCAGAGCATATGATCCATACCTTCAACCCGTACCCCTAGCAACTTATAAATATCAAGAGAATTGAACACTATCCATCATACGTGTGCAAGATATGACTCATATCCTGTCTTACAATTCAAGGTGAGCCACTCGTAGTCAAACTCAACTTAAGTTACCAAGTCTAAGGTTAGGTAAAGGAAAAACCCAAATAATATGATCCGTATTCCAACCATACGACTCATACCACCTAAGTCGTACCCATTCTAGTGACCAAATCCATCTCAATAATCAACATTGGTCAACTTATGATAGGTCCATATAATCCATACCCCAACATACGACTCATAACCTTGAGTCATATTGGGTTCGGAGAATGGAATTTTATGAAATTTTCTAAGGTCCAAAAACTAGGATGTTTCAATTTTCCTTCCATAACACCATGGTATGATCTTGACTTTAAGGTACTGTCATGGGAATTAATAATCCAATCTTCTTCTCACTTAGATTATGGAGCCATACTTCTAGGACTTTTTTACACAATCTAGTTGTATGATCATGATATCAATGCATGATTGTGGGAAAGATTCGTATGATTATCTCCTAAGAGTCCATACTTTTATTCAATCCATAATGGCATAGTACGTAGGGAATGGGTCTTCTTATGCCCTAAAGTCCAAAATTTTGCACTTTTTTTTAAACTGTTTGACCTGCAACTACACTAAGCACATCATATCCAAGTAAAAGTACCTTCGTACTAAAAAATATTCACAGCTTTAAGTATTGAAAGTATTGTAAGTTCACGACACATCAACACCCTTATCTTAGATTGTCTGTACATCCTCAGGTAAATAAAATACAACTATATTACCATGACGCTTAACTAAGAGAAGAGCTAAGATCCCAACAAAAATTATATTTTCATAAAACCATTTCAGCACGTATTACAAAAATTCAAGTCAACACCCTCTAATATCATCCAAACTCAACAAATATTATGTGTACACAACTCACTCACCATAACACGTTAGAATTTTAAAATGGCATTATAATGTCAACTGAAAACCCAATGCTTATATTGATGACATTACTCAAATGAGAAGCAACCTTAATACAACCCTAACGCCATCATGATAAAGAAGTCTATAACACTTAGGATATGCAATAGATGAAAACACAAGGATTGAGAAAAATCTCTCACTCTAAAAAAAGAAGTCATATTTTATGCATTTAAAACCAAAGGCTTTCCCTTATTGTCTTTACCTCAACTTTTAGATAGTCTGGTTAGGATCACTATATCACTTTTATTTGATTGTAATTTAGGCTTGTGATATGTGAGCTAATGCTAACATATTTGAGGCTTTTAACTAAGAATAATTGCGAAGTCTTAAGTAACTTTTGTCGGTTTTGATTGGTTTATGTTTGATTTTGCAGTTTAAGCTGATATGATAGAGAACCAACAAGAATGGAAGTAAAGAAGTTGAAATCTGAAGACAAGTGTGGCTGACGATATTTGTGATAAATCATCATCCCTGTGATAAGTTATCTAGTTCATCATCAGCAGTAAATAGAGAATTGGCCTAAGTTGAAAGATGTGATAGTATTTTGTGATAAGTCATAAAGGGTCTGATAAGCTATCAAGAATGTGGTTAGCTTGAGGTAGAACAGGAGAACTGAAATAGAGCTTTGACGATATTTTGTGATAGGCCATCACGGAGCTGATAAGTTGTCAAGTTTGTCATCAGCCTTAAACAGAAAGAGACAAAACTGAATAAGGAGTTGGCGACATTTGTGATAAGTCATCAGTCTCCTGATAGGCTATCACAAATGTCGTCGCCTAATCCGAGGGATTTCTGAATTCTATTATTATGTTTCCATAATTAGGGTAAACTATTTAAAGTTTTGTTTTAGGGTTTTCTGGAGAGTTCCGCGCATAGAGTTTTGACAATACTTTCGATATTTTCTCTCTAATTTCTTATCTTGTAAAAGAAAATACTTTGCAGAGATTATCATCATTATTCTGGGATTTTCCTTTGTGATCTAATTTGTGATTCACTAGTCATTATTCTTCTTGTGGTAAGTTTAACTTTCAAAGCATGAATACAACTTGTTGTTTTGATTTTAGCATTATGAGTGGCTAAATGCCTTTAACCTGAATTATGGGATCTAGGGTTAGGTCTTGATAAGGTGCTAAGTGTTCAAGATTCAAAAGGTGGTAGGATTTCTTGATAATTCTAAGGTTTTAATTAACGTCTGTTGGTTGCAAATAATAGATAACACATGCTTTGGTTTTCTTGAGAAAGAAATCAAATATAGTGGGAAGTGAGTTATCGACAGGGACTTGTAAATACTCTGTTTAATAATCAGCGCTATAACAAGGTTGGTTAACCTGAGGTAAAATCTGGAAAGTGAATATAAATTCCCTAAGTCTGAGAGGATTAGGTAATTAAATGCTTAAGTGGGTCGAGAGATATTTAAGCATATCATTGATAAAGATAACTTGTTGTCCTACCTACCGTGAGAATCTTGAACCACTGTTAGCATCTGTCAAGTACCGAAGGCCCTAGTGAACATAATTTTGGTTTTTCATAAACTCTTGATTACGAACACTAAAACTAACGTAACCAAAAATTGCTTGTTAAACTAAAAATCCCCCATTTCTGGAAACATCCAACTATCAGTTGATTAATTTACAAACGACTCATGTTCACACCATATTTCTTATGGGATTCGACCCTTACCTAGTTGGGTTTTATAGTGACAATGATCGCTTACATTCTCATTGAGAGGTGTTGTTTGAGTGTTATAAAAAATGGCACCGTTGCCGGGGAATACGATTGTAAATTAAAGTTTGTGTGCACAAATTGACTGTTAGTTAAGTTTCCTAGTTTTACGTTTATTTGTTGTTTTTGTTTATTTGCAGGATCTTTATAGTGTATGCCAAGAACCAAAAGTTTCAAAGAACCACTATTACCACTTAATCCGAAACCGCAACGAATTGGAAGTATGGCAGAACAGTAAGCGGTTGATAGACTGGCAGCCTTAGCTCAAGCTCAGGTGAATGTGCAAAATGTTGGGTAACAAGAACGGTATCCAAACCTTGAGGATGAAGATTTGGGAGACGAGCAGTTTCTGAATCTTGGTAACCCAAGGCGTGCAGAGCAGATAGCTGCACCAGTACGGTGTAATGTTCACAGGAACCGTCCATTTCGAGAAAGAAAAGATTACCAGCCGGTCCAGTATGATCTCAATGAAGATGATAATAGAATGGAAGGAGCAGGTGCAACGGGTGCAATCATTCCTCCACCGTTGGCACCTGGGGCCAAGTTCAATATTACGAATACTATGATCCAACTCCTCAATCTGAAGGGGTTGTTTGGTGGCCTTCCTGGGGATGACCCAAATTTGTATCTGGTGAATTTTGTCACCATCTGTAAATATTTTGATAACCCAGGAGTGGGCCAAAATGCTATCCGGTTGAGATTGTTCCCATTGTTTCTGTCTGGGGAGGCAACTTTATGACTAAATGAGCTGATGCCCAATTCTATAACAAACTGGAGGTAGTTGAAATAATCTTTCCTAGAAAGGTTCTTTCCACCTTCCAGGAGGGTACAGTTGAGGGACGAGATCAGCAACTTTAGGCTGCTCCCGACAGAAGCCTTGCATGAAACCTATGAAAGATTCAAGAAAAAACTGACATAGTGTCCGAACCACAACATGATGGGCATATATTTAATGTAGACTTTGTATAGGGATCTTAACTCTGTTATAAAGATAATTGTAGACAATGCTGGTGGTGGTTCATTTGTTGATCTTACATTCCCAGAGGCTTCATAGATGCTGGACAGAATGACCAAATAGAGTCGGTCATGGCATACCAGAGACTCTATGATGGCCAGCCCCACTTCTTTTGTAGGTATTACTGTGGAACAATGCAGAAGAGAAGAGGAGCGTGACCAAGACATGGCTCACCTGAAAACACAGATGGACTTTCTAACCAAGCACTTTCTATCAGGAAAAGTTGAGAAGGTGAAAGCTGTGGGATCTCAAGATAGGATTGAGGCTGATGCAGATGAAGAGGCTAACTATGTTAATAATCAGGGGGGTTTTGAGCAATAGCCAAGGGAATCAAGGTCAGAACTTTTATGATAAGCCTGGTTATAAAGATAGGAAGAAAGGAAATTAGAGGAATAACAATGATAGAAGTGGGTTATATGTTCCTCCTGGAAATCATGAGGCTGTTTCAACAAGTTCTGAAAAGATGTCCATGGAGAAAATGATGGCTAAGTTGTTGAAGGGAGTGGAGTCTACCAACTATGGTGTGATCAACATGAAGACCGATCTGACATCCATCAGTCAATTAGTGTACATACACTCCACCGCAATCAAATATTTGGAGCAGCAGATGAGCCAACTTTTCACTGTATTCAACCAGAGGAAAAGCAGAACATTACCGAGTGATACGGTCCAAAATCCGTGGATGATAGCTCATGCATGGCTATTACCACTAGGAGTGGTAAGATGTTACTGACCCTTTTGTGGGAAAATCTATAGCTGATGAGGTAGTTGTTGATGAACTGGAAGAAGGTGATCCAGTGGAGTCTAAAAAGCTGGACAATTCTGATGATGCTCCGGAAAAAGGTAAAGAGAAGGAGAAAGAGGTAGTTCTGAAAACTATCCCAAGACCACCATCTCCCTTTAATCAATGATTAAAGAAGAAAATGGACGAGGAAAAATTCAGTAAATTCATGGCAATGCTCAAGCAATTGACAATAAATATTCCTTTGGTTGAGGCACTTGAGGAAATGCCAGGATATACAAAGTTTATGAAAGACCTTGTGACTAAGAAATGTAAGGTTAGCCATGAACCAAAGGACAATATCCTTCATTGTGGATCTATCTCTACAAGCTCTTTAGTGTAGAAAAAGGCAGATCTGGGAGAGTTTACCATCCCGTGCACTATTGGTTCCCTGAATTTCAAAAAAGCACTATGCGATTTGGGAACCAGTATAAACCTAATGCCACTTGATGTGTACAAAAAACTGGGTTTGGGGGATCCTACTCCAAAAAATATGCAGTTAGTGATGGATGATAGGTCTGTGAAGCGGCCTGTGGGCATATTACATAATGTCTTGGTTAAGGTGGCCGATTTTATTCTACCTACTGATTTTGTAGTCCTGGATTGCAAAGTGGACTTTGAAGTTCCCATCATCTTAGGTTGACCATTCCTTGCAACTGGCCGAGTGATAGTAGACATGGAGCTGAATGAGCTGAAGTTCAGGCTCAATGACAAAGAAACACGTTTTGAAATACGCTCATCCATGACTCAACAAAAAAATGAGTGTTTTCTCAATCGTTGACGTATTATATGAAGATGGTAAAGGGGTATTAACAGGTTGTCTTGGCAAATTCTGAGTAGTCAAGATAACTAAGTCATGCCGCGACATTAAATCAGGTGCTATTGGGAGGCAACCCAAAATTTTTATACTTTAGTAAATTATTTATTTTTGTAGTAGGTTATAGTTCAAAGAAGGTGGAATCGATGTATTCATCCAAGTGCCCTTGACGTCATTTTTGACGGGCTGTCACGATTGTGATAAGTTGTCAAATTTTTCATCAGAGACCTCTGCTCTGAAAAAGGGTCTGTCAAGGCTGACGACATTTGTGATAAGCTATCAAAATTGTGATGACTTATCAGAAATATTGTCACAAAAATCCCAACATTAGCTGAAACTATGGGCCAAATTAAAAAGACCCCACCCGACCCACAGCTTGGCCTTTCCACCTTCCCGCTTAGTTTTTAATTCCTTTAAGTTATTTTTCTTCCATACTTAGAATATTTTCTTCCCTTCTTTGAACTCCTCCCAAGTAAAAAAAGAAGCAAGTTTCCTTGTGTGTGTGGGTTTGCAATTAAAATCAAGAACTTATTCTTATTTACTCTTGCTCGTGTAATCATATTGAAGGCTCCCATCAGGTATGCTCGAAATTTAACTTTTCTTTTCAAATGGTAAGTGATAGATTGATGACAACCCAAGTTCCCAACAAGCTTGAACCAAATTCAACTAGCAAAAAGGGCTAAAAATCAAAACTAGGGTTTGCTGTGCAAGCCTAAGGCTTATAAGCTCAACTCAAAAATGAAAATCGAGTGGATTTTAAGGAAAAATAGGACCAAAAATTGAGTTAAAGTCAAAGTAAAGTTCTGATAAGAGCTGACGACTTTTATGATGAGCTATCACAACTGTGATGACTTATCAGAAATGTTGTCAAAGACTGCTAAGAATGAAGTAGGTTCTGTGTAGAACTGGCGACATTTGTGATAGGTTATCATATTTGTGATGACTTATCAAGAAATGTCGTCACACCTGGGACCTGAAGCATTACTAAACCCTTTCAAGGGGTGTGGAATTTTAATGATCGATGTGTTTGTGTCTTTAATCTTGAGGGCCACCTACTGTTTTTTCTCTTGCTACAGGTCTTGAAATGGCACCCAAAGGAAATAAATGAAAATCCCCAAAGAAAGTGACCAAGGGAAGTGTATCTCGAAAACTTTTCAATGAAGAGTCTGATTATAAAGAGGAAGGGCCTCTTCTCAGAAACCAAAAGAAGAAGCAAAGCTCTAAAAAGACTCCACCACCCCCACCAGTTGGGGTGGAGGAGACTGAAGAACGTGACACTGAGCCAACAACATCCGAGCATACAACTTCTGAGAAGCCGACCTCTGAGTAAAAGAGTCTAAACATGCTGCATCTGAAGAGCATGATTCAGATCAGCCTGAGTCTGAGGAACATGAGTCTAGGAAACCTGAATCCGAGGGACCATCAACTGAGTCCCCCTCTACTGAGCCACAAGATGATAAAAACTATCCAATTCGGGGAACTATGGTCAAATGCAACAATCCTGAAGTCAGAGATAACACTAGATGGCAGATTCCAAAAGATCAGAAAATTTTCTTTGATGGGCTTCACAGAACAAACAGAAGAGCTGTCAAGAGGCCAATATTTGAGGACTGCTAAGGGGTTTAGCAAGTACCCGGAAGTGGAGCAGAAATTTCATGGCTATGATTTGGGATAGACTACACGAGGAGGAAATTCATTTTGTCCTATACTAGTTAGGAAGTTCTATTCAAACTACCAAGATCACTTGGAAAACATATGTAGAGAAGGAGAGAAAGCAGCTGACCAACCTTTGTTGGATAAAATTCTTGTGCGCGGCGTAATAGTGGATGTTTCTGAAGCAACAATCAACAGGTTCCTTTATGGCCCAAACTTCACTCCTCAGGCCACTTCACCTACTTTCTATGCCTGGTTGAAGCATTAAAAAAATCAACGGAATTGGTTAGCCACTCTCATAGCCGATAGAGAATAGAAATGACTAACAAATCTGAGTGGAAGGATTTTCAAGGCCTCTCTGAATTCAGAGGCAAGATTTTGGTGGGGTATTGTTCGTACTTGGTTGATGCCCACAGATGGTGATAATATTATCAAGGATGATAGAGCAATATTAGTCACAAGTTTTATGGCTAACCTCAAATTGAATTTTGGAGAGATTATTGTCGAAGAGATAAAAATTCGTGTCTCGAGGTCTGATATAACATATCCCTTCCCTTGTTTAATTACAAGGTTGTGTAGGGCAGTAAATGTGCTGAAGATTGTGGGGATAGAAGAAGAACTCCTTGCCAAGAAGACCCATAATCCTATTAGAAATGAGGAAAATCAGTCGAGGCTAATGTTTGACAGGGGTACAGAGATTCACACTGACCCATTGGTCACAGGTACTAGTTCAGTGCCTAATGCAGAGATGCCTGAATCTGAAGTTGTACCTCCAACATCCGCAACAATGGTAGAATCATCAGTGCCCAGAACTGAGACAATTACTCCAGCGGCAGTGCCTACAACAGAATTTTCCTTCAACCTTAAGAATTTTAGAAGTGTAGCAAAATAGTCTAAGTGGTGCGAGGCTCATCTTAAACTCTTTGCCAAGAAATTTGCAGCTGCAGTAGACAAGAGGGTTAAGGCTGCACTCGAGCCTTACAAGGCTCTACCGAACTGGATTGATGAGTTGGAGAACTGCTTCAATGCTCAGTTGAGATAGAGGTCTGCTCCAGAGATGGAATTATTCAGATAAGACCTAGATAAAGTAAAGGCAGAAGTTGGAAAGCTACAGCAACACCACTTTATGGCGTCAGTAGACCCGGTAGCTGAGGATTCTGAGGGATAAATCCCAATGCTTGATCTCACATAGGAGACAGCGAAGAAAAAGAAAAAAAGGTGAGAAGAAAGGCAAAGGAAAAAGAGAGAGACCCGACAGTGATGAAGAAAGAAAAGAAAGAAAAGAAAAAAAGAGGTAAATAAAGAAGTCTAAAAAAGAGGACATGAAGAAGACAAAGATTAAGTCGTTAGAGGACAATGAGAGATGAGAGACAACCATCCAAGCGAGAGCAGTAGGTGCCTCTACCAGTAGGCCTTCAGGGACTGATAGACCAGCTGCACCAGAACAGTTCAAGGCTCCTGATAGAGATGCAGCAGCAAGGTCAGGAACCCATGACCCCGGGATTGATCCATTCCAAGTATACTCTAACCCTTCGTTCAAATTTTCTTTGATTTTAAGTTGAGGGTGTAGAGTAAATTGTTGTAAAATATTATAGCCGATTAGGAGAAATACTTTTACTTGAGGCAGTTGAATTGTTTTATGATTTTTGTACACCTATTCAAGTGGTCTAATTTGGTAACTGTGTGATTTGCATTCAAGTGTGACCACTGAGCATCTTTGTATGTCATTAGTTCTAGTAACATAGTAATCATTGCTAAACAGTTGCATGAACTGAATGAGTCTTAGCTTGTGATATGCTTGTGTTCCATGTGTGTGTGAGGAAATACTTAACTCCCTCTATTTGCTAAAGACAGAACTTGTCCGGTTAGTCTTACCTAGGCTGAAGGATAGGGGTTAGGAAAGGATCATAGGCCATTTTAATTTTAGCTCACTTTAGCCTAAATGACCTTCCCTATCTGCATAATATCCCTTAATCCCTGTTTTGAGCCTAATTAGCCTATTTCTTTGTATGGCACTTGTCACCTTCACATTTAGATCATAATAAACCTATTTTGGCCCTGGTACTCCTTGGACACTGTGCACCTTGACTTAGGAAAATGGCCTAAGTTGAGGGTGGATATCATAGGGGTGCGTGATATAAAATGAGTATGAAGAAAGGTAGCATAAAAAAGGAATAAAAAGCTGGGTGCAGAAGAAAGGGCAAGAAAAAGAAAAATTATAAAAATGAATAAGTAATTGAGAAAAGACTGTGCCCAGCCTAAATAAGTGTGATCAAGGGAAGATAAGAGAGGAAAAGGCTAATTAGTGTAACCCCAAAAATCTAGTGTAATGTCAAGGAGGCTTAGTCACTTTAAATACCATCGAGTATTCTACCAGCCTCTAGCCTACATTACAAGCCTAAGAGAAGTCCTATAGTGATCCTAATGGACCTATCTGAAGATCTGGGTAATGAAAATAAGGGCACACCTATGGTACTTGGCATACACTAATTGGAACTTCGTTATGAGAGTGAGTGTTTTAATTCTCCCCATGGTTACATATATAATTATTGATATGAGAGGAGGGGGATTTCTTTACTGTGAGGGCACACTGGTTACATTACTAGTTACTGACTTATTCGGGTAGTGTAATAATGGTCTATGCATGGTTGTTATAACTGAATTGATGTCGTATCTTGATTCCTGTGTGTTGCATTGGTGTTCTTCATTGTTCTTGAATTGAGTGACCTTGGAGATGGTGAAAGTGGTTTGAGATAATATGGATGATTGACTGCCAAATGTTCCTTGTATTCTCTTAGTTGTGTTAAGTTGCTTGAGGACAAGCAATTGTTTTAAGTTAGGGGTGTTGATATGTGAGCTAATGCTAACACATTTGAGGCATTTAATTAAGAATAATTGCGAAGTCTTAAGCAACTTTTGTCGTTTTTGATTGGTTCATCATTGATTTTGCAGTTTAAGCTGATATGTTAGAGAACCAACAAGAATGGAAGCAAAGAAGTTGAAATCTGAAGACAAGTGTGGCTGACGACATTTGTGATAAGTCGTCAGCCCTGTGATAAGTTATCAAGTTGGTCGTCAGCAGTAAACAGAGAATTGGCCTAAGTTGAAAGATGTGATGACATTTTATGATAAGTCGTCAAGGGTCTGATAAGCTGTCAAGAATGTCATCAGCCTGAGGTAACACAGGAAAACTGAAGCAGAGCTTTGACGACATTTTGTGAGAGGCTATCACGGAGCTGATAAGTTGTCAAGTTTGTCGCCCGCCTTAAACAGGAAGAGCCAAAACTGAAGAAAGAGATGACGACATTTGTGATAAGTCGTCAGCCTCCTAATAGGCTATCAAAAATGTCGTCACCTAATCCGAGGGATTTCTGAATTCTATTATTTTGTTTCCATAATTAGGGTGAACTATTTAAATCTTCATTTTAGAGTTTTTTGGAGAGTTCCGCACATGGAATTTTGACAATACTTTTGATATTTTCTCTCTAATTTCTTATCTTGAAAAAGCAAAATACTTTGAAGAAATTATTATCATTATTCTGGGATTTTCCTTTGTGATCTAATCTGCGATTCACTAGTTATTCTTATTCTTGTGGTAAGTTTAACTTTCAAAGCATGAATACAACTTGTTGTTTTGATTTTAGCATTATGAGTGGCTAAATTCCTTTAACCTGAATTATGGGATCTTGGGTTAGGTCTTGATAATGTGCTAAGTGTTCAAGATTCAAAAGGTGGTAGGATTTCTTGATAATTCTGATATTTTAATTAACATTTGTTGGTTGCAAACAATAGATAACACCTGCTTTGGTTTGCTTGAGAAAGAAATCAAATATAGTGGAAAGTGAGTTATCGACAGGGACTTGGAAATATTTCGTTTAATAATCAGCGCTATAACAAGGTTGGTTAACCTGAGGTAAAATCTGGGTAGTGAATATAAATTCCCTAAGTCCGAGAGGATTAGGTAATTAAATTCTTAAGTTTGTCAAGAGACATTTAAGCATAACGTCGATAAAGATAACTTGTTGTCCTACCTACCATGAGAATCTTGAACCACCGTTAGCATCTGTCAAGTACCGGAAGCCCTAGAGAAAATAATTCTAGTTTTTCATAAACTCTTGATTACGAACACTGAAACTAACGTAACCAAAAATTATTTGTTAAACTAAAAACCCCCCATTTCTGGAAACATCCAACTATCAGTTGATTAATTTTCAAACGACTTACGTTCACACTATATTCCCTATGGGATTCGACCCCAACCTAGTTGGATTTTTTATTGACAACGATCGCTTACATTCTCAATGAGAGGTCTAGTTTGAGTGTTATCAACTTAGAGGCAAGTATGACACATATTGTTAAAGTGCCTCATTTCTCCTAGGCACTACGCTATTTTTTGGCTCCATTTTTTCTACTTTCTTCTATTCTTTTCCCTTTCTCCAACTTTTTAGATCTCGGGTGCGATTTTATTTTCATAACTTCCCCTTTTAAATGCAAACTTTTTTCCTTTTTCTTCTTTTCTTATTTTTCAATTTTCCCTTCTTTTTATACCTTTCTATCTTTTTTTTCTTCTTCTTTTCAAAACATACCCCACCTAAATTCTTTTTTCTTTTTCTCAGTTTTCTTCATACCCAGTCATTTACCACCTTACGATAGCCACTCTCAACTTAGGTAGTTTGCCTGAGTTGAGGTGTATAGTGCCCAAGGAGACTTGGGACAAAGCAGGTTCATTGTAAATAATAGGAAAGGTGAATACACTAGTTCAAAGAAAAGGTCTACTTAGGCTGAAATTTGAGATGAAGGAGTATCACATTTATTCGGTAGGATTTTTAGGATTTTAGTGGAATATTTAAAGAACAACCTATGATTATTTCCTAACCTCCTATACTATGACTTTAGCAAAACTAACCAGGCAAGTTCTAGATTGCACACATACACCAACTAGGTAAAACCTCACACACACTTATGTTCTAGGTATTCAGTCAACTTATATGGTTCTTGCAAGTTAGTTTGTGGTTATCAATTTCATAATTATAATACCATTATGAGATCCAACAATATTTTTCACAGTTCAGATAAGCACACAACACAAAATACCAAAATTTGAAGGGCTGCCATTAAATGATTCAAAACAAGTTTGCATGTTTTTTTTTTAATTTTGACTACACCAACTTCTTTTATTCTCCACTTGATTACACACATAACACAAAAAAATACAAAAACACCAATAAAAACACCTAAACATGTTGTTTCTAACCAGATATCATAGTTGATAAAAAAGAAACACAATAAAAATCATCGATTATGGTACACCCCCACCCCCAACATGGAAATCCTACAATATCCCCATTGCACAAAAAAATATAAAAAGTAAAAAATAGGGTTAGGGACATACCTATGGCATACTAGATGCTAAAAGTACTTTGATCAGGTCGGGTCATAGATAAGCTCATCTAATCTACACAACTCTCATAGCCTCGACTGTGGTTGTGGCACTCTTAGATAAGTAGACATTAATGGAGGTCGGTGCACTCAAAAAATGTCAATACAAGGAAACTATCCAGACCCTCACCACTCTAAACAACCACCTCAATAGTAGGTATGATCTTAACACCCTCTAGAATATATTCCTCGAAGGTCTGCTCACTCATTTTTCCTTTCTTTTCTCTATTGATGTTTCTAAATTCATTCATGTTAGTGTGGTTGACATTATATCTGTGCACCTAAGGTGCCATACGATGTTCCTAACTCTCTTATTTCATAGCAGCCAAATGCATTGATGATAATGCATGTCCAATTGATGAGGGTGGGGCCACTTGTAGGACTAGATATCCTCTTAGGTGTTTTTTTGTCATGTATCTTTTCCTTAGAGTTTTTTCTTAGTAGATCTGGCATGTTTAGGTCATATTATGTTTTTGTTTTGTGTGTTGTGTTTTTGTACAACTAAGAGAAAATGAGTATTTAAGGAAAATTGATGCATTTTGTTTTGATTTTTGATAAAAATGAAACCCCTCCCAAAAATGTATTTTGGACTATGTGATGTTTATATACATGTGACCATAGTGAAACTTGTTATGTGATCTGAGGTTGATTTATTCACCTCAACGTTGCTATCCGAGCTTATTTAGCCTTGTTTTGAGGACTTATCTTGTGCTTAATGAGTAAATCTTTGTATAATTGAGAATATAAGTGTTAAAATACTTGACTATAATGTTTAAGGTGTGTTTCAAATAAGTTTGGAATTAATTTGGTCACTTAGAATTTAGACGAAAAAACTAGTGTTACTAGCTTGAGCTATGTGTTGTTTTAGTTGATCTTGATGAATTATAGTGTGTGTAAGGAGTTACTAAGGGTATTATTATGTAATTATATTATTAATAACTTGTTTATAGTGTTTATGGTTCAATTGAAACAAGCCAAGAGACAAAACAATAGTTAATGGTAAAAAGGACAAAACTATTATTCTTAGCTTAAACTTCTAGTTCATCATCTTGGATTGTATTTGGTTTTGAGCTCTAATTTGTGGTGTTTTATTCTATAAGATTCTTGTTGATTTTATAATGATGATATATGGATGATATAAAAGATTTCAATCAACTTAAAACATCACCACAAGGCTTGGAATGGATGGACAAAAGTACGGGACAAGACTTGACCAAAATTGGACGTTTTGGAGTCATTGGCGTGCCACGAACCTTAGACACCATGTTAGGGTACATGACACACCATTGGGGGAATCCTAAATGAACAATTAAATTATTTCACCTAGATATTGGCATGCCACATACCCTAGGCACCACAATAAGGTCCGTGGCACATTGTTGTGTCAAAATCGACAATTTTAGTCCTACTATAAATTGGACATTTAAAAATTATGTTACACACCTTGGACTACCTTGAAACTTTTAGAGAGGTTGGATAAAACTTTAATTATGGTTTTTATTTCATTACTTTTATTTTTATAAATTTTAACATGCATTTAATCATTACGATTACAACTATGTCCATGAGCTGCTAAACACTTTTTTCCGGGGTTAAGGCCAAGAACATGATTACTCTTGTTATGAATTGATTTTTTTTAATTATTTATCATATTTGAATGTATATTTATCCTTTTTTTTTTACTATTTAAGGATTATATACCCTTATAATACATCCATAGTCATCTTATGAGCCCGAAAGAAGGAACAAGAGGATAGTATGTGGGGATAAATAGAATAGGTTTGTAATATTCTATAGAATGAAATTATAATTTGAATTTAGGATAGGAATATACCTAATTTACCTATTTTTTTTACTTATAGTATGAAATATGAATGCATTTGACCTAGTTCTCGCATTCCCACTCAATGATGTAATTGTGGGTCTAAGTTAGATAGGTTATTAGAGGCTCGAAAGACAATAATCATAATATCAACCCTGTGAATAAACAACCAAGATAAGTAACCTAACCAATGAATTTCAATATAATAGTATGATTGTTCATAGATCCTTAACCCTAGGTTTCTCCCTATTGATTGTCCAAATACTTTATATTACCATATTATTTTAGTTTACATTTAGTATTAACTTTCCTACTTTGTTGGTTACCTTTGTATCAAGTAAATCTCAATAGTTAAACTTGAATTGGATATTTGTTAACATAAGTCCCTATGGTATCAATACTTGGCTTGTAAAAGACTACTTTACTACTTGGTGGGACCACGTACACTTGCGTGTGCACTTGGGTGCAACATTATGGCATTAGGATTAGGGACAAAATAATCATAGCTAGGTTTTTTATGAATTAGATAGGTAGTATTTTGTGACGCAAACTTGTACCATAATTGTGTGAGATGCTTACTTAGTTCCCTTTGTGTATGAAATCCAAAACTTACCCGGTTAGTCTTGCCTAGGTTGTAGGATAGTCGATTAGGAAAGGATCATAGGCCGTTCTTGAAATTAGTCCACTTTTAGACTAAACAACCTTCCAAATCTGAATAGGTATCCCTTGATCCCTATTTTAGTCTATATAGACTATTTTTCTTGTTTCATGTTTAACTTTCCCATTTTACTTACAATGAACCTATTTTGGCCCTAGTCCTCCTTGGACATTGTGCACCTTAACTCAGGAAAATTGCCTAAGTTAACGGTGCTTATCATAGGGGTGCATGGTTAGAATTAGGTATACGAAGGGTGGAAATAAGAGAAAAGAAAGTAGGGTTTGGTGTGGCAGATAAACAAAGGAAAAAACAAAAGAAAGATTGAAAATAAATAAATAAGTGAAATGGAACCCAACCTGAATAAGCAATGAAAAAAATAAAAAGGAAGAAATAAGGGCGGAATAAAAGAAAAAGTGGTTGATAAGTGGACCCCCAAAGTAATTGTAGTGCCAAGGAGACTTAGTCACTAAATTCTCATATGTACCATACCATCTTCCAAGCGTACGTTACAATCTGAGTAAAGTCCTATAGTGATCCTAACTCGATTATCTAAAAATTGCGGTAAAAAATAAGGGCAAGTCTATAGTATTCTGTGCACATTGTTGGAACTTTTTTATGAGTGTGCGTGTCTCATGATCTCCCTTGAATTAACATGCATGATTCTATTTAGTGAGTGGAACTTATTTGCTGTGAGTGCACTTGGGTTGTGTTGCTAACTACTTATTTGTTCGGGTAGTGTAATTTGTACATATGAATGGTTGTTTGTTGTTAATGTAATACCATATCTTGATTCCTTGTGTCACATTATTGTGATACATTGATCCACACAGTTGGTTTTAAAATATTATAGGATGGGAAAATGTTCTTGAGCTTAAAGTGAAATTGACTGTCGATGGTATCTTAGATTTCTCATGGTTAAGTGTTGTTGTGTTATTTTGTTGTGTTTTGTTGCATGAGGACATGCAAACATTCTAAGTTGAGGGTGTTGATGTGTCATGGTTTCATGTCATTTTTATGCTTAAGACTGGAAAATATACAAGTACTTAGGTCTATTTTGGGGATATGACGTGTTTTTCTGTTTAGTTTACAGAAAACTAGGTTTTGGGACCTAACTGGAAGAAAAAGAAGTTGAAAGATAAAAAGTGGCTACCTACGCTAGCAGCTACCTAGAATAGGTGCCACCTACCTAGCGTAGGTAGGGTGGCTATAATACCCCAGGTTTTGGATTTTGAAATTTTTAAGTGTTGTTAACACTGTCGTGACTACGACTAAGGTGATGAGTTGTTATCACACATCACATGTCATAGAATGAGACTCATGGTCTCACTAATGAGTTTTCCCAGAAGTCTACTTTGATCACGATTTTTCATGAGTCATTAGGTCAGGTCAAGAGTCGTGGTGAGTGACTCATAACCATAATAGTGAGGTGGTCTAGATGTACTACATTGACCACAAGTTGATGTCATGAGTCGTAACATCATACAATGAGTCATAGTGAGTCACTCATGGCCATAATAGTGAAAGATAGAAATTTTACATTCAGGTCATGAGTCCAGGCAATGACTCATGGTCAGATCTCACGAGTCGTTACTTGGACCATGATGACAAAGCCCAATTTTCCTGCACGTTTTTATTAAGGGATTTTTGGTCTTTTTTCATCCTTTACTCTTTACCCACGACTTGAAAACACTCCAAGGGTCCCTTTAATATTAGTTAATCAAATCAAAACATTACTCTTTCCTCACAAAATTCCAAGTCAAGAGAAAACTAGGGTTTTCAAGAAATTCAATCTTCAAGCATCAAACTCTGAATTTATTTAAATTCTTGTGTGTTTCAGGCATGTTTCTCATCCCTAAACTTATATTTTCATTATGGCATGAATTGATTTAATAATCTTGTGGTTTAATTGTGGGATTGAAAATTAGGTTGAGTGGTTTTAATGGTAATCACTTGAATTGATTTTCCCCATGGTTTTAAATGCATTGTTTATACTTTAATTAATGATATGGGGATGAATTGGGGAAATATGGTATGTTTGAAATAGGGAACATGAGTTTCCCCAAATTTATGTATTTTTCTTTGGAATTGGCATTAACCTTAACCTACTTTGTAATTTGGATTTTGGAACATGGATATATGCATGATTTTACTTACTTTTGGAACCTGACATTGCATTAAATGATAATGGAAAATAAAAATAGATTTTAAAGGCCTTGGTAATGGTTTTGGATTTTTAAATGGAACCTTTGGATTCAAATTTGTTAATTTATTTGGAACGACATAGTTGGATTTAGCTTGCAAACATAATTAGTATGACCATACCAAACGGTAAATGCCTTAACAAATGACTCCTGGATTAATAGTTGGGATTATGTTCAAATGTTTTAATTTGGTCTTAAGGGGGTTGTATAACCCACCGTAAAGGTAGAGGTCCCTGCAGGACCAACACTAGAAACCACATTTATTGGCATGGGGATCTTTATGACCATGTGCATAGTTCACACATTATAAATATTTTTTGGATGGTTGGAGCATTGTTTCCTCTATACCTCCCTCGAATTATCTTATTTCATATGGCTAACACGCGTTGGGACCCTTTCAGTAGGGGAAGAAAAACCCATATAGCTCGTGGGTGCCCTTAGGACGGATAGAGCAACACAATCCAGGTTAATATTTTAAAATATCATGTTCATGACCTTGTACCCTATCCCGACATCTTATATATGTATGTATGAATGTGAGCATGTGGTTTTGACTGATTTTGGACATGACAATATTTTATCCCTTTCCTGAGTTACATGTCAGTACTTATCCCATTAACCGTCCCTAGACGCTGCATCATTTCATGATGTAGGGTCCCAGGGTTTTTTGTTGCCCTTGTGTAGTGTTAGGTGATTTGATTCATTGGTTGGTCTACTTTGAAGTGGTGATCCTCCATCTTATGGAAGGCCAGTCATTTTTTTGGTTTCATTATTTTTCCTTAGTATCTTATTTTGGATTCTTTTGGTCATGGTAGGGGGCATATCCCAACTGATTTGGTATTCTAGGTTTTTTAGAGGCTTTCATGGATAAGTGTAGGTTGGATGTTTGTTTTGATTTGTAGAACTTAAATTCTATTATCTATATTTTTTATTATCATATTTAGATTGTCTTCTGTTGTATTCTTATATTGTGTTCTGGATGTTAGGCTAAGGGGGTGGTCTACGACTTAATGTGGGGTTGAGATACCCGTCATGACTACACTCTGGTTTAGATCATGAAAATCTTAGTAACAATGCACAGTTCAGGGTCTTTAGGTGTCCACAGAGCCTTGTCGAGTAGAGTCCGTTTTAGGGATGTGTAGCATGCGACACTAATAAAGGGGATGCTACGAGGCATTTAGGAATACTTTCCTTCATTGTGTTCTAGTTTGGTATATAGAGTCTAGTTTCTTGAACTTCTCTAACTCCTAGCTTACTTGCATTTCAGATCATACCTCCTCAAAGATTTGATGCTCGTAAAAACTCTTCTAGAACCTCTGCCCCGCCTGAGGGAAATATGGATGGAACTCGCCCTATCTATAGAGTGCATACCCTGTATAGGGTCCCCTCTCCTAATTTCACTACCCCATGTGGAGTTCCAACAGTCCCTACTAGTCCTCCTTAGGCTTACTAGTCTGATAATACTTATGCCCAGACGCATCATGGAGATGTGTCTAATATAGAGGGTTGCTAGTCTATTAATCTACTTACTCAATTAGTAACATCTCAGCATTGTTATTCTGATCGTGTTGGTTTTGTTTCTCCTTCATCTGAAGTCACTTGGGTTGACTAGTTATTAGGTTGAATTCCCCGAGCTTTATGAGCTTTGAGGTTGAGGAGGATCTTCAGGGGTTTGTGGATGAGATGGAGAAGATTTCTAAGGTGATGTATGCTACTAATTCTGAAGGTGTGGAGTTTGTTGTTTATCAGTTAAAAGATATAGCTTATCATTAGTATGAGTAGTGAGAGCAGTTGAGTGGTGATGATGCTGAGCCAGCCGAGTAGGATGAGTTTTTAGGTGTCTTCCTAGATCCTTTCTTTCCTCAGGAGTTGAGTGAAGCCAAAAATGAGGAGTTTGTGAATCTGAAGCAAGGTAAGAAGAGTGTGAAAGAGTATTCCTTTAAAGTCCAGCAGTTGGTATCTAGCATGAGATCTAAGATGAGGAAGTTTGCTTTTGGGTTGTCCTATGACTTGGTATTGGAGTATAAGGCTGCAGTGTTGAACAATGATATAGACATCTCAAGGCTTGGGGTTTATATAAAACAAGTAGAGGATGAATAGAAAAAGCAGGAAAAGATAGCAGAGAGGCAGACTAAGAATTTTAGATATTCAGAGCAGGGTGCAGGGTATCAGAACAGTGGGAGAGATAATGGACAGTGGACCAAGAAGAAGACTTGGGGAAATTCTAGTTCATATTCATCGGCTAGTGCTCCTTACCCTAAGCGATCTGGTGATCGTCATTATAAGGCTAGCAGTGGTCCTAAGGCACAGAGAGCCTATTCTCAGGCTGGTGTTGCTCAGTCGTCCCTACCATATCCTCCTTGCCGATTTTATGGACAACTTTATCGTGGTTATTGTAATGAGGGGAGGAACTTGTGTATCAATTGTGGTCAGCCTAGACATATGTAGAGGAACTGTCCTGTAGCTAGGGTAGCCACTGGAGCTAATAAGGTTTCGATTTCCACTTCTTTGGCTCCTGCACCAAAAGGTGCCATTTTGGGTACCGGTACTGGCCGAAATTATCTCTATGCTCTTGCACCCTCCAGGAATCTGAGGCATCCCCACACATTGTCACTTATATGTTATAGTTCTTCTCCCGTAATGTTTACTGGTTGCTTGAACTGGGTTCTACCCTTTATTATGTGACCCCTTATGTGGCGTACATTTTGGGTTTGGTCTTGAAAATACTTTCGACACCTTTTCTATGTCTACTATGGTGGGTGACTCTATAGTTGCTAGAAATATCTATAGGGTTTTTTTGGTGTCTATCTTCCATAGGGAGACATTGGTTGATCTGATAGAGCTTGACATGTTAGGTTTTGATATAATATTGAGGATGGATTGGCTTTTATTTGTATTATGCTTCTCTGGATTGTCGGACCCAAAAGGTCAATTTCCTAATGAACCGATACTTGAAACGGATGGAAATTCCTTAGTACCAAAAGGGTGGTTTATTTCTTATCTGAAAGCCTGAAAGTTGATTTCCAAAAGGTGTATGTACCATTTAGTTTGGGTCAAGGATTCTAATTTTGAGAGTCCCTCTTTGCAATCTGTTCCTGTGGCAAATGAGTTTCCTGAAGTTTTCACCGACAATTTTCTTGGAATTCCTATCGATAGGGAAATAGACTTTGGGATTGATCTTCTACCAGATACCCTTCATATTTTAGCTCCTCCTAATAGGATGGCTTCAGTGAAATTAAAGGAGATAAAGGAGTAGCTAAAGGACCTTCTTGATAAGGATTTCATTCATCCTAGTGTTTCTCTATGGGGTACTTCTATGCTTTTTATGTGAAATAAAGATGGATCTCTTTGGATGTGTATAGATTATCATCATCTGAATAAGGTCACAGTGAAGAACAGGTATCCTTTTCCTTGAATTAATGATCTTTTTGACCAACTTCAGGATCCTAGATGTTTCTCTAAGATTGATCTTCATTCAAGTTACCATTAGCCCTAAATTATCGCCTCCTTGATGGTGCGTATCACCCGATTGCTTCAGATAAGGAGCACTAGATGTAAAGAAGGAACCTGAACTCCCCCACTTCTTTTTAGCTAGATACCGCCATCCTTTCCACTTTGTTCAGAGAACCTAAACTTCTTACCCTGCCATTCCCTTATCTTAGCATGCTTCTTCTTTTCATCCTCAACCTTTTGCATATGAACCACCAACCTAGGAATATCCATGCCGTTGATCAACAAAGCAGTCTTTATTTCAAGGATTAAATCTTGAAACAGTCACTAAGTGAACTTTCTCATCTTGGCCCCCATATCTGACACCAGTTCCGGAGCAAACCTAGATAGTTGATGAAATTTCAAGGCATACTCCTTGACAGACATCTTTCCCTGCTTCAGATTAACAAATTCCTCTGCCTTTGCTTCCCTCAACTCCCAAGGAAAGAAGCGATCTAGAAAAGCATTAGAGAAAGTCTCCCACAATAACAACTCCTCACGGTCATCACCCCTCACCTGATCCCATTTCTCTTACCATTAATACGCCACATCTTTTAGCTAATAAGCTACAAAATTCACCCCTTCCATATTCGTGGCCTTCATTGCCCTGAAAACTTTCTCTATTTCATCAAGGAAACCCGGAGGATCCTCCTCCACCTTCACACCAGTAAAAGTAGAAGGATTCATCTTTATAAACTGACCAATTCCTGTGGCCTCAGCAGATGAAACACCAGATGCACCCCTATCAGCCTGAGCAACAACCAAAGGAGCGATAATATGAATCGATTGATGAAATTATTCATTAGTCACCTCACATTGAGGAGGACTAGTAGCAACCGGTGGGACTCCAGAATATCAGGAACTGGAACCTTAGACCGAGTATGGATCCCCTAAGTAGTATGCGTCCCTTCAATATTGTCCCCAATTGGGACAGAAGAGTTACCTTGCATCTCAGATCATTGAGCCATGATCTGAAAAACGAACAAACCAGGATTAGATAAGATTCCAGGACTTAGACTCCAAGCCTTAAAATAGAATACCAAGAAAGTGAAACATTTCTAAATGCCTTGTATCCACTTCCTTGTGAATGTGGGGCACTACGCACCCCTAAAAGAGACTCTACTCAACGCGGCTTGTGGACTCCCAATTAACCATGAACCTAAAGCTCTAATACTAACTTGACCCAAACCGGGGCTTTGTCGTAATGGGCATCCCAAGTCTAACTAGGACCGGAGACCACCCCGTTACCCAACCCAACCTCTAGCCGTGTACCTTGAGTTGGCTGAATTTTGAGCATATAACGAGATAGTGAAAGTATCCAATTACAGACTCTGGGATAGGTCTATAACCGAGACCGACCCAACCGAGTCCAAACGCCTGAACCCATCCGATAACAAAACTAAACCATAAACCAACAACCAAACAACAACCAAGTCCTTGTCCATAACATAATATGAGAGGATGGAACAACCAACAATACCGTCCAAGGGTGTCATCCAAAATAGCAATGCCAATACTAAGGCTGACATTAATACCAATATCTCCCATTCCAACCCATAATATTAACACAAAATCCTCTAACCAAAAGAAAACTAATATCTGATTGGGACATGCCCCCAACCATAGTCAAAACCAATATCCATAAAATAACCCAAGTATGTAAAGACATCTATGAAAGAAATGGAGCCTTTTGGAATATGGAAGTTCACCACTTCAATTCAATAGCTGATCTCGAAATCCAGTCACTATACAAGAGGAGTAGAATAGATATTCCTGCATGTCATGGGGATACAAATGCTCAAAGACGGGTTAGCGGGTGAATGCTATCAAGAAACTCAGGATAAGGACAAAATAATGTCATTCAGTAAAACCAAGTAAACCAAACATATGCATACAAACCATACATATATAACCATGTCGGGAAAGGGAATCGGGTTTCACATATATTTAAAACCATTAAACTGGGTATGTGTAGCTTAACCGTCCAAGAACCACCCACAGGATATATGGGTCCAGTGTAACCCTTTGAACGGTCCCCGATGTATGTAACCACACGAACTGGAGATACCATAAGAGTAGGGGATTCCCAAGTACACTTCGCTCTCCTTGATATATATGTGCAGTGTACTTAGAGGATTCCCATGTACCTCATAGTATCACATATGGTCGCTATGACCAACCCCTCATGTCGGCAAATATGATTTTCTAGTGTCCGTCCATTGGACTCTAACCTTCACGGTTAGCTATCACACCCCGCCATTATTGTCCAATTTAAACCATTTTCATCCAACCAAACCATTTGTCCATTATTATTAACCAAGTCTATAAGTAGTGGTATCGTCTTACCGACTATAGCTTCCAAGCAATGTCCTTCGCCAACCTTTTTATGTAAAGGGATTCATGTACCTATAGATTACATTATCAAGTTAACTTGGAGGATTCTCATGTACCCCACAAGTGTTCCATTATTAAGATTATTTGAGGGAGTCCCATGTACCCCAAAAAATATTGATTAAACAAAACCATTCCAAGCCATTTAAACCATTTATATCATCTAGGGTTCCATTACCAAACCATACCATGCAATAGTTCTATTAAAAGTCCAATAACATAGTAAAAACATTCTTATAGGCATTTTATCAAACATGTTAGGGGCATAGTGTTTCCAAAACCAATTCCAATTACCAATTAATATTCCCACGCAACCAATTGTTCAAACCACCATTAAATCATGTAAAAACATAATTAAAACATGGGAAAACCATAACCAAGCATTTATAACCAAAACCCTAACATATATTTGAGAACCCCACAACCTTACAATAATCATTCCTTGAAAAAATTATATAAAACATGCCTTTAGTTGGAACTAAAAATGAGGGAGAAGTAACTTTCCTTAGATTAGAGGATGATGGAGAGAAATCATCCAAACAAGCCCCAAATTTCTCCTCTAGATGAAACCCTATCCTTTTTTTACCCAAGATCTTTAGAGAGGATTATAAAGAGTTTCTAAGTGTTTAAGAATAGAATAATAGGGTAAATAATGTCCCAAGTGTGAGATAAGTCATGGGGTCCCAAGGAGTTAGAAGGGGAAATTTCCAAATTGCCCCATCACAGGATACGACTCCCCCATACCAATCAGACCCTCCAATACGAGTGGTATCCACCACTCATACCCTAAAACTCTCTCCTTGGACCCAACATTGTTCACCATATGTCCTACCCAAACCAAGTCGTATCCAACCATACGATTAGTACCCCTAAACTGAATCCCTAACAGAATAGAATCAAAGAAAGTTTGAACACTATCCATCATATGAGTTGAGGGTACGACTCCTACCTAGATCACGACCCATGGTGAGCCACTCGTACTCAGATCCAAGTTATTTACTAAGTCTCAAATTAAGTAAAGGAAAAACCTAAACCATACGACCCATCACCAACCATATGACTTGTACTACCAAATTCGTACCCATTCTAGAGACCAATCCAACTAACCAATCTTCACTGGTTAATATACAAACAAGGCATGCAAATTGTACACCACTATATGATTGGTACCCGCAAGTCATATGTTGTCTCAAAACCAGAAATCCAGGAAATTTTCTAAGGGTCAAAACCTAGGGTATTTCAACTATGGATTAGGATTGTTATTTGACATCATAGTTCTATTTTAAGCTAGTTGATTATTGATCTTGTTATATGTTTGAAATTCTTCTGCTTTTATATATATGTGTGTATATATATATGTATATATATTGTGTTTTATTTAGCTAGACAAAAGAGGTGGTCTCCGGTCCTCGACGCGCTTGAGATACCCGTCACGGCCAGACCCTGATTCCTATCATGACACATACTCCCATATTTAGATACCATATGTCCTAAGAATGTCACATACTTTAGACAAAACTCATACTTTAAGAACTTGGCAAAAATTCTATGATCTCTTAAAGTCTGGAGCACAATCCTCAAATACTACATATGCTCCTCTCTACTCCTCAAAGAACCATGACACCTACTCTATCCCACCAGTAGGTTAGCCAAACCATAGCTAGAGTTTATAAGCAATGGGCTAATTGCTGGGAAAATGGCATAAAAGCTTAGATTATTTGAGTAAGTAATTACAAGACATAGAACATAAATGCGATAGCATAAATAAAGAAGAATAAGACAAAAGTAACATCATCCCACGACCTAATATAGTCAGTACAAGAGCCTCTAATCTAAAAGAATACGTGTTCTATACAAGTCAACATACAATAGTCCCAAAAATAGAAAAGCTATACAAAAATAAAAGATAGAGAAATGGTCAAATACAGTTGTGAGGGCTCACCTGGTCTTAGAACTCTAACTAGCACAATTGCAGCGTCAATGTGGGGGCATCTAGTGCTCAGATCTTCAGAAAAAAGGTATAGAAGTATAGTATAAGTACTAATGTAATGGGTATTCTATAGGCATCATTGGTCGACTGAGCTAAATCTTAATATAAATATAATAAAATACGAGATAAATAAGCTAAGTCAAGGAAAGAGGGTAAACATGAAGTAACTCTTCAAATACTGTAAGTAAATAACTAGTGTAAGAATATTAAATAAAATATAGCTATCATTACATAATTAGCCCTCATAAGCCAGAAGGTGCAAATAAAGTAAATAACCTAATGGAGGGCCCATAATCCCGGAGAGTGCAATCAAAAAGAAGTAGTAATCGTAATTATGCTAATTATCCACATCTCAAAATCATTACTGTGGACCCTTCCATGCTTTAAACACTAGACTTTAGTCGATCCTATAACAGTCATAAATAACCTCTCAATATGGGATTTGAATTGGAACTAGTATATCATATGCCAGACTTGAATCGAAATTAATATCATGAATGTAAGACTTAAATCAGAACCAATACCATCAAGAATACCAAAATTAAATCTGTCTCAATATCATAAGTCGCCGGACTTGAACTAAAAGTCATATCATTAATATTGACAGAATCAAATCGGCCTTATTATCTCCCATGCATCAATCTAGAGTAAACCATCATATGTATTAAACTTCCTCGGGATCAAGAAAGTAACTAAGATAATTTAACATCTCTATTGAGTTTACTTGGAGCTAATAGTAATCTTCGTCAAAGGTGGGTCGGTGAGGCCCACTTCTAAACCCCGATGATCCGTTCTAAGGCAAATTCCACCTCTAACTAAGCTAAGGCATCAAATATCACCACAAGAAGCTAAGTAATGCACATTGGGTCCTAAGATAATAATTTTACTTAAATAATGAATGGCTAAGTCAATTATGCCTAATTACGACTTCTAAATCGGCTACATTATTCAATTCATACTAAATGTAACTTAAAGTCCTAATTTCCAACCCAAAACTAGCATATTATCAAATCAATACTATAATTAAGCTCAATCTAGGAGAAAAGTATGCCTAGCCTACTTGGACGTCCAAGAAAGCCCAGTGAATTTCACTAAATTGATGGTTTTCCCTTTTGAGAATCTTCTGCAAAATGCCACAAAGGTTTATGATGAGGAAATGGTTATCCAGAGCTTACAAACACCCCATGATCTTCCAGTAATTAAGATCCTAATTTCCTATAATCTTTAGGGCTTTATCTCTAGAGAGTTATGATAAGGATAAATAAAAAACCAAATATGATAAAAAATCAAAACTCAATCAATTCATAGCAATAGTATTCATGTTCTTGGCATTAACCCCGAAAAGGGCTTTTAGCCACTCATGGACATAACCGTAATCACAATAAATGAATAAATGATAAAATCCATGAAAAAACTAAAGTAAAGAAACAAAACCCTAAGAAAAGTTTTTCAAAACTCCCTAAAAGTTTCCAAGTCGTCCAAGGTGTATAACATCATGTTCAAGTGTCCTATTTATAGGATGATAATTCTTGCCGATTTTGACATGGGTCCGCATTGTGCCACTTGTAGCGGTACCTAGGGTGTGCGCCACACCCTAATCTTAGAGACACACTATTTTGGGTCCTTTATTAAGCTCCCTATGTGTGGAATAAGCCTCATAGAAGTGTCTAAGCTCTGCGACGCACTAGTGAACTCCAAGAGGTCTGGTTTATGTCAAATCTTGTTTTGTCCATCCATTCCAAGCCTTGTGGTGTTGTTTTCACTTGATTTACCACTTGTAAATCATTCATATATCATCATAATAAACTCAACAAGCATCCTATAGAATAAAACAACACGAATTAGAGCTCAAAACAACAAAACATCCAAGACAACGAACTAGAAACTTAAGCTATGAATACTAGTTTTTCCCCTTTTGTTCTTTAACTTGGTTTTGACTCTTGTCTTATTTCAATTAAACCTCAAACACTATAAAAAAGTTGTTATATATGTAAATACGCAGTCATGACTCATTACATACAGTAGAATTCAACGAAATCTACTAGAACAAGACCTAGTAAGTAACCGATTGGATGCTAAAGCTCCCTCCGCTAAAGCAACCAAAGGTGCTTGTTAGCGGATGCACCAGCTGAAACTTGGAAAAAATTCATGATTCCACTAAACCAACTAGATTCATTCATAGTCTCATGAATGCAAATGAAATATGCTATCTTACCAAATTAAATATTCTAGAATGAAAGATAGGATCAAAATTTCCATTTGGAGGGGTCATTTCTATGAAAAGTTGGGCCCATACCCAAGGGCTATGTTTATCAAATTCCTACCAATATCTTAAAATGAGTTTGAAAGCCTCGGGACCCAAGAAAAAGATCTCCTAGCTTAATATGATGTTTTAGAGCTGATGGAACGGTTAGAATTGACATACGAGGTCGTTAAGCTGAAGTTTACACCCGATTGCCAATCCTTACCAGAAAAGATTTCTAATAGGGAATTCGCTCTTAAAAACAAATGAATTTCCCAGTAACTGAAGTGTCAGCTCCAGAAAGTCATAAATGACCTGGGACAGCTATAGGAATGCTCTAAATAGTAAAAATATGTAGAAATGCAGAAAATGACTTGGAGGGTCATTACCTTACTTCGCAAATGCAGACGGTCTACAGTGAATACCAAGAGCAAAGTTGAGTCGGCCAGACCAGCTTACCCTTTGCGAATGTGATGAATGGTTAGCTAATATGGGGTCAAGGTCCTCGACCTCCACTACTGCAACACAGGCATCACAAATGCATAGGTTAAGATTGGCCTACACCAGATGCAGTGAACCAGTAAAATTCAAAATCCCGATGAAGTTTGACCAAGGGCTCAAGATCTATTCGGAACCCCGTGCATGCAAATGAACTATGTTATCATACCAAATTCAGCATTATTGACTTAATGGAACCATCAAATTTTCCAACAGAGGTTGTTTCGACAAAAAGTGAGCCCCACACTCATAGTTTATTTTCAGCAAATCTACATAATCCAAAACAAGTTTGAAAGCCTTGGGGCCTAAACCCAGGTTCCCTCTAGAGTTAAATTAATGTTTTGAAGCTAACATCGCAGTCAAAATTCTCATTTGAGCTTGTTTACTAAGAGTTTTGTTATGAGACCAATTTCTTAAATGTAGAAGCTCTAAAACCAAACTGACATTTTAGTTAAGACATAAATGACCTATAGCCACTATAGAAAGGAAAAAAATACCAAAAATGCATGAAAGACGAGAGAATGAACCAGAGGGTCATTACAATATCCTCTACTAAAAGGACTTTTATCCTCAAAAGTTATTAGCTAGAAATAGCCTGATAGCTCAAATGGATAAGGTACTAGGACTGCATGCCCCCAAGTAACACTCCTCAAATAACCTCTAAGGCTAACCAATATTTCCAAGGGATTTCTCTAAGGACACCCTTTTTTTCTTTCACAGCCTAACTTTATTTTTCCAAATAACCATAACCTCATACTTAACAACAAACTAGCCTCAAACGAAATCGAGCATGGATGAAGCACACAATCCCAAACCATAACATACTGATGTCACACTTAAACAAGTAAAACTAAAAAGATACTCACCCAGGCTAAAGGCAAACTAAGGCATGAATCATATAGCCCACTCCAAATCTAAATCTAATTTTTTTTTGCCATTATAAACATGATACCCACTTTGAACTACAAAAAATCTATCCAACATCATATGAGTATTATCTGCGCAATCACGTCACACTAACCTCAAAAATCTGAAGTTGACCCACCAAAAATTAACATAGACTAATATAAGAACAAGACCATAAGCTCTACCTGAATACTCAAATGGTGATGGCCAATGAAGTGGCGAAGCCCTTTCCATCGCGCTTGGTAAGCGCTTCATTGTAGCCAATGCAACCTCTACCAAATCCAATAACTAGTTTGGATGACACTCGAAACCAATAGTTATGAGCCCAAAGCAAAAGCTCTTAAAACTAAATAATTATTAGAAGAATTCCCTACCAACTGTGGATGAACCCATGCTAAGCCAAACTTAGGTACATTTTTTTCATTACGTAAACATTCTAAATTTTTGACAAAAATAAAGAATCAAGGCCAAAAGATGTAGAAACCAATACTATGTGCCGATGAATCTTATTCTAAGCATTTAATTTATACAAATCTGTAAATTGAAGAAGACTGAGTCAATAAATAGTGAGTAGGCCTCATCAACCTATCAATGAAGTCTTAATATAGTCAAATTTTGAATAGTGGTTGCAACCAAGTTACACAATCCACAGCTATAATCTCAATATCTTAAGCCATCAATTAAAAGAGTCAAAAACCATTGTTGGAGCTAATAAGTCTTTATTGAGGTCAAATACCCAAATTAATCTCATTATCAAAAATCATATACATAGCCTAAACTAATATCACCCTTAGAAACTAAACACATATTCATTGATTCCTATAAGAGCTGAAGCTGAAATGTTGCCGAAGAGAACAAAAATAAATAAGAAAAACTACTGGTAGAAAATACAAGCAATCAAATCCACATCTACAGAGGACATAGTACATCATAGCATAAACAAGTACTCTCCTAGACTATAATGAGTACTAATAGTAGACAAAACTTGAGCAACTCAGAAAAAATTATAATCTTAGCCTAAATTTGGTCAAACCAATGCCCAAACTATAGAAACAAATACTCACTCCCAAAAGAAATCCACTTTGGTTATTGACAATTGATACAAAAGCACATATCACCAAACCAAAGCATTTTATAAAGTCACATAAGGCCAAATAAATACCAAAATAAGAATTTTATAAATTCACTCCTTACAGAAAGATTAGAGTACTCAACATAACATCAATACCAAGGTCAAGGCTACTATCAGGCAACGAACCAAATAAGTCAAAATAACAAACCTCGGGATTATCAATAGAAGGAGTGAGTTATTGATAAGGATCACTAAAGATAGAATTAACATAAATCCATAAAATTTCAAGCCAATATTCACCTTCATAAATCACTCAACAACCGATCTTACCTTACTGAAAGAAGGCAAACCAACCAACTAAGGTTCTATACCAAATGGACAAAGATCACAAGAAAGGGTTACTAATTAGGTAATGCTAGTCTAATTGTCTATCAAATAACTATCAATCACAACTGAAGTAATAACAATAGCAACAAGAGCATAAGGTGCAGGTGACACAAAATTAAAAAACAACTAGTACCACTCTAAGATCACAACAATATCAATATGTGAAAAGAAAGGGACTTAAACCCGAATGCTACACCCCAAGGAAATTAAAATATCACTCCACTACTAAAAGAAATTATATATGGGGGGTAGTCAAATATACATGAATCCACACAAAGGAATATAACAATTAATTTAGTAATATCAAGGCATGTAACCACCGATGGGTATGAAAACCCCAAAATAATTAAAATAAAAACTAAAATATAGGAATAAAAAAGCACACTTATAATAATGGTATCAAAATTCATGGTCCCTAAAGTCTCAAAGAAGTATGAATCCAAATGCATCCAAACACAGAAAAAGCATCCAAATGATCAACTAAAACACAAAGTGCGCTATCGCTACCCGAAGGTGCCACGACTCTAAGAGACTAATCTAAATGTACTAACTGACAAACTTTCCCATACTAGAGGCATTCTCTTGACCAATGATTGATTTTTTTATTGTTGTAACAAACCCTTGAAGCTTGAACTTGGCCAGAAACGTGAGTTGACCCTAGCTGGCTGACCAACTTATGCTTGGGGCAATTTTTGGACTAGTGATCAATCACCTCCACACTTGAAACATGCCATGGAACTCTCTGTTGCACTGTACTTGTTGAACCAAAATGGCCGCCATGGACTAAAGTCCTTGATCGAGTACCCTTAAATTCCTAACCATAACTTTATCTATTGAGACCACTACAATCTATCTGAGAGCCTCCTATAATCTGAGATGCTACCTATAAGAACCTCTACTAGGAGGATCCTGACCTCCGAATGGAATAACACTAATACTTACTATGGGTATGGTCACTTATCACCACCTCTAAATATCTTAAGACATGCTCTTCCTATAGTTATCCTATGATAAAAAAACTTAAAAAAATGTAGACCTAACTATTATCAAATGCTCCATCACTCAACAGAGGGGTAATGTCAATCCACTGATAAATCTATGCACCATCTCATACACTGTGGGGAATAAAATGGGATTATGCTTGGATCACTTGAGAAACCCAATTTCATACTCTAAAACTAATAAGATCCCTATTAAGAATCAAAAAATCCAACTATGGCCTAGGAACCACTGAATGTACCAAATATCACCTTTGGTTGTGAAGAATCTATGAAAATTCAAAGAATCCCCAACATTCAATCATGAAAAAATGAGGCATTCATAAATACTGTCAAAGCTTGCACTGGACCCAGACCCACTGACTGACGCTGAAGATCCTCGATATCAACCATTAATTTCTAGTCTAATGTTAATTTAAAGTTTAGGTAACATGTAAAAGTCTCATCGACATCCATCAAAAACCTCATACTATGCATCTGGTAAAGAGCGGAGCCAAAATAAATACTTAGAGGTTTCTATAAGTATGAACACACAAAAAGGAATCAAGAATAGAATTTCCTAAGAATTTGTAATACCCCTATTTCCCTAGCCTAAATTTAACACTTAGCACATGAGTTATTCCATATAAATTTTTAAAATAATCAATATTTTCAGTTTAGATCTTACCATTATGTAGAAAATTTATTCATCTTTCTAATGATATAAAGTTCACCCAAATCCGATACTCGGGTGAAGAGTTAGAGCCATTTTTGTAAAATAGTGTACCAACTGGAACATCAACGCGTCGCAGAGGCATACCAAATGGAAATTGTCAAAATCCAGTGCTCCATCATAATCATGGCACATCGTGCCAAGCAATATTTTCAAAATTTTCCTTTTCCAGTGAAGCTCTGTGATTTCACCGCATTGCGCTGAGTCCAAAACTTGAAATTAGTAGGGTAATGCGATTCCACCGCATCGCATTAGGCCCTCAGTTCCCAGTTGTCATTTTCTAGTGACACGACAAGATAGCTCCGCATCGCACCAACATTCCAAATCGGCATTTTTCAGTCAGTTTTAAGTTTTAATTCCATGGGCTTTTAAGTCCTTTTCCCTCACCTCAATCAACCCAAAACATGAAATTTAATCCCTAATAACCTAATTAGTCATTATTTTATTAGATTTTTCCACAAAATCAAGAACATTCTCTCAATTAGCAAAACCCTAACCTTTAATAATTAAGGTCAAATATCAAGAACTCACCATCAATTCTTATGAATTCGTCAACCCAGGTATGTTAAGTGTTCATCCATGGGTTCCTTTCACCCATGGAGTCCAAGTACCCAATTTAATTATGAAAGTTATGATATTTTCAAGATTCATGATATTAAATTATGATTTTAAACAATGAGTCTCCATGAATCTCCATGAATATTGATTTTACACTATGTTTCAATGAAACTATAGTTGTTGTCAAATCCCACATGTTATATTGTTAATATTCATCGAATTAAGTAATGATTAGGTGTTATTAATCTTGAAATCATGTTGTCACTTCAAGTTTAATACTATTCCCATGATTTGCCTAAGTTACGCATATAAGTGCTTGATGAAATACCTATAAGAATGAATATTAGCTAAGAGCTTTCATGATATGTCCTCTAAGCTTAAGATTATTTTACTATTGTTACTTTTGAGTCCTGGGGGTTTTGAATACCTGAAAAAAATAGATGTTTACTTAGTCTCATTTTAGTATATATAGAATAGCTTTAGAATATAATATGAGCATTATCAGATCAGTTAGTTAAACTCAGAACAATTTAGTAATCCAGTGTCATTCAGCAGAGAGTAGTATTTAGCACCGAGCGAGTGCAGGGATGATGAATTCCCCATTAGATAGGTAGATTCATTAGCAGCAATACCTATACTCCAAAACTATAGTAGGATTTAGCACCGAGCGAGTGTAGGGATGATGACTTCCCCGTCAGATAGGTAGAGTCATTAGCAGCAATCCCTGTACTCCATAACAATGTAGCCAGTGTAGTGTATGAGAAGTCACCCATCAGTTAGGCTTGACTATCTCGCAGGGGTCATCCATCAGTTCAGGCTTGACACCCTTAGTTCTTCAAGATAATACAACACACAAATTTAGTAGATCTACACAACCAACGTTAGTACTCGTAGCACGGTATTAACACCCTTCCAACTGGGGTTATAGGTTGGACCCCAATTAGCTTAGATTGGGGCATGTCGGTTAGATAATACCTCCCATAATCTCAAGTTACAATCTTAGTTCAGTAACTTAGTTTTAGGTTACTTGACCATAGCATACAAATATTAGATATTCAGTCATCAGGATTTCAGTATTTCAGTTTACAGACTACATTCAATTCATGTTATATGCTTGGTCATGCATCCTCATTATTTACATATTTATTATATTCTCAGTATCTATAGACTTCATGCACTCTATTAAGTACCTTATGTTATTCGTATATATATTCAGATGATTATTTATTTATGTTCATACAACCATGCATATCTTCTTACCTAATTTAGCATACCAGAGCATTCAAAGTACTGATCGTATACCCTTTTCTTGTGCTATGATGTTTCATATCATAGGTTCGGACGTCCAGTTCTTGTATCGTGCTTAGACTTCTCAGGATTTTAGCAGTAGTATTGGTGAGTCCTCATATTTTGAGGACAAATTATTTTATTTCATGATTTGAGTTTAGTAGTTGTTGGTGTTAGTTGGGTCCTATCCCATCAACTCATATTCAGTCATTTTAGAGGCTTTCAGATACTACAACCAGTTATTTAGTATTCAAACTTCAGTTGATATTGTTAAATTATTTTATCAGTTTGGAATTTATAGATTTTATGAGTTTTCATTACTTAAAACCTTATGGCATAATAGTTGTTCTTCTACATTATCATTATATTATTCAGTACTCACCGCAGGTACCAACTCATGGGTTAGCTTTTGGTCACTCAAGACTGTAAGCACCGTGTGATGCCCAGGGTGTACTCTCGGGGTTTTACAAACTTGGTATCAAAGCATAAGTTTTTAAAGTGTCCTAGGAAGTCTAAAAGCCACATCAATTAGATTCTTTTGCATGGGTGTGTAGTGCACCACACTTATGGACAAGAGGCTACAAGATATTTTAAGAAAAAAATTCCCTTCTTCTAGTATTCACATTGTGCGATTAAGCATGATGCTCATGTTAAACTCTCTATCTAATTTATTTCTTCCTTTCGTTTACAGAATATGCCTCCCAAAAAGACTAACAAAAGAAGGACCAGAAATCAGTCAGCACCTCAGCCCGTTCAGGCAGATCTTCTGGATGAGCGTGTCTCTTATGCATAATTTAGAGTTGCGTTCACCACTCTAGCCAATTCCGTAGAAGCTCAGAATGAATAGACAACCACTGTTCAGGCCAACCGAGTGGCCAATACTGCTGCAACCAGGATTCGGGACTTTACCCAAATGAACCCTTCTTATTTTATGGGATCCAAGTCTAAAGAAGATCTACAAGAATTCTTAGATATGGTTCGGAAGGTAATGGATATTATGGGGATGACATATATTGAAAATGCTAAGTTGGCTATATATCAGTTGTAGAATGTAGCGCATACAAGTTTTAAGTAGTAGAAGGTATATAGGGGTGCAAATGTATGGCCGGTGGAATGGGAAGACTTTGCTATAGCCTTCTCAGATAGATTCTTCCCATTAGAGTTGAGGAAGTCCAAGGTGTTATAATTTATTAACTTGAGGTAGGGTAGTATGAGCGAGAAGAAGTATTACCTCAATTTTACTCAGTTATCCAAATATGCTCCCCATGTAGTATCTGACAGCAGATCCAAAATAAACAAGTTTGTGTCTGGTGTATCTGATAGTGTAGTTAAGGAGTGTAGGACCGCAATACTGATTATTGAGATGGAATTATCTAGATTGATGGTCCATGCTCAAAATATTAAGGAGTAGAAGACCAAATAGAGAGGGAGAACAAGAGGGCTGGAATGGGTAGTTTTAATTTCAGTCAACTAAGGTCAGAAGGTGGTAACCGCCCTTAATTTTGTCAGAGATTTTTAACCCCAGTTTTGACTTTGCCAGATGGTTTAGATGGGTTTGTTTTGTACTGTAATGCTTCTAGAGTTGGGTTGGGTTGTGTTTTGATGCAAAGAGGTAAGGTCATAGACTATGCTACTAGACAACTTAAGCCCCATGAGAAGAATTACCCCACCCATGATCTTGAATTGGCAGCTGTAGTGTCCGCCTTAAAGATTTGGAGGCACTATTTGTATGGGGTACATGTTGATGTCTTCACAGGCCATAAAAGTTTGTAGTATGTCTTTTCTCAGAAAGATTTGAATTTGCATCAGAGAAGGTGGTTGGAATTATTGAAAGATTATGACATGAGTATTATGTATCACCCGAGCAAGGCCAATGTAGTGGCAGATGCTCTCAGTAGTTTGTCTATGGGTAGTGTTGCTCATGTTGAGAATGGTAAGAAGAAGTTAGTTCAAGTGGTTCACAGCTTGCACAACTAGGCGTTTGCTTAGTCGGTTCAGCAGAGGGTAGTGTGTGGGTGCAGAGTAGTTCAGAATTATCTCTAGTTTCTAAGGTGAAGGAAAAGCAGGATAGAGATCCCAATCTAGTAAAGCTGAAAGAGTCAATCACAGATTAGAAGGTAAAATTTTTCTCCCAAGGAGGAGATGGTACGCTGCATTATCAGGGTTGGCTATGTGTGCCAGGTGTAGATGACTTGACCCAATGAATTCTTGTAGAAGCACATGGTGCACGTTACTCTATTCATCCAAGGGCCACTAAGAGATACAACAATTTATGGGAGATCTATTGGTGAAGTAGGATGAAGAGAGATATCACAGTGTTTGTAGCTAAGTAATCCATGTGTCAGCAGGTTAAGATTGAGCACCAGAAGTCTAGTGGGTCCATGCAGGAGTTTAGTATTCCCACATGGAAATGGGAAGAAGTGAACATAGACTTTGTGATGGGATTGCCTCGTACTCATCATCAACATGATTCGATTTGGGTTATCATTGATAGGATGACTAAATCAACTTATTTTTTGCCAGTTCATACCTCCTATTTGTTCGAGGACTATGCCAAACTCTACCTCATAGAGTTGGTTAGGTTGAACGGTGTTTCCTTATCCGTCATCTCAGATAGAGGTACTTAGTTTACCTCTAACTTCTAGAAGGCATTCTAAAAGGTTCTCGAACCCCAAGTTCACCTCAGTACAACCTTCCAACCTCATACAGACAGTCAAGCATAAAGGACCATTCAGAATCTAGAGGACATGTTAAGATCCTGCATTGTTGATTTTAAAGGTAGTTGGGATGACCAATTGCCTTTGATTGAATTTGCGTACAATAACAGTTATCATTCTAGTATTCAGATGGCTCGGTTTGAGGCTCTATAAAGGAGGAGATGTAGGTTTCCATTTGGTTGGCTTGAAGTAGGTGAGACTACAGTTGTAGGCCTGACTTAGTGTTTGATGCTTTAGAGAAAGTCCAATTGATTAGAGAAAGGCTTAGGGTAGCCCAAAGCAGATAGAAATCGTATACAAATGTGAGGAAAAAAGATCTCGAGTTTGAGGTCAGTGATTTGGTGTTCTTGAAAATCTCTCCCATGAAGGGAGTGAAGATGTTCAAAAAAAAGGGAAACTCAGTCCCCGATATGTCAGTCCGTACAGAATTCTCAGTCACTTCGGAAAGGTATCTTACGAGCATGAGTTGCCTTCAAATCTAGCTTCAGTACACCCTGTGTTCCATGTCTCATTGTTGAATAAGAGTATTGGTGACCCAGCTTTAGTTTTTCCCTTAGAAAGTGTAGATGTTCAAAATAGTCTTTCCTATGAGAAAGTTCCAGTCGAACTTATTGATCATTAAGTTTGTAGACTAAGGAACAAAGAAGTTCCACTAGTCAAAGGTCTTTGGAGGAATCAGTCCGTTGAGGGATCTACTTGGGAATCAGAAGAAAATATGCGAACCAAGTATCCTGACCTCTTCTCCGTAAACTCATATTCAGCTTGAGGTATCAGCCTTCCTTAGATTTACTCTATTACATGTTCAGTTACAGTTACAAACTTCAGTTATCGTTACATATCATTCCCATGTCAGTCATGCATTCATGAATCATCTTAACCATGTATTCATGCATCAGATATGCATGTTCAGTACATAAACTTAGTCTATCAGTGTTCCTTAGCTTAATCAGTCTCATTCGAGGATGAATATTCCCAAGAGGGAGATATTGTAATACCCCGTATTTCCCTAGCCTAAATTTAACTCTTAGCACATGAGTTATTCCATATAAATTTGTAAAATACTTAGTATTTTTCATTTTAGAGATTACCATTGCGTAGGAAATTTAGTTAGCTTTCCAACAATATAAAGTTTGCCCAAATCCGACACTCGGATGAAGAGTTAGAGCCATTTTTTTAAGACAGTGAACCACCAGGAACATCAACGCATCGCAGAGGCACGCCAAATGGCAATTTTCAAAATCCAGTGCTCCATTGCGATCATGGAACATCGCGCAAAGCAAAAATTTCAGAATTGTTCTTTTCCAGTGAAGCTCCGCGATTTCACCGCATAGCGTTGAGTCCAAAACTTGAAATCCATAGGGCAACGGCGATTCCACCGTGTCGCGCCAAGCCCTCAGTTCCCAGTTGTCATTTTTCAGTGACACGGCATGATAGCGCCGCATCGCGCCAGCATGCCAAATTGAGATTTTTCAGTCAGTTTTGAGTTTTAAGTCCAAGGGCTTTAAGTCCTTTTTCCTCACCCCAGTCCACCTAAAACACAAAATTTAATCCCTAATAACCTAATTAGTCATTGTTTTATTCAATATTTCTCCAAAATCAGGAACATTCTCTTAATTAGCAAAACCCTAACCTTCAAGAATCAAGGTCAAATCTTAAGAACTCACCATTAATTCTCATGAATTCGTCAACCCAGGCATGTTAAGTGTTCATCCATGGGTTTCTTTCACCCATGGAGTCCAAGTACCCAATTTAATTATGAAAGTTATGATCTTTTCAATATTCATGATATTCAATTATGATTTTAAACTATAAGTCTCCATGAACCTCCATAAATATTAATTTTACACCATGTTTCAATGAAACTATTGTTGTTATCAAATTCCTCATGTTGTATTGCTATTATTCATCAAATTAAGTCAAGATCAGGTGTTATTGATCTTGAAATCACATTTTCACTTAAATTTTAATACTATTCCCATGATTTGCCTAAGTTATGCATATAAGTGTTTGATGAAATGCATACAAGAATGAATATTAGATTAGAGCTTTCATGCTATGTCTTCTAAGCTTGAAAATATTTTACTATTATTGCTTTTGAGTCCTGGGGGTTTTGAATACCCAAAAACCATAGCTGTTTACTTAGTCTCATTTTAGTATATACAGAATAGCTTCAGAATATAATATGAGTATTATCAGATCAGTCAGCTAAACTCAGAACAGTTTAGTAATCCAGTGTCATTTAGTTAGGAGTAGGACTTAGCACCGAGCGAGTGCAGGGATGGTGGCTTCCCCATTAGATAGGCGAGTCATTAGTAGTAGTCCCTGTACTCCAGAACTATATAGCCAGCATAGTATATAAGAAGTCACCTATCAGTTAGGCTTGACTATCTCATAGGGGTCACCCGTCTGTTCAGGCTTGACACCCTCAGTTCTTTAGGATAATACAGTACACTAGTTTAGTGGATCCATAAAACCAACGTTAGTACCCGTGACACGATATTAACACCCTTCCAACTGGGGTTATAGGTCTGACCCCAATTAGCCCAGATTGGGGCATGTCGGTTAGATGATACCTCCCATAGTCTCAAGTTACAGTCTTAGTTCAGAAATCAGTTCAGTAACTCAGTTTTAGGTTACTCGACCATAGTATATAGATATCAGAAATTTAGTCATCAGGATTTTGGTATTTCAGTTTATAGACTACATTCAGTTCATGTTATATGCTTGGTCATGCATCCTCAGTATTTACAGATTTATTGTATTCTTGGTATCTACAAACTTCATGCACTTTATTCAGTACCTTATGTTATTCGTATATATATTCATATGATTATTTGTTTATGTTTATTAAACCAAGCTTATCTGCCTACCTCATTTAGCATACCAGTACATTCAAAGTATTGATCACATCCTTTTTCCCGTGCTATGATGTTTCATATCATAGGTTCGGACGTCTAGTTCCTGAATCGCTCTTAGACTTCTCAGGATTTCAGAAGTAGCAGTAGTGAGTCCTCATATTTTGAGGAAAAATTATTTTATTTCATGCTTTCAGTTTAGTAGTCAGTTGGAGTTAGTTGGGGCCTATCCCGTCAACTCATATTCAGTTAGTTTAGAGGTAGCTAATAGCATATCTAAGATGAGTAAGTTTATGTCTAGTGTGTCTGACAGTGTGGTCAAGGAGTGTAGCACGGAAATGCTAATTAAGGAGATGGATTTTTCTAGGTTAATGGTCTATGCTCAACAGATAGAGAAGTAGAAGACTAAGGAAAAAATAGGGACAACAAGAGGGATAAAACAGGTAGCTTCAACTTCACTCAGCCTAATTCAGAGGGTGATAATTGTTCTCAATTCCACCTAAAATCTTTAATTTTGGCTCCATTCTCAACCAGTGTTCCGATGCCTAAATTCAGAAATGGTAATAAGGATAGGGCTCTAGGATCTAAATCTTAGAGTTGTGTTAGCAGTGCCCGAATAAATCCTCTTTGTCAGAAGTATCGTAGAAACCATTCGAGTATCTGCAGGGCTGGCAGTGATGTATGTTTCGGATGTGGAAAGCCAAGCCAGAGGATTAGAAAGTGTCCTCAGGTGGGTTTGTAGAGTCAGTATAATCACCCCCAGCTCAGTCTGATTACCTATCTCAAAAGGGTGCCACTTCTAGTGCTACTAGTAGGCAATGCCCAAACAGGATCTATGCACTTCAATCTCGATAGGATCAGGAAATTTCTCCTGATGTGGTCACTAGTACGTTACAAGTTTACCATTTATATGTTTATTCTTTGCTAGATCCAGGAGCTTCTTTGTCCTTTACAACTTGTTATATAGTTGTTGACTTTGGATTCAGTCTCGAAATCCTAGTAGAGCCTTTCTCAGTCACCACCCCAGTGGGTAAGTCTATCATAGCCCAGTGAGTATACATGAACTGTCTGGTTATAGTGTCTCAAAAATTTACTTCAGCAGACTTAGTAGAGTTAGAGATGAAAGATTTTGACGTCATTCTCGATATGGATTAGCTTCATTCATGCTATGCTTCAGTTGATTGAAGAAAGAGAGTTGTCTATTTTTAGTTCCCGAATGAACCTATCTTAGAATAGAGGGGTAGTACTTTAGTACTTAGGCGTCAGATTATTTCATACCTTAGAGTGAGAAAAATAATATCCAAGGGGTGTGTCTGTCATCTTATTCGAGTTAAAGACTATAGTTTAGAGACCCCTAATCTTGAGTCAGTTCCAGTAGCAATTAATTTCCAGATGTATTTCTCAAAGATCTTCCTAGGGTTCCTCCAGAAAGGAAAATTAACTTCAGAATAGACCTTCTTCCTGATATGTAGACCATCTAAAATAGTATTGCAGACCCTCAGAGCCCATCAGTTGCTTGCTAAATTCAATAAATGTGAATTTTGGATAAATTCAGTAGCTTTTCTTGGTCATATAGTTTTCAGTGATGGCATTATAGTTGATCCTCAAAAGACCAAAGCAGTGAGAAATTGGCCCAAACCCATCTCTCTATCAGATATCAGGAGTTTCTTGGGTTTGGGTGACTATTACCGATGGTTTATTGAAGTATTTTCATCTATTGCATCCCTATGTCATATTGACTCAGAAGAAAGTCAAATTTTAGTGGTCAGATTCTTGTGAGAAGAGTTTTCAGAATTTAGAGACTCGACTCACTGCAACCCCAATTTTGACTTTGCCCGATTGTTCAGATGGGTTTGTTGTTTATTTTGATGCTTCTAGAGTTGGTTTGGGGTTTGTATTCATGTAGAAGGTTAAGGTTGTGGCCTATACATCTATATAGATTAATTCCCATGAAAACAATTACCCCACCCATGATCTTAATTTAGCAGTTGTTTTGTTTGCCTTAAAATTTTGGAGGAACTATTTGTAAGGGGTGCATATTAATGTGTTCACAGACCATAAAAGCCTGTAGTATGTTTTTTCTCATAAATACTTGAGCCTGTATCATAGAAGGTGGCTAGAGTTGTTGAAAGACTATGACATGAATGTTTTGTATCACCTAGGTAAGGTTTATATAGTGGACGATACCCTCAGTAGGTTTTCCATAGATAGTTTATTGGTGGAGTGGGATAAAGAGAGACATTGCAGAGTTTGTGGCTAAGTTCTCTACATGTTAGTATGTTAAGATTGAGCATCAGAAGCCTAGTGGCTCTATGCAGGAGTTCAGTATTCCCACATGGAAGTGGGAAGATGTCAACATGGACTTCATGATGGGTTTGCCTAATACTTATCGTCAGCATGATTCTATTTAGGTCATTGTAGACAAGATGACCAAAATAGCCAATTTCTTGCCAGTTCATACCTCTTACTCAGCTGAGGATTATGCTAAGCTCTATGTGAGAGAGTTGGTCAGATTGCACGGTGTCCCTTTGTCCATCATTTCAGATAGTGGTATGCAGTTCACCTCTCACTTTTGGAAAGCCTTCCAAAAGGGTCTTGGTACCTATGTTTACCTCAGTACAACCTTTCACCCTCAGATAGATAGTCAAGCAGAAAGTACTATTAAAACTCTAAAAGATATATTGAGAGCGTGTGTTGTTGACTTTAAGGGTAGTTGGGATAACCACTTACCTTTGATTGAGTCCGCGTATAATAACAACTATCATTCTAGTATTCAGATGGCTCCATTTGAGGCACTTTATAGGAGAAGATATGGATCTCTTATTGGTTGGTTTAAAGTAGGTGAGGCCACAGTAGTAGGGACTTACTTGGTGTTTGATGCCTTCGAGAAAGTTTAGTTAATCAGAGAGAGCCTTAAGACAGCTTAGAGCCAACAGAAATCGTATACAGATATGAGAAAAAAAGATATCGAGTTTGAGATTGGCAACTTTGTGTATTTGAAAATATCTCCCATGAAGGTAGTGAAGAGATTTGGTAAGAAAGGGAAGCTTAGTCCCCGATATATTGGTCCTTCTAGGATTCTCAGTCATTTTGGGAAGGTAGCTTATGAGCTTGAGTTGCCTGCAAACTTAGCATCAGGTCACCCAGTGTTTCATGTCTCCTAAATAAAGAAGTGCATTGGTCACCCAGTAGTTGTAGTCCCTATAGAGAGTGTAGATATTCAGAATAGTCTCTCTTATGAGGAAGTCCCAGTCGAAATCCTTGATCATCAACTTTGAAGATTAAGGAACAAAGAAGTTTCCTTGGTCAAAGTTCTTTTAAAGAATCAGTCTGTTGATGGAGCTAATTGGGAAGCAGAAGCAGACGTGCAAACCAAGTATCCTTACCTCTTCTCTGCAAACTCAGAGTCAGCATAAGGTAACAATAGTCCTTATATTTTCTCTAGTCCATGTTCAGTTGCAGCTGCATAACATTCTCATTTCATTCATGCATTCATAAATCTGTTCAATCATGTATCATGTCTTCAGAATTCAGTCATGCTTCAGTTATGCATGTCAGTGTAAGTACAGTTTCTCAGTTACTCTTAGTTCAATCAGTCTCATTCGAGGATGAATGTTCCTAAGAGGGAGATATTGTAAGACCCTGCAAAATCCTAGTTGTTTCAGTCCTTTATATCATGCCAAAAGAGGTCCCATACTTAGAAAAAATTCAGCGAAGTGTTAAGGCTTAGAAGCATTTTATCCTTCAAAATTGGATGATCTTATTTTTTATTTTTTCCACCTTAGAATGTCGATTTTCAAGTTAATTCATGATCAAAGATGTCAATAGGTCATATTAGATAAGTTTTGGAATTTTCAAACTTCGTTTGGCTCATGCTTAGATGGGCAAAACAGCAAGCCAACGCGATCTTGATGCGTTGCATTGACTACCGCATTGCACCCATCAACGCAAAGCATCGGTGATCGCATCAATCCCATCAATGCGATGCATCGCCAATCGCGTCACTGGATAGTTTTTGTGCGTTAAATTCTGAGTTTCTAAGGGAATTAAGGTCCTTTTCCCCTCACCCAATTCAGCTAAAAGATTAGATTTAACTCTCAAAAAGGTAAATTTCTTTCTTTATTCTCAAAATCCTCTGAAGAACAAGCCCTAGTTTCATCAAGCTCAAGAATCAAGCCTCAAGAACTCCCCAAAATTTTCACAAAATTAATAATCAAGGTATGTTAGGTGTTCATCCTTGGGTTTCCTTCCACACTTGGAGTTCAAGAACTTTTTAAAAAAACTACAAGTTTAATGATTCATTATTTACATGTGCAATTTGGGTTGTATTCATGTTTGTGTTGTTGTATGGATTTTAATAGAAGATTTAATTACAAGTTTCATGAACATAAGATAGCATGTATGTTGATTGATGTAATTCCCATGTTACAATCCTTGAATTTGCAAGTTGCATATTGTAGTATAATGCCATATATGTTATTTTTCATGTGTCACAATCATGCTCCCCAAGTGTTTGATAGAATGTCCAGGTGAATTGAATAGTGTATTCATGACATGTTATCATATGTTCCCATTCATGTATAAGCTCATGACTTCCAAGTGTTTGACAAATTGCCTCAGTGAATGAATTGTGAACAATTGACTATTGCTATGCTATCAAGATTTGTCATGCTCTATTATTGATGCTATCGAGTCCTGGGGGTATTTATTACCCGAAATCTAGTTGTTTACTTAGTTGCAGTAGTTATAGAAAAGTCCCAGTAAAGGTCAAGAACAGTAGAGGCTTTCAGACTAACACAATCCGTTTTCAGCTTTTCAGATGTTATTATCTATACATTCGGTAATTATTTAAGTATTTTGAGAATCTTATGGCATATTCAACTATATTTCTGCATATATTGTCAGTATTAGTGTTCAGTGCTCACAGAAGGTACCAGTCATGAGTTAGCTTGTGATCCTTTGGGGTTGTAAGCACCATGTGACATCCATGGTGCAGACTCGGGGTGTTACAATTTCCTAGGTATCGGGTGTTCATAACCCACCAACTCTGTCTAATGAAACTGAACATAATAGTGTTTAATGAACATAATAAGAAATTTCTCAGTTTCAAGTCAACAACTCAACCACTTGATATAATAGGGAAGATCATACTTTTGAACATAGAAAATCACTAATCTTATGGAAAACACATACCATACTTGGGTTATGCATATAAACTGAAGTAAGTTAAGAAAATTCATATTTGACCTAGAACCCAAATAAAGGGAAAGGGAATTGTACTTGTAAAGTTAGAGAGTTCTTGGGACTTAGTAGGTAGATGGGATCCGCTGATGAAATCCCACATACTTGAGAGTGAAAGCTTTGGAGGAATTATTTGGAGTTGAACTTGAACTTAAATAACCCTAGTTGAAATACCTTGGCTTTGGACCCTTAGAAAAATCTCATGAATTGCACATTCTAACCAAGATATGGTTTAGGTGTGTCACTCGTACACTAGTGTACGAGTCGTATCCATCTACCCTCCCCCTATAGTATGTTGAAAGCCTAGGAGGGTAGCATATTGTTCACAATATGACTTGTACTCTCCTAGTCGTATCTTAGTGTACGAGTAATACACAACTTAGTCGTATGGAGGGTTGTCTTGGTCTAGAATGGACTATTTTTGGTATGAGTCAAGGGTACAGTTTAGGGTACAAGTAGTACCCTTTGAATATGAGTCTAGGGTGTATGTTTATACCTTGAGTAGTGTATGAGTCCTAGGTGAAGACAAGGGTACAATTTAGGGTACTACTCGTACCCTAGGGTACAACTGACTTAAGTGAGTCGTACCCTAACTCGGGGTCATTTTCCAGCTTATAAGTTAAGGGCCCTATGGTCATTTCCCACCCCAAAACCATAAATACCCCTCACTATATAATGCATTTTTTCCTCCTAAATATTTATTTTGGTGGATCAAATACTCCAAATACACTCTCAAATACATTTTTGAAGAATTGGAGGCTAGGGTTCAAGGGTGTTCATCTAGAAGCAAAGTGAAGTCAAGTTTCTTGGTGGATCATGTTTTTAAATGCATGTGCCTCTCTCCTTTATTAAATAACCCAAAAACCATGAATTTTACACATAGATTAATAATTGTAAATGGTGATTTTGAAATCAAATTATATGGGTTTTGTTGGTTCTTTGCCTAATGATGAATAATGTTGGTTCTTTCTTAGACTTGTGTTTATACATGTCATTGGTGATGATTTGCATGTATGGGTGTTTGTTGTTTATGGTTTAACAAATGGGTTTTGATTAAACCTAATATTGATGAATTCTACCATAAATTTAGTCTTAATAAAGGTATGCACAAAAGGTGTTTGTGAAAAAGTCTAGTCACATGTTGATGACGTTTTGAACTAGGGAAATGGACCAGTAAATATGAATAATTGATAAATGGTATTGTAAAGATATTTTTAACCATGTAATGTGTTAATTTATGACCTTATTGGTTGATGAACTAAAAGGGGTTAAAGTCCCTAAATATGAAATTGAATTGTGTTTGAACTAAAGTGTGGTATAAGATTACTAATGAGGAATGAATGGGTTGTAAGGTTCTATATGACCATAAATGGAATTGAGTCATGAAATTGTCAAGGCATTAGCCTATCCGAGTGATTAATTGATAAATGACCATGAGATCATGTGATCATATATAGTGTTGAATTAGTTAAATAGGTTAGAGTTTGTAAGTGTTGAATGGAATGTGTGTTAATGTAGGTACAAAGGGTTAAAGTCCCAATGTCGACTAATGATAGTCATAAAAACTTATGGTTAGAGTCCCTTGCCTAATGAATATGCAAGAGGTTAGAGTCATTTGCTTAAATACGTCATCTTGGGGTTAGAGTCCTCTATCTAATATGGCTTGAGGTTAGAATTCCTTGACAAATGAAATGGATCAAGGTTAGAGTCCCTTTCCTAATTAAATGGCTTGTGATTAAAGTCCCTTGTTTAATGAATGTGTTCATGTGGTTAAAGTCCCTTGCTTAATGAATGTGTGTATGTGGTTAAAGTCCCTTGATTAATAAATGTGTGTATGTGGTTAAAGTTCCTTGACTAATTAATGTGTGTGTGTGGTTAAAGTTCCTTTCCGAATAAGAAACAGTTGAATCTATAAGTGTGGAAAGTCGGAGTCCTCCACTTCATGTCTCATAATTAAGTGCCTCATGAATGTTATTAAGCCTTATTCCTTTGATTAGCATGTTCTATATCTATATTTATGCTTATGTATATAAATATGGTTGAATATGATATGATAACTTGATATTGAATGATGATGATATTTTATCCTTATCCTTGAGTTACATACTAGTGCTCCAATCGCTAACCATCTCCAGACGCTATGTCCCCACACGACATAGGGGTCGGAGCATCTTCTTCTCTTTCTGCACAGTGACAGTTGTTCTAGTGGTTCATGTGGTTGACATTGAAGTGGTAAGCTTCAATACTTGAAAAGTAATGCATTTCATAGTCCTTATCTTATGTCATAGACTTGTCTTGGATTTGGTTTTTCATAGTGTCAGGGGCATGTCCTGACGTATATATATATATATTGACTTTGGATTTGTGTAGAAGCATTGTGGATAACTCTGGACTTGGGTACGTTGGTAGTATGTCGATATGAATGAAATGTTTAGACATTTTGTAAGTCCTGGTTATTAGATATGTTTCCGCTATCTTGATTATATAGTCAAAGTTCATCTGATACTTGTGGTTTGGTGTGATGGTTAGGTTGGGTTAACAGAGAGATCTATGATCCAAGTTAGGTTTGAGATGCCCATATGAAAAGGCCCGATTTTGGTTCGTGTCACTACTTGCCTCTTGGGAGAAGGGAAGAATCTCCCCTTGTAACTACTCTAGGTGGAAATATGATTAATTCATGGATTTGGGGAGTTTAGGCCTTTTATACCACCCTTTAAGAAGCCAAAACAATGTGGGTTTGGCTTTTAAAAGAGTGGGAAAGGACTTTAAAGTCCTTGAAAATCATGCAGATATTTTTGTTCTAGCCGTTGCGACTCACCCTACGACTTACGAGTCATGGTCTTAGTTGTTTAAGGTCCTAAGACCTAGGTCCTTTCTTCTATGACTATGACTTCCCTCCTAATGACTCGTTACGACTGAATATGATTCGTTAGGTGGAGTCGTAGTATAAGACTTGATTTTTGAATCTTTTATTAGTTAGGTTACGGGTTAACACAATGACTCATAATGTATGATTACGAGCCATGTGCTGGACTCATTACCACTGTACTGGGTTCTTTTCTATACACAGTCGTGACTAAAAGTCCTCTCTAACAATAAGTAGTCACTGATTACGAGTCATAGGGTAGACGCATCATCACTGGGATAAGCTAGGGGATCCCTACTATTTTTATGATGACTACTCCTAATGACTCGATACGTTTGCTGATTGGTCGTTAGGTGAGTCATATTCACTGGAAGTAGACTCACACTAGAGGAAAATTTGCATAGATTTTTTCTACAATATCTGATTAAGGTGAGGCTTGTAGTATTGGAAAGAAAACTCAATGGCCTATCTTTTGAGGGATCTAGAGATTGGAATCTTAGGGTAGTACAATATCTCCCCCTTGAGATCATTCGTCCCCAAATAAAAATGAATAAGATAAAGCATGAGGGGAAACATCGAGGTTTTGCACTAAACATTTAAGAGTTGAAACATGAGTAAATGCCTAAATCTGAGACATGATACATAGACTGAACTGAACACATAAATGCATGCTATGAGATCGGGATTTTTGTTGGATAGACTGAGAGCGAAATGAAAGAATTAATTAATTAAGGAAACTATTACCTCAAGATAGAACTGGGTTTGAAAATAAAATATAAGGGTACTTGGCCCGCATATCGGCTTCTTCTTCCAAAGTAGCTCCCTCAACTGACTGATTTCTCCACAGAACATTCACTAAGGAAATTTCTTTATTTCTCAATGTAAGAATATGATGATAGAGGATCTCAACTGGAACTTCTATCTTTCATGCCCATAATTTCTAACGAAACTACTAAAGTTGTATTACCAATGCATTTCTTTAGCAAAGAGACATGAAATACTTGACGCACTGATGCCAACTCTACAGGTAACTCTAATTCATAGGCTACCTTCCCAAAAGGTCCAAAATTCTATATGGGACACATAGCAGGGACTGATCTTCCCTTTCTTACCAAAACTTTTCACCTCTTTCATGGGAAAAATTTTCAAATATACAAAGTCACCAATATGAAACTCAAGTTCCCTTCTCTTCACATCTGTATTGAATTTCTATCGACTCTGGGCTATCTTCAGCCTCACTCTAATAAACTAAATATTTTCCATCTTTTCATACACTAAATATGGCCCTATAAAAGTAGCTTCACCAACCTTAAACCAACCAATAGAATATCTATACCTCATACCACAGAGAGCCTCAAACAGAGATATCTAAATACTAGAGTGATAGTTATTGTTGTAGATAAACTCAATAAAATGCAAGTGATTATCCCAACTACCCTTAAAGTCGATCAAACAAGCCCTCAACATGTCCTCTAACATCTAAATGGTCTTATCTTCCTGACCATCTGTCTAGGAGTGAAAAGTCATACTAAGATGATCTTGGGTAACAAGACCTTTCTAAAAAAGCCTTCCAAAACTAAGAGGTAAATGGTCAATGGAGTTCCATGCAACTTCACCCAATCCCTGAAACTGGGTACCTCACCTGAATTTAATGTATTAACTAGCAAGAAATGGGCCAACTTAGTCATTCTATCCACAGTGACCCAAATAGAATCATATTGATGACGTGTATAAGGGAACCCTATAAAAAAGTCCATATTCACCACTTTCCACTTACAAGTGGGGATGTTGAACTCCTAAAGTGTAACACTAGGTCTTTGTTGATCAACCTTAACTTGCTGTCAATTTGGACACTTATCCACAAATTCCATTATATCCTTCTTCATACATTTTCACCAATAGACTTCCCGCAAATCATGGTACATTTTATTGGCTCCTGGGTGAATAGAATATTTCAAACCATGTGCCTATGCTAATATTTATTACCTTACATCATCCATGTTCGGAACACATAACCTTCTTTGACAATGAAGTACACCATCTCCCCCTTGGTAGAAAACGTCAACCTTTAAATCCCAAACTACTTCCCTCAGCTTAACCAAAGTAAGATCTTTGTCTTGTTTTTCCTTCACATCAAAAACCAAGCAAACTCTAAGCTATTCTAAACCCAAATACTCCCTTTGGATGAATAAACCAACCAAACTCGTAATCTAGTAAGATGATACCTCATAAACCAACTCCTTCTTATTATTCTCCATGTGAGCAACACTCCCAAAAGAAAGTCTACTAAAGGCTTACCAGGGTGTACAACATACACATATCATAGTCTTCCAATAGTTCCAGCCACATTATCTTACAAATATTGAAACACCTTGGGTTTTGAGCCTTCTATAGATCATAAAACTCACCATACTAGTCGTATGGTGTGGTTACGGATCTAGGGATCCTAGTCGTATGTAGGTCAGTGTAATGTTCACAAAGTTCTATTCTTGATATGAGAAGACTCCATACGAGTTATGTGTAAATGATCTGAGAGATAGGGTCCAACTATATATTGTCCAGTGTCTAACCTGGATATTTCTACTTAGGGTTCAACTAGAAGGGTACTAGTTGGATGGTTAGGGTATGAATTAGGATAAGGATTCATATATTGGACAGAATATGATTTCCAACTTTCTGATCAAGGTATGAGTCGAAGGTACCACTCATATGATGTGGCTACGAGTAAGGGGTCCAAACCATACCCACTTGTGAAAATTTTTATAGTTTAAATTGGGGTTACTATGGACATTTCCCCCTAATAAATCCTTTTGACCCCACGATATAAAAAACCTTTGGAGGTTTCATTAACTTATTTTTCTTATTCAAAAAACACTCTTTAAACACTCTCAAACTCTTGGTTCAAGAAAGGCTAGTATTTTCTTCAAGGCAATCAATTAAGGCTCTAAAGTGATGGTTTATCTTCATCTTTCTCATTGCCTAAGTCATGCTAATCCTCTCTCATTGTTATTTCAACTAAAGTCATGTTTTAATGAATGATTTTCATGGTATTGTTGCGGCATTATTTAGGGTTTTGAGATATATATTGGGGATTTTGGTTGTTTATGGTTTGATAATGCTTTCCCATGTTTTACTTATGATTTTCATGTTATATTTATTATTTTGAACATGTAATTGCATGTATATGGTCAATTTATACATGGTTTTGGTTTTGGAAACTATATTCCCTCAACATGTTTGTTGAAATGCCTATGAGAATGGTTTTGTCACATAGTTTGACTATTATTGAAAACTTTGCACTGCATAATATGGTAATGGAATCTAAATTTTTTTCATTGGTTTTAAATGGTTTGGAAAGGACTTGATGGCCATAGTTTTGGTTTAATTGGAAATCTCGTAGGGTAAATGGAAATCCCCTAAGTGTTGGCTAATGACATTGCTTGCAAGATATAGTCAGTATAACGATACCACTTCATAATGCCTTGGTAAATAACTTCTGGAATCGGTGGTTTGGTTATGCTCTAATGTTTTTAATTGGGTGGTAATGGAGAGTTGTGATAGATAACCATAAAGTTGTGATTTCGATGGACGGACACTGGAAACTCATGTTTTCCAATATAAGGGTTGGTCATGGTAACCATATACTTATGGGGTACACGGAAATCCCCTAAGTTTATAATTTTATATATGTATCATGGATGTCGAAGGGAATACGGGAATCCTCGACCCCTATAATATCTCTGGTTTATGCGGTTACACGTACTAGGGCCCGCTCAAGGGGTAACACTAGACCCATATAGGCCATTGGTGGATTATGACGGTAAATCTACACAAACCCAGGTAAAAGTTTTAAACCATGCTAAACCAAGTCCCTTTCTCGACATGGTATATATATGTATGTATGTGACGGCATATGGTTATTTAGTTAGGTTTTAAATAATGTAATTATATTATCCTTATCTTGATACATGCTATCGTTCACCTGCTAACCGTCTTCGAATGTTGTATCCCCATGCAATGCAGGAATTGGTTATACTACTCCTCCTGCTCAGTAACTTAGATTCGAGGACGATATTTATGTCAGATTGAAGTGGTGAGCTTCCATACTCTGGAAGACTCTATTTTATGCTATGGACTTCTTTTTATAATTTTTGTTATTTCATGGACTTTGGTTTTGGCAATGATGGGGGCATGTCCCGATCGTATGTTCTTGGATTTTAGTTAGAGGATTTGTGTGACAACTATAGGCATGGGCGGTGTCGGTATTGGTGTCAACCTTGGCATTGGTATTGGTATTAGGGTTGATACGGGTTGGATGTTTAGTTGGATATTTGGTTGGTTATGGTTATGAACTTTTTTATATTTTTTCCAATAATTGTTTTTATAACTTGATATGTGCTCGAAAATCATCCGACATAGGGTGTAGGGTGGTTATGGTTGGGTCTTGGGGGAGGTCTCCGGTCTGGGTCAAACTTCAGATGCCCGACATGACTAGGCCATGGTTTGGATCGTGTCAAATATTTATGTCCTTCTGAGTTGACACGTACTGTAAAATCTCGTAGTCGGTGAACATATCAAAATAAACCCCATAAGGCAGTGTCTCTAAATATTTAAGGCAAACACGACTGCTGCCAACTTAAGATCATGAGTCGAGTAGTTCCTTTCATGGGGTTTGATCTGTCTAGAGGCATATGCTATAATCTTTTCGTGCTTCATCAGCACACAACCAAGATCAACTTTAGAAGTATTGCAATACACTACAAAACTATTTGAACCCTCAAGTAGGGTTAAAACTAAAGCAGAGGTGAGTCAAGTCTTCGAATCATGAAAACTCTTCTCGCAAGAATCAGAACACTGAAATTTGACTTTATTTTGAGTCATTCTATATATGGGAGAAGAAACAAAACAAAATCGCTCAACAAATCATCTGTAGTAACTGACTAAACCCAAGAAAATCCTAATATCTAATAGAGAGATGGGTCTGGGATAGTTCCTTGCTGTTTTGGACTTTTGAGGTTCAACTTGAATGCCATCAGTGGAAATAATGTGACCGAGGAAATCTACTTATTTCAACCAGAATTCACACTTGCTAAACTTAGCAAGTAATTGGTGATCTTTAAGGTTCTACAAAACAATCTTCAAAATAGTTTGAATGTTCACCTTTACTACGAGAATAGATAAGGATGTCATCTATGAAGACTATGACAACATATCCTGGTGCTACTTGAACACTTTGTTCATCAAGTCTGTAAGATTTTTAGGGGCATTCGTTAGTCCAAAAAACATAACTACAAATTCAAAGTAACCACATCAATTTCTGAAAATTATCTTCGGAACGTCACAGTCTTGGACTTTGAGTTGGTGATAGTCGGATCTGAAGTATATCTTTGAGAAATAATTTGCACCCTGAAGTTGGTTGAACAAGTCATCAATCCTGTGAAGAGGATACTTATTCTTGATTGTGACTTTGTTCAGCTGACGGTAGTCGATGCACATTCTAAGAAAATTATCTTTTTGGCGCATGATCCCCCTCGGGGGAACTCTGGGCAAATCTTTAGGAATTACTTTTGAAAACTCACTAACTACTAGAACTGACTCAAGACTTGGAACCTCGAATTTTGAGTCCTTGACTCATACAAAATAATAGATGCAACCCTTGGAGATCATCTTCCTCTCCTTAAGAGAGAACATAAAGTGACCTATAGAAACTGATGTACTACCTCTCCATTCTATGACTGGCTCGTTAGAAAATTGGAATAGGACTATTATGTCTCTACAGTCAATTAAGGCATAGAACGAGTGGAGCCAATCCATGCCAAGAATAACATCGAAGCCAGTCATCTCTAATTCTACAAGATCAAATAAGGAAACTTTCGGAAATATTGTGATAGGGAAATTCTTATATATCTATCTAGCTATGACTGAACTATAGACTGGAGTAGAAACGGAGAAGGGCTCTGCTAGGATTTTGAGACCGACGCCAATATCTACTACTATATAGGGAGTGACAAAGGAAAGTATGGCTCTGGGGTCTAATAATGTATATATATGAATGTTAAAAACCTATAATGTACCAGTACCCACATCAGGTAAACCCTCCTAATCCTGATGAGTCTAAAGGGTATAAATTAAATTCTGAAACTGACTACAGGTTGCATTAGAAATGGCACCCTATTAGGTAGTGCGACCTGCTAAAACTGAAGAGAAATTAGCCTGACCCTGTTGACAAAGATCTTTACCTGTCTAGGCAACCACTGGACAATTCTTGATTCTGTGTCTTGGTTTGTCACACCCAAAGCATGCATTACTATTGGTCATGAACTCACCCGAGTGGTTCTTACCATACCTCTTGCAGATTGGGTTAGTGTGGTAAATATTTACACTACATTGGTACTTAGAGCCTAGCGCTCTATCATGAGTGTCCTAATAGAACTTAGGCACTGGTAGAAGATGGAGATGGGGATAAAGATTTTTGGCAGAATTTAGAATGATTCCCTCCCTCTGACCTCTACTAAGAAAAGTTGACTCTACCAATTCTAACCCTCTTATTCTCCCTTTCCTTTTCTTTGAGCTTCTCCTCTTTGATCTGCTAAGCATGAATTATCAGTCTAGAGAGGTTCATCTTCTTAATCAACATAGCCATTCAATACTCCTCGAGTATATCCTCGGAAACACCAGACACAAACTTGCTTATTCGGGCCCTAGAATCAGCCACCATAGTCGGAGAATATCCTTTTAACTGGGTAAACTTGAGAAAATGATCCTTCACACTCATGTTACCCTTCTTCAAATTAATGAACTCTTGCATTTTGGAAGCTCTCATTTCGAGCGGGAAGAACCTGTCTAGAAAAGCCATAGCAAACTCTTCCCAGTCGACAGTTCCAACATCGGTACCTCTATCCAACTTCCACTTCTTAACCTAGGTGTGATCCACCCTTGCAATTGGTAAGTAGCTAAGTCAGCACACTCACTCAGAGTGACACCCATAATATCAGTCACCTTCTATACATAATCTAAAAACTCATGTGGATCCTCCTCAGATATGGATCAATAGAACACCGGGAGATTTATTTGGGTGAAATCTCGGATCCTAGTTGCGGTTGTATTCACTGCTGGGTTGACAAGGACAGTAACATATTGGTTGTTCCAGACAGACATAGATTGGGCCAATGTTGTGAAAGAGGCCTTCAATTCCACATAAGAGACTTACTCATTCAGAGAGATTTTTGGAGTAGGTAGTGGTGTTGGGTGGTCCCCATTATTTCTTTCATTAGACCCTCTAAGAGTCATTTACAATAAATGGATAGAGGACGAGTTAGAAAAGGAAGTTTAATTAAGCCTACACTCTATTGCATGACATAAATAATGAAAGAAGTTAGACTTTTCTAAAAAAAATTATAGCCTCTCGCCCATAAGTGTGGCACGCTTCACACCCATGAACAAGACTCTACTCAATACATCTTACAGATACTCTAATACATTTTAAACCTTATTCTCTAATACCAATTTTTTCATGACCAGAGACTACCCCCGAGGTGTAACACGGTGCTTAGAGTCACGAGTAACACCAAGCCAACCCATAGACTAGCATAAGTTATGAAAATTGAAAGAAATGTAACAAAATACTAAGTGTAATTCATATTGAAATACTTGATAATCAAATTAATAACAATGATATATAAAAATAAATCAATCTAAAAAACACATCTGATTGTCTAAAATCCTCTAACCATGATGAGTTTTTCAGACAGGTCCCCAACTAACTCTGACTAAACTGAAATTATGCAAAGGGAAAAGTACTACAATGAATAACTGATAAGATAACTAGTCCTCGACAGATAAGGACTCGCCAATGTTATAGTTAAGTGGAGTATGTACGCACTAAGAGCGACCTGGGTACTGAGTGTCCGAACCTATATTATGAAATAATATAGAACAAAGAAGTATGTAATCAGCACTTTCAATGTACTGAGTATGGGATATGGGAAGATAGCTGGTATACATATACTGAGAATATATGCATGAACATGAAAATAGAATACAAGACCAAGTATGAACATATTCTAGGTAACTGAATAATTGAATACAGAACACTTGATCAAGCAAACCTAAACAGAATATAACCTAAATACTGAATTGGAGACTGTGGGAGCTAACTACAACCGGTATACCCCAATCTAAGCAAAATCGAGGTCCAACCTATAATCCCAGTTGGATGAGCATCAATACCTTGCCAAGGGTACTAACACTAGCTATGTGGATCAACTAATATGATTTCCCAAAGGACTACGTTGTCGGTCCTCTATTTGTGGGTGAACCTTACTAGGGTGTCAGTCCTCAACTGGCGGGTGACCCTTCCTGACCTACAATGGCAACGCAGTTCTAGAATTTAGGGTCTTCTACTAAAGGTCTCAGTCCTCCACTGGTGGGTGAGCCTTCATCCCTAGGTTTTCTCAGCGCTAATTACTACTTTCAACTGAATTGACTGATATATGATCAATATGATCTAATAACTGATATATGCTCAACTTGGAAATATTTTGAATTTAACAACATAAGCATGATCTGAATGGCTCATAATGTGTAAATTGATATATGCATTGATTTCTTAGGTATATAGTGTTCATAATCTACTAGATCTGTCTAATGTTACTGAACATAATAGTGTTTATTGAATATGATAAGAGAATTTCTCTATTTTAAGTCAACAACTCAACCACTTGATATAATAGGGAAGATCATACTTTTGAACATGGGAAATCACTAATCTCATAGGAAACACATAACATACTTGGTTTATTCATATAAACTTAAGTAAGTTAAGAAAATTCATACTGACCTGGAATCCAAATAAAGGGAAAGGGAATTGTACTTATATAGTTAGGGAGTTCTTGGGACTTAGTGGGTGGAAGGGCCCCACTAATGAAATACCACATACCTGAGAGTAAATACTTGGGGGAATTGTTTGGAATTGAACTTGAACTTGAAGAACCCTAGTTTCCTCTTGGGAGAAGGGAAAAATCACCCCTTGTAACCGCTCTAGATGGAAATACAATTTAATTCATGGATTAGGGAAGTTTGGTCATTTTATACCACCCTTTAGGAAGCCTAAACAACATGGATTTAGATTTTAAAAGAGTGAAAAAGGACTTTAAAGTCATTCAAAAATCATGCAGAAATTTTCATTCCAATCAATACGACTCATCCTTCGACTGGTTACGAGTTGTGGTCTGAGTCGTAACTTGAGGTCCTGAGACCATAGGTCATTTATTTTATGACTACGCTCCCCTCTTAATGACTCATTATATTTGACTACGATTCATTATATGGAGTCATAGTATAAGACTTGATTCTTGGATCCTTTATTGTTTAGGTTAAGGGTAAACATAACAACTCGTAATATCTTATTACGAGTCATATACTGGACTCATTACCACTGGACTGGGTTATTGGCTATACACTATCATTATTATGAGTCCTCTCTAACTACTTATAGTCACTGATTACGAGTCATAGGGTAGACTCGTCATCACTAGGCTAAAGTTGGGGATCCCTACTGTTTTGACTATGACTACTCCTAATGACTCGTTACATCTGGTGATAAGTCATTAGGTGAGTCGTAGTCATTGGCAACAGACTGATACTTGAGGAAAATTTTCATAGATTTTTTCCACGATATCAAATTAAGGCGGGACTTGTGGTATTAGAAATCTAACTCAATGGCCTACATTTTCAGGGATCTAGATCTTGGAAACTTGGGGTATTAAAGTGATGATGGATTCCCAATCCATTTTCCCATTTCTATCATTATATATTTGAATATCTCCATAATTGGCTACCATTACTCCTTCCATACATACTAGTTCGATCTTGGAACTGTCACCCACTTCCCAGCCCACTCCTTCTAACTCTGACAGCTCAACACTTTCTGAACACACTCATTACATGATCCTTAGTCATATGTATCCCTAGTCTCACTTATTTTTTTGTTGATCCCTCCTCTCTTAATTCTTTACTATCTATTGAAACTACCAGTTTCACTGAGGCTAATAAGCATAAAGTTTGGCATAATGCCCTGGCCTCTAATATGGATTCCCGTCTCCATAATGCAATGTAGGTTTTGGTCCCTTGTAAACCTTGTATAAATCTTTTGGGAAACAAGTGTGTTTCTCTAATTAAGTAAAACTCATTAGGTCATATTGAATGCAATGAATCTTTTTTGGTTTCCAATGGGTTCAACCAGTTTAATGGTCATGATTACTTTGAAACATTTAGCCATGTGGTTAATCCTACTACTTTTCACGTCGTTCATACAATAGCAATCTATAAAGGGTGGCCCTTGAGACAAATTTATGTATAAAATGCCTTTCTTTGTGTACAACTTCATGAGCTTTTGTTTATGGCTCAACATGCTGGTTTCACTCAATCCTCATACCCAAATCAAGTTTTTAGTTGCATAATTCGTTGAATGGTCTCAAGCACACACCTCGATCTTGGTGTATGAGATTTCATCAATTCCTTATATCCATTAGTTTTTCACCCTCCAAAATAGAAATGTAACTTTTTGTGCATGCTACCAAAGATGTTCATGCTTATATGCTTATTAATTTTGATTACACTGCACTCGTCGGAATCCATTCTCACTTTCTTAACTCTGTCATCTTAAATTTGGGCATAGAATTTTCCATTCGTAACTTGAGTCTGCAAAGTTTCCTTTTGTGTGTTGAAGTAAGATGATCAAACACCCGATTGTAGCTCTCACAACATCAATAGATTTGCACCTTGCTATCTAAGAAAATCATGTTGAACTACAAACCCATCCGCACACCAATGGCTCCCAATACAAAGTTACATGCTGGAGATAACACTCACTTGATGATCCAACCTTGTACCATAATATTGTTATATCCTTACAATACGTAATATGCACAAGGCTAGATCTTACATTTAGTGTCAACATGGTATGTCAGTTCATGCACTCTCTAGAACAAAACCATTAGGCCACTGTTAAATTCATACTTCAATATCTCAAGCACACGGTTTCTAGTGATTTCTTCATTCCTATCTATGCCATCTTTGTTCTCAATGATTTCTCTGATTCTGATTAGGTAGGTTCCTTAATGATCGGAAGTCTATAGGTGGTTATGCTATTTATTTAGGTAAAACACTATTTTCCTGGTCTTCTAAAAAGCAATTCACTATCGCTTGATTTCTACCGAGTCTAAACATAAAGCCCTTGTCGATGTTGCCGATGAGCTTACATGGCTCTTATCCCTATTGCTTGAACTTGATATTTCAGTTTAAGGCCCTCCTATTCTTTGATGTGACAACTTAGGAGCTATATATCTTTCCATCAATCAAATATTTCATGCTTGTACTAAACACATGGAGATCAATTTTATTTTTCCAATACAAAGTGGCACAGAATAAACTATTTGTGCAATTCCTCTCAACGAAAGATAAACTTATTGATGTTCTTACCAAGCCCCTGGCTATTGGAAAATTTAAATTTCATAGCTCCAAGCTGAATGTTGTTTCCCCAACCTTCAGCTTGCAAGGGGAGTATTAGACAATTAACATTCAAGTCGAGCAGTCTGAATCCTACTCCAAATATAAGACTTGATAATACTACCATCAATTAGTTATTTGCAATATTATTTTATACGTAAAATTCCTAAACTTAGGTGTCTCTATTAGTATATATTCCCCTCATGTATCAATATAAATCAACGAGCAAGAAATAATACAAGAGCTTTGTGTTCTATCAAGTACTTCGTGAACCATTTCTTATAGCTATGAGTAAAATGATCAAGCACAAATTTATAAAATTCTTATAGTCAACATAATCTAAAATGGAAAATATATCATCTCAATACTTTCCTACATTGTTAAAAAACACACTATGATTTTCCTATTAGAAAAGAAAATCTCCATGTTACTTAAAATTTTACTTTTTAAATTTTAGAGTTAACAGAAGAGAAGTTTCCTAAAGACATCTTATAGCCTCTCAAAGATAAGTACGAACGTCTATGTACCGATCCACGAGACTCTATTAGACACCCTATTCTTACACTGATGGGACCAATGAACATAGAAACTCTGATACCAATTTGTTATGATCCAAAAACTAAAGGCCATGATGGCATTTCTTGCGGTAAGTATTAACAAATAAGCCTATCACCAAAACTGATCTGAAATGAGAAAACAACGCTAAATCCCAAGGTAAGGCTTCTATAACAAAGACGAACAACACAATTATAGTTATAAAAGAAAAGTACATAATAACAATACGAATAAATTACTCCAAAATCTGGTGTCATAGTGTAAGAACCAACTAACTACATCTCAAAAGTCAAAATATACAACTGGTAGTCCAAAAATGACACAATTTGTCTCTAAATATGAAAATAAGACATAAACCAAAACAAAAGGAGGTAGTAGATCAACTCTATAAGCATAGAGCGTCCACTACCTCAAAAATGTTTCAAACACCGCTCGAATTAGCTACCGTGCAAAGCACTCATAACTGGATCTGCACTAAAAGGGCGCAGTAGGGATGAGTACAGTACACTAGTACACAATTGGTATCTTAGAACGACTAAGCAAAGTAGAAAATAAAGAATATAAAATACACACTATAGGCAGTCACCTATAGTAAGAAAATGTCCCAAATGGTAGCCCACACTGACTCCACTAACAGTTTTATAATATACACATATACCAAATACAAGTACAAGAAAGAAACACAAATAGATAGAAATCAAGTCAAAAATGAAAATACAATACATAATGTGCACAATATATGAAATGCAATGAAGGTGATAATGATGATGATGCACTAGGTCGTAGCACAACCTCCATATACACTTACTGAGCTATGCTCCAAGGTAGGACCCATGGAGGATTCGTCAACATATATACAATCCAATAAACAATACCAATCCAACATCCATGACTCCTCTCCGGCACATACATCTATAGATAGTTTTTAAAATGTCATATTTTTTGTTAGAAAAACTAATATTTTCCATGGTGGTAGAAATATTTCATGAATGTATATGATATGAGTATGTAATGCTCACAATCAACCTAAATGAGAAATTCTAAATTCAACTAATATGCCAACCATATAAGCCAATATTCACTCAATAACCCAACTATCCATGAATTCAATATTGTCCATAAACCAATAGAGTAAGATATACATTAATATGCCATTTGATATCACATAAATACTAGCTTAGACATTTTCCACCAAGAAGAGAATATGTAATTACATAAACACCAGGGTAATAACATTATATAGGACACCACATGATCACCCGAAGTAGATAATATTTCAAAAACCACCAAATAAGGACAACACAGATCTCACACAGGCACAAAAAAGTAAAAAAGTCATTTTCGTGATTAGCTCACACACCCATAATATGCTTTTATATCAGTATTAACTATCCTTTTCAATCTGAAGTAAGTTAATCCATAACCTAGATCAAATAAAGAAAATCAGTATGAAAGACTTCAACACTGAGTTCTCCCCTCACGAACGGACACAAAATTAATTTTAACATACTAATATAGAATCTATGCCTTAAAAGAAAGCTAATGATACTCATATTTTTCTTTTTCGAGTTAGGGTCAAAATAAACCCCCGAAATGAGCTTTCAAAAAAGAAGAGTAAAATCAGAATTTCAGTTTAAAAATATTTTTTCCACGATTAAAGAAACTCATACAATAAAATCTAAGTGAATACGGGTTAAAATTTGGGTTTAAATTGAGGAAATACTAATTTAGGCCTTCCAGGCCATAATCCTTAAATTTCACAGTTGAAATCAATTTTTAGTAAGCTTTAGATGACAAGAATTGAAGAAATGTAATTAAAATAGGAATTTGAAGCTTACCCTAGCTTGAAAATAGAAGAAATAGCCCATAAATTTTAAAATCCAAAGCTCCAAATCTCAAAAATAGTGGAATATATATATATATATACTAGTCAAGTGTACATGCGTTGTACGTATGCTTCATATCAAGTCATCAATCGACATAAAATATATAAAAGAAACATAATTTATTAAAAAATAGAAATTAACTTTAGAGATCGAAGATAGGCGGTCGTCTCCTACGACGTGAACTATCACAAAACAGATAATAACAAAAATAATATGATTAATCTTAAACCTTTACATAAAAAAATTTCAAATCCTGATTGACTATTTATCTCTCACCTATAAACTATACAACAAAATAATACAATAATCAATATATATAACAATATTATTAAATTCTAACTTTTACAAAAAAAAATCATTAAAGCTCGACTAAACGTTCATTTACTGCCTGTATTAAGCAGATAAAACTACAGATAGTAACAAAATAAAAACTACAATAATTAATATATTAGAACGATATTATTAAACCCAACCTTAACACAAAAAATTTATCAAAGTCCGATCAAACATTCATTATCAACAATATAGACTTGAACAAAATAGAAACTAAAACAAAATAATATGATAATTGAGATATTAGAGAAGTATGATATAGACGATACCTTCAGAGCTCAACGAAAAGTAGTTATAAGAATATAACTGATATTATTACATTATTGTAGGAGAAAATTCAATTTATAGAAGCCTAAAAAAAATTTCACCAAAAAAAGATTACTATAAATGGATTCCTTAAATTGCTAAATATGTACTAAGAGAGAGAATAAGGAAAATTTGATGATTTTCATGTAATAAGAGGGAGAATAAGGAAAATTTGGTGTTTTTCATCTAAATATAGCAATACTACTCTTTTCTCTTTTTTTTTGTGACGTACAAAAACACACTAACATTTTTTAATTTACGTTACTAATTAACTAATTATGTAAATATTTATAAATTATCAAATTATTTATGGTAGTATACATTTAGTTATTGATTTTCAAAGTTTAGCATATATGGTTGTATTAATTCTTCTAATATTTTTTTACCCTATATTTTAGGACTCCTTAATTTATAAAACATATTTTTCTTTTATAATATATTTTAGAACTCTTTAACTTTAAATATTATATAAATAATTAAATAATAAATTAAAGGATATAGTAAAAAGATTGTTTTGTCTATTCAGAGATTTGTAAAGAAGGGCAAAAAGTTCAAATCACTTTTCTAAGGGTCTTCACTTTTAATATATTATAGATATGGATCCAGCACTGACCTCTAAAGCAGTCAAATGGCTGATCACTTTAGCGGTACCAGCTAATGCGTGTTAGTTTGCTAAAGTGAATAAGGGTCACTTTACCATTTCCAGCTGGACTCATCCACTAAAGTGAATAAATGTCTCTTTAGTGTCTACCGCTAAAGCAGCCAAAATGGCGGTTCAGCGGCTGCATCAGCTGAACTTGAAAAACTTTTCAAGTCTCCGTGGCCTTTTTGGGATTTATCCAGAATCTCGTGAATGCAAACGAACTATTCTACCCTACTAAATTTGATATGTCAGACTCAATGGTGATATTAGATTTTCGAAGAAGAAAGTTGTTTAAAATATGATCCGCGGGACCCAATTTCACAACGTTTTGAATCGAGAGTCGAAATTAGATAAAAAGGTCAAAAAATCACACCAACCATATTACCAACCTAAAATTGATGTTCTAAATCTAATAACGCGGTCCATTTTTTATATCTGATGTACAAAATAATAAATATTAATCAAAGTCAACTAATAAGCCTTTTTAACCACCAAAAAATTACAAACTCACACAAATCATACCAAGATGCATTGAGAACCATGTCAATCATCTCCACACCACCAAAATACCACAAAGCAACTACAAAGAAGGATAAATTTGTCAAATCTCATTGAAATAAATAATTCACAAAAATTATCAAAAATTAAGTCATCACATGATGTTTTCTACTCCACGTAAGTTTTTCACTTTATAGCTATTCTAGGCATATAAGTTCAAAATCTTATAGTGAAAATATCTTTTATATATTTATTAGATTATTTATAGCAACTTGTAGAAATATTTTTAGATAATTATTTTATTAAGACTTTAATTGCAAGTTGTAGAAATTTTATAAGAAACTCAATATATTATTTTTTTAAAATATTCAAAAATATATTTACTAAATAAAATTATCTCCTTATGTTTAGCATTTAGTAGTTCGTCTCTCTTAAATAATTGTGTTGATAATTATGGCAGGAGTAAAATCTAGTCAATAATATATCTTCGTAATTCTTCTTTCCCTTATTTTCTCCCTGAATTGTTACATAATTCCACAATTCTGTCTCTCAGAATACATGATTCTCTCTCCCTCTTTTCACTCCATTTTATTGTATACTTTTTCCACATATATTTTTTCAAAATTAATCAAAATCCTCCATAGATTATCACATATTTTATTTTTTACCACTATATTTTTCTTACTTCTTCCATTATTAAAGAATCAGATGTACTGCCATTTTTTTCTATAAATCTTGAATTTTTTTTAAGTATGAAAGATGATAGTGTTCATTCAAACTTAATTTAATACGAAAGTGATTGAGATAGAATCTTCATTCAAAGAGAAAAGTACATAGTGTATGGAATGGATATATAAACTGATATCGCCTAAATTGAATATCACAATCCATAGATACCTATTTATATATCGAACCATACACATTTCATACAAATGTGACATATAAGAAATCACTTTATAAATTTGTTTCATTCAATTTATAATCTTAAGTATGTCTTCTTAGTTGAATATCACAATTCATTAAGTTTGTAAATAACTTGGAATAAAAAAGATTAAGTAAAATAACTTGTATATATATTCCATTCATATAAAAAAAAAATAAACATTCGCATATACCTCCTATAAAATTTATTTAAAAGGAAAAGATATAACAATTCACTATTGTCTAGATTTTTCATATTAACCGTTGGAAATTTTCATTTAAATACCTTTCCTCTTCTTCTTCTTTAAAAAATCAGAAATCAAGTTTTGAGTGAAATCCAACATTATCCAAAAAATTTATCTTAATTATCGATTTTTTAATTAAAATACAAATTTACATATTTTAATCTCAATATTGGAAAATGTATTATCCAGATTTTTGACTTTTAATTCAATACCATCTTCATCCACTAGAAGCATTAATAAGTATGCATCATTCTTGTATATTATCTTACATATCAATTTCATAGATCAAAAAATATTTTTATAAATGATATTGATATATAACATGATTTAAACTTGATTGGAAAAAAGTCCGCTTGAAATAAAATATTTTTACCAAACATGAAACTTTAAATCTTTTTCAAGTAAAATACACATCTAAATACAACTTCAAATTTCAAAAAATACAACTTAAAAAACTCAAATTTTCAAATTTCAACTCAAAAGTCCGAGCCTTTTTTTTGCTCTAATCATTTATGTTGTTTAATTTTCAGTTTTAAGTAAATTAAACAAGTTGGGACTTTTATAGGAACTTTAAACCTGTTAATCAGTAACAATAATAAACTCCAATAAACTTTTAGAAATGATGTTCATAAAAAGAATAGGCAACGTTAATTATGAGATGGTAATAATGTTGTAATTTGAAAAAAAGGAAGAAGGAGCAGAATTCTTGGTACAGAATTCTGTAGCTAAGAGATGAGAAAGGAGGTAAAAATGAGAGAGTTAAAGGAGATAGTGATGTATGAGAAAGAGAAATTATATTTTTTATTGATTCATTGTTTTATGAAATACATGATCCCTTCTTTATATAGACATTTCATAAGCTTGCTTAACTAACATCTTAACTAACTTTTAACTACTTTAACTTGACTAACTATCATTATATTTAACTAACTGGAGCTTAAATAACTAAGTATTGGAATCTAATTTCCACTTTGCTCAACACTCCCCCTCAAGCTTGGAATGGAAAAGATGTCTTGAATTCCTAGGTTAGAGTTAAGATAGTGATGTTGTACTTTGGATAGTGTTTTTGTCAACAAGTCAACTGGTTGATCCTTTGATGATATATATTTAGCAGTCATAATACCTTAATTGATTTTTTCCTTGATGAAGTGGCAATCCACTTCTATAAGCTTGGTTCTCTCATGGTAAACTGGATTAGCTGCAATTTGCATTGTTTCCTTGATGTCTGTTTAGATCATATCTGGTTAGTTTACTTGCACTCCCAGTTCCTTTAAAAGTCCTAGTAGCCAAATCAGTTAAGTGATACTTGTTGTCATGCTTCTGTATTCAGCTTCAGCTAAAAATCTAGATATTGTAATTTGTTTTTTAATTTCCAGGTGACTAAAAAGTCACCTAGTTTTACATAATATCCTAAGATATACTTCCTTGTATAGGGACATGAAGACCAGTCAAAGTCATAAAAGGTCAAAATAGTAGTGTTTTGGTGACTGGACAACAGAATTCCTTGGCCAGGCTTATTCATGATATACCTTAGAATTCTCAAGGCTGCATCCATATATGATTTTTCAGGTTGTTACAAGAACTAACTAAGTGTCTAAACTCCAAATTCTATATCAGGTCTTGTCATAGTAAGATAGAGTAGTTTTCCTATCACCCTTTAATAGGTATGTTGATCAGTAAAAGGATTATTGTGTGTCTTGGATCCTGTATCCTTCAGGTGATCATTATATTGTTTTGTAGTGAGATTGGTGTTTGTGTCTATAGGAGTGATACATGGTTTTGCCCTACCTAGACCAGTTTCAGCAATTAACTCTAGAGAATACTTTCTTTAACGCATCAAAGTACCATGTTTAGACCTTGCAACATCAATCCCTAGGAAGTACTTTAGTTCTCCCAGGTCCTTTATTTTAAAAGTCTACTACAAGCTATTTTTTGTATCTTCTGTTAGTTCAAGGTTGTCACCAGTGATGATCATGCCATCAATATATATTAGAATAATAACAACTCATTTAGATGTGTTCTTAATGAATACAGAATGATCTAGCTCACTCTGTTTGAATTAAAATCACAGTAAACTATATGTAAGCTTGGTGTTCCATTATCTTGGTGCTTGTTTGAGGTCATATAATGATTTGTTGAGTTTGTATACTGTGTTCTCCCCCGACTCACAAATCCCTGAGATAAACCTATGTATATCTCATCATTTAAGTCCCCTTGAAGAAAGGCATTAAATATATCCATTTGATGGATATGCCATTTCTTTTGTGAAACCAGATTCAAGATAATTCTGACTGTCTCTATTTTGAAAACAGGAGAGAATTTCTCTTGGTAGTCTATACCCTCTTGTTGACTATAGCCTTTTGCTACTAGTCTGGCTTTTAGTCTCTCTACTTCCCTGTAGAGTTGTATTTAATCTTGTAAGTCCACTTAAATCCTATAGGTTTCTTCCAAGTGTTGTTCTCTTCAAGTGTAGAGATTTCTTCCTTCATTACCTTTATCCAACCTAGATCAGTGGAGGCTTTCATAAATAATCTAGGTCCAGTTGCTGAGGACATGTTTGCCAGATATTCTTGATAAGATTTTGATGGGCTATCATAAGAGATATACTTATTTAAAGCATATGGATTATTCTGGATAGTTAGATAAACAAAATCCTTTATCAAGAGTGAAGGTCTTCTATCCCTTCTTGATTTTTTATCTACATTAGCCACTTGATCCTCTACCACCACATGTTGTACAAGAGGGTCTATATTATGATGTTATGATGCATTATGTTATACAGGACCATTCTCAGTTATCTGTTGTTCAGTAGGATCAATATCATGTTGAACCACTTAAACTTCTTCCTGCTCATTAGTGTTTTGAGTGGAACAAGGTAGGCCATCAACGAATTGTTCAAATACATGAATCTTAAAGCTTTGAAAGATAGAAGTACTGTCCAACTTCTTCTTCATGAAAGGGAATACATCCTCTGTGAAAGTCACATCTCTGTTAACAAAAAACATATTGTTAGTTATATCATATAGGATGTAACCTTTTTGTACCTCAGCATTTTCCATGAGAATAGTTAGGGTAGCTCTGGGATTTAGCTTGTCAGTTTCTGAAATAGTCTTGGCATAACATAAACATCCTATAACTCTAAGATGTTTTATAGATATTTTCTATTAAACAGTCTCTCAAAGGGAGTCATATTATTGATTGCAATACTAGGTAGTCTATTAATAATGTAAATTGCAACTAAAACACAATGTCCCCAAAATTTGATGGGTATATGAGCTTGAAGTCTTATAGCTCTAGTGACTTCAAGGATATGTCTATGCTTCCTCTCAGCAACACCATTTTGCTGAGGAGTATAGACACATGTTCTTTGATGTATCATACCTAAAGTGGAAAATAAGGTAGAGCACAATGAGTTGACAAACTTAGCGCTATTGTCAGTCCTAACCACTTTTATCCTTTTGTTAAACTGAGCTTGCACAAGAGTAATGAATTTTTTATAGCTACACAAGTGTCTGACTTAAGTTTAAGCAAGACCACCTAGGTCATTGTAGAGTAGTCATCTACTATAGTTAAGAAAAATCTATTACCATCAAATGTAGGTTCCTTGTAAGGACCCACAAGTCCATGTGAAGCAAGTCAAATATTTTAGTACTTTTAGTATAACTAGAAGGGAAAGGCAGCCTAGTCAATTTTGCACAAGGACATATTTGGCATTTATTCACATTCTCAGTAATGAAGTCAACGTGTATGTTTAAGATCTTCTTAAGTACATTGCTAGAAGTATGACCATATCTTTTATGCCAAATGGCTATATCCACATCAGTACTAGATACAGAAACAAAATTAGAAGTTGTAGCTATTAGAGATAAGTCTTGTCAGCATCATAATTTATTGTGAGAATATATAGTCCATCATTATTTTTACCAATCATCTTCTCCTTCCCACTGTAGAGTTCCTGAAAAACAAAAAAGTCAGGAAAAAAGAAAGCTGAACAATGCAACTCCTTGGTTAGTTTTGCTACTAATAGTAGGTTAAACTTGAATTGTGGTAGATGAAATACATTTGTAATGATATTTCCTTTAGATAGAGTACTAGCACCAGTTTGTGTAATCATAGAAATATCCCCGTTTAGGAGATAAACCTTTTTGGGATTAGAAGATATGAAGATGGAGTTAGTATCTAACATAGTTAGGGATAACACCACACGGTTAGTGGCACCTGTGTCCACTATCCATGACTTGTATTTCTATGGGATGAGAGAGATACATTGATACCTGTTGTATGAGCCATGTGTGTAGAACTATCAAACTTGTTAATTAGTTGCAGAAATTTCTGGTACTGATCTTTGGTGTAAGGACAAGTTTCAATCTATTTGAGTTAATCTGCTGTCAGTTGAGGCACTCCTCCACATTGTCCTATATTTTATTTTGATGTTTGATTATCTGATTGTCCCCTTTACTTTTGTTAACTCCAAGTACCAGATTCTTCAGCCTGCATACATATGCTGAATTGTTCACACCACCTTTTTTCTATACTTAGAATCTTGAGGGTAGCCCACTAATTTATAGTAGTTGTCCTTAACATAACCCTTCATCTTGCAATCGTCAGAATGAAAATTTAAGTTCTTCTTAAATCTTTGATTTCATTTTGAGTACATCAAAACATCAAATGACCCATGCATGATTGCCGAATTTGCACCCAAGATTCCAGAACTAGACCCTATAGATTGTTGGCACTCATCACTCAAAATCATGGAGTATGCTTGATTTACTGAGGTCATGGGATTCATATATAGAATCTGGCTTTTATCTTGTAGATAGGAGTTATTAAGACCCATAAGAAACTGAAACAACTGCAATTTTTGAATATGTTGGACAAATTCCCTAGGCTTATCACATTTGCAAGTAAAAGTAGTAACCAAAGCCTCAAATTTTTCCCATAAGTCTTTCGACTTAGAATAGTAGACAAAAATTGATGAAGTGACTAAAGATTGTGTGGCTATTTCTTTGTGATCAGTAAACACTCGAGATCCATCAATTTTATTGAATCTTTCATACAAAACTTCCTACACAGGCTAAGAACTAGATGCATACATAATACCACCTAGCAGTCCTTTACCAACTGCATTTAAAATCCACGAAATAACTATTTCATTTATGCATTCCCAGTGTTTGCCTAAGTCAGAAAATTTATCTTTTGAACAAAAACATCAACCAAGCCCAATTTGTTTCTTCCTAGTAGAGCAATTCGCATAGACCTATACCACATAGCATAATTCTCTACTCTAGTCAATTAAAATGAGATTATCCATAATCCGCTTACATCGGAAGCATGAAGAAACAATGGGTGATTGTAATCGATCCACCAAATCAGGTATGTCCATTACCACTTCCTTGAGTTCCATCAGATGCCATTTTTCCTCTGTTTTTCTTTTCAGAGTTGCTTTAAGAATTGCAAACTTGTGTGAAAAAAATTATAGAAATTATGAACTTAGCAATGCACCAAGATTGAGATTAGATATTCTAATCTATCTTTCTTAAGCTCTGATACGATGTTGTAATTTGAAAAAAAAAAAAAAAAGCAGAATTCTTGGTATAGAATTCTATAGCTAAGAGATGAGAAAGAAGAGAAAAATAATAGAGATGAAAGAGAGAGTGATGTATGAGAAATAGAAAGTATATTCTTTATTGATTCATTGTCTTATGAAATACATGATCTCTTCTTTATATAGACATTTCATGAGCTTGCTTAGCTAACATCTTAACTAACTTTTAACAACTTTACCTTGACTACTTAACTAACAGCCATTACATTTAACTAACTAGAGCTTAAATAACTAAGTGCTGAAATCTAATTTAAACTTTGCTCAACAAATAACAAATGATTTGTACCTCACCCGCTAGCTTGAACTTAGATATTCTAATTTTTGAATTTGAACTACTTGTTTGGATGGTTGAATATTTGTAGTTTTTAGATATATTTGTAGCCTTTAATCCACGAGCCATTTTATCATTTCTAAATAAATACTGCAATTTTATCAGAGTATCGAGGACAATATGCATGTACAATTTTCAAGAAATCAGAAAAAGTTTTACTTTATGTTATAGGGTGGAATGACAAGTATTCTTTCATCAAAGTCCCTTCAAGTTTGAGTCCTGATATGGAATCATCATTAATAAGAAACATTTTTACTAAAAGGAATTTCGATTAGTCGGGTTCCAAAATGGGTACTGAAAAATGGGAGAAAACCAAATGGAACAGAGATAAAAGGTTGTTACACTTGTAATTTTAAAGAATGAAATTAAAAAGAGAGAAAATCTCCCTCAAATAAGATTCTTAAATGACTACATTATGGATTCTACTGTATTGTTGTATGAGAAGGGGGTTCTTCTATTTATAGAGTTTAAAAAATAGTTCCTCCAAGAAAGAGGTTAGCCAAATATGGAAAAGAATTATATTTTTCTTTTAGGAAAAGTAAAAGTAATTTTGGTATTACTTTTATTTTTCTTATAAGAAAAGTAAAACTTAAATTTGATAAGAAAATCAGGACAAAACCCTTAACAAATCTCTCCTTTTTGGCTTGATTTTCTTCACATAATTTGATCCACCTTCTTAGCATGCATGATCATCGCTCTTTACATAATCTTAATCACTGCTGTTTTTTATGGTTAAAAATAAGATTTAAAATATTATGAATAAAAGTGGGTTAAAAATAAGTATTTTATTTTTATTTTTAAAAATGCAGCAATAGGAATATTGAAATATGTTTACAAAAATTTCTCCACGTGTAGTTAGACAAAAATCTTCATTATCATCAAATTGATTAGATGCACCTTGAACTTGTATTCAACCGCGCTTCACTAAAATATGGATCACTGAATCGTAGGTTTTGATACCACTTGTTGGGTTCAAAATAGAGAAGGCGTCATGCGGAAGCTTATATAGTTGCAAACCAAGACGGTGATAATTCAGATGACAAATGATAGCATACTAAAACATAATATTATTAATATGATTCGACCAATTGGCCTACTTGTTAAAAAAACTAAATCAAAAAGTATAAAAAATATTTGAGGAAAAATCCCCCTCTAAACAAAACTCTTCAACGACTACATTTGGAGTTATTATGTTGTTGTATGAGAAAAGGGTCTTCTATTTATAGAGTTTCAAAAATTTTACTCCAGAAAAGAGGTTAGCCAAATATGGAAAAGAATTATATTTTTCTTTCAGGTAAAATAAAAGTAATCATCGTATTAGTTTTATTTTTATTTTAAGAAAAATATAAATTATATTTGGTAAGAAAATTAGGAAAAAAATTCTAACACAAGTTACCTGGAAACCTTTCAACTGGTTCCTAAACATTTTTAGTTGTAGGTATTGGCAACTGTCAAGCACTTTCAAAATCACTTAAAACTAGTTGAAGCTCTGATGCATGACATTATGATTATGACAAGATGCATTATGTATTTCTTCTATGCTTATTTGCTAAAGTATGTTATAGAAATTAAAATAACATATTTTTGACTTGCGTATGTTCTTTTAAGTAAAACTATTAAATATGTTCAAATGTTTAAGCTACAATATCAATCGTAGGGAGATATGCCTTACATAAGAATTATGTGTTCGGAGAAGCCTAGAAAGTTTTGAGTTGATGTTCACTATCTCGTGTAAGGCATCATCATAAAATTTTATACGTAGTTGTGATAATATCATATAATGTTACTCATACATTATATGATATTATATCAATCGTAGGGAGATACGCCTTACATAAGAATTATGTGTGCGGAGAAGCCTAGAAAGTTTTGAGTTTATGTTCACTATCTCGTGTAAGGCATCACATAAAATTTTATACGTAGTTGTGATAATATCATATAATGTTACTCATACACAATGCCCAGATTCTGATTGTGCTAGCACCCTAATGCCAGATAGCTATACGGGAATCATAGATAGTCAGGCTGGGATCAGACTCTTCAGACACAATCATCCCTAGTTAACTATATAGTACAAATTTCAGCTATAAATAGAAATATAAATATTTGTTCATCAATAAATTGAAAACGACTTTGTTTCAACATATATTTACAAGTGGAAACTCCCAAGGCAATGAATATCATTAACAGTTTGTGGCGCCCATAGTCTTAAGTACTCAATCAACCATGGAAATTTCATCACTCATCCCCTCAGCATCTATAGATCTTATAAGTGAATGGGCAGTTGATAGCAATCAATTGACAATGCACAATAGAAGTGTTTCAGAGCCAAACATTGGATGAACTCCAAGACAGGTGTCTTATCTTGTTTCTCTATAAATATTACATTGCAGTGGATCCTAATAGCTAATCTTTTTTGATGGAGTTCACTACAAATTTGTGTGGGATCAGGTTGACTCATCAATGGAAACAAGCTCAAGTAACACAGGAAGCAATGCATCAGGAGTTGGCGGAACATCACACTATTTTCGCTTTAGCTTTGGCTCCCAGCTTATCAAGAAATTGTTGAATTAGACCTCGAACCCCATCAAGGCTATCAGGTAGATTAATTATCTCATCTTTGTCATTTCCTAGATTATAGTCTTCACAAAAGTTGATGTTAACACTTGTTTCCTTGTAGGCATAATTGGGTGATTCTAATAAATTTTATTATGATAAAAACATTAAAAGATGGATAGAGGAAGGAGCAAAACTTTCTAATGCAGAACTGCCCCTTTGCACCTCACCAACCACTGCAGCTTTCCAGAATGGAGCACCAGATTATAATATAAATAGCGCATTGAAAAATGAAAGTTCTATATGCAATAATAGATTTCTGAAAATAAAGAGTCCAACTTCTGTTAATAATGGTATGGGAATATCACCTCTTCCCCCCATCTCCAACCAACTTTTAGATCATAGTTGTATGGGATCCGATCAAGGCAAGTGATTTTGGCATGATAATTGTTTTTAGATGATATGATTTAACCAGTAGACCTATAAAAAAATAAGTGTACCAATAGAAACCTAGTATGGTTAGTGACATCATTGGACAACTATGATTTTGGTAATCACCCCTATCTGATTGAACCTTTTGTGTTGCTTGATCAAAATTACCATTGTTTACTTAGTCCGATCCAAAAAGAGGATTTTAAATTGGTGATAGTAAATACTAGATAATTTCCTATGAGTCAAATTAACAATATTTAGTGTATAGTGTATACGCATCTACCTGATAAGACACTGATCCAGAAAAGGAAAACTATCAAGTATTTATTTATTTTCTCTATAAATTATGGTGGCTTTATGATCGAATTGAGCTGACCATCTTGGTTAACTTAAGAATTAATCCTCATCACTGGAATTGATGCACAAGCAGTGATTTCAATGGTTTGAACACACTTTTAGTACTACAACATATAACCATTTAGTAGAAAATTTATTTGGGTACAGAAAATTTGTCACTGAAAGACCATAAATGCATTTTCACTCTCTCTGACATGACTCAAAATAGAGAAACCTAACTTGCTTCTCTTCCTTCTTCTCACACCACAGTAAACCTCTTTATGTAAGATCAGTTATATGTTGAAAGAAATTTACTTATTTGGTTGTTTACTTTTGGGATTCAATATTTTTTCCTTGTTGGGATTCATTGTGAATATTTAGTCAATTATTGTGACTATATTGAGGTACAAACTAAAAAACAATTCTTTTTTTAGATGTGCACAATACTTTTTCTATTTTATTATGTAGGGTTATTGTATTAGGTTGGCTATAAATAGGGGTATTTTGTACAAAGGATTCATCAAGTAATAAGAATGAAAATTTCATACTTTGCTTTGTTTATTTTTGCATGGTATCAAGAGTAGTTTTTTAATTTCAATCCTTATTTCTGACTTCTTCTTTGTCATTTTTTATGATGACTGAAGTTGTGTAACCCTCAAAATTACCTTCTGTTGTTAACACTTCACAATCTGAAAGAAGTGATAGTGTCCCTTCAATCAATTTAGTGGACTCTTCACACGCTTTCTACATTCACCCTTTTGGTCATCCAGGTATGAACCTAGTTTCCATCATTTTTAATGGGAGAAGATATGGTGGATGGAGAATGGCAATTGGTATAGCTCTCTCAGCAAAGAACTTGATGATCCCTAACTTGTCTTAAAGTTGATACAGGACTTCGAGGAGATTGGTCAAGATGTAATGATATGGTCCTATCCTGATTATTGAATTCTCTTTCCAAAGAAATTATTGAATCTATTTTGTATTCCAAAAGTTTCAAAGTGTTGTGGTCTGACCTACAAGATAGATTTGGTCAGGCTAATAGTGCTAAACTTTTTCAACTTCAAAAATATTTAAATATAGTAGTGCAAGGAAATTCCAGCATGTCTACTTATTTTACAAACATGAAGAGTCTATGGGATGAGTTAGATACACTAAATACATTCTCTATATATACTTGTGAGTGTGAATGTGGAGAAAAAGTAAAAAGTGAAAATGATGATCAAGATGAAAGACCTTCAATTTTTCATTGGTCTTAATGACACTTTCATAGGTGCTATGAGTAATATAATATTTTGTTGTCTTCCACTCTACCCACAATTGGTCAGGCTTACTCATTTGTTATTCAAGATAAAAAGTAAATGGAAATTCATACAACTTCTGCTTAGCTAGGAGAATCAACCCCTTTCTTTATTGGTAATAGTAGAGAAAAGAGGTTCAATGAGTATCAAACTCAAGCTGGAAATTCTATCAAGAACAGTTCTCTAATTTGCAATTATTGCAAGAAAATAGGACATCACATTGACCACTGTTATAAGATCCATGGTTTCCCCTCTGATTATACATTCACTAAATTTTAAAAAATATCAAAAGGGACCTTTTGGTGGTAGTATCTTTAACAAAGGGGAAGAATCTCAACAGACTATAGAGAATGTCACAATTTGAACTCTTTAAGCCAAGATAATGTTCAAAAACTCTTTCAACTTTTACAAAAGTTGAATCAGAAAGATGCTGGAAGTGTAGATTAGTCTGCAAACATAACATGTGTTGGAATGGGTAAGTTCTTTAATTCGTTTGCTTGTTTGTTTACAATTGACAGTGATTCTTGGATATTAGATAGTGGAGCATCTGAGCACATGACTTTTGATAAAATGTATTTAAAAAGCTTTAATTTTCTTCATAAATATGTAGTAGTATCTCTTTCTAACTCCCACAAGGTCAAAGTTACTCATTCAAGATTTGTTTCTCCCTCGCATAATCTAACTCTGCAAAATATTTTATATATTCCATATCTTAGGTTCTACAAACTAGATTCTGATCATGATGGGTATATCAAGTCCGATGAGGATCGGAGACTACCTGCTTAGTTTACAGAACATGATAAATCTAGCAGCAGAAGAATTCCGGACATATAACTAGATAGAATAAGCATAAACTCAAAAGGAATCTAAGAAGTACAACAACCATTCAAATACACAGTATCCACAAAAGCCTCTAAACAAAACCAACATCAACCTAAGTCGGTACATGCCCCCGACAATAGCCAAAAGGAACCCAATAGAAGTAGTCCAAGACATTAATTACAAAAAACTTTAAAATGATAGCCCTTTCAGAGAATGGAATCTCACCACTTCAAAGCTGGTTGGCGACAATCCAGAAATCCTATCACTGTGCAGTAAAAATAGAAGTGTCTCCAGTTGCTGCATCAGGATATGATTAGTGGGTTGAGCGCTAGCATGTAACTCAATGAAGGGATAAAATAATATCAAGTCAAAACAACAGTAAAATCCACATGCACACAGTATATATACATATATATAAGAATGTTGGGATAGGAAACAAGGCTTAGCATGAAAGTAAAACATTAGCCTGGACTATGTAGCTTAACCATCACAAAAAGTCACCCATGGGATATATGGGTTCAGCTCCCCCTGCTAAAAGGGCACAGTGTATGTTAGCCGCACGAACCAGAGATATCCAAGGAATACCAGGGAAAGCCTCGACCCCACGTCAATCCAGGATACAAATATATCAATAGTGTGAACCATGCACACGGTCGTCAAAACCAACCCTCACGATGGCAAATGTTAGTTTCCAATATCAGTTTGTCAGGACCTCAACTTTTACGGCTAGCGACATAACCCCCATTAATCCCAATTTAAAGCAAGTTTCACATAACTCACTCATTTAACTAAGGAATTATACATTAAGGTATAACATAGGTATCTTCATACCCTATACTTTAAATCTTATAATTATGCCATTTCAATTTTGGTAACCTAGGGGAATGCCTCAACCCCCTTTATTTATTAAATCAAGTTTGAGGGAATGCCTCGACCCCCTTTAATTTATCAAATCAACTCAGGGGAATGCCTTGACCCCTGATTTTCCAATTTAAAATAAAAACATGGCCAGCTAGGCCTTCACAATCCTAGTTTATCCGCTTAACCATATGTGTAATGCATTAGTTTAAGTGGGTAAGTCCAACCATGTGACAAATCCATATTTCAAAGCCAATTATACAAGTGGGTAAGGGAACACAATTTCAAAAACCAAATTACAAACCAAGATCATTAATTTGGGGGAATACCTCGACCCTCATTCTAATTCCCATACCCATGCACCTAATTTGTTCAAAAACCATTGATAAGGCATAAACAATGCATATAAAATCATGAAGATCTAATTCAAGAAATGCTCATTCCAAAACCCTCAACCCATATCAAATCCCAAATTAAAATCCACATAAATAACCATTTAAAACACATTTTATAAGTAAAACAAGCTTAAGAGAAGAGTAACTTGCCTGAAAGTATCACAATTATGGAGGGAAATCACCCCTTTGAAACTCTAAAGGCCAAACTCTTAGAAACCTTAGTGTTCTTAACTTAGGAATTTGAGAGAGAAGAAAGAGTGTATTTGATTATGTTTTGGAGTGATAATGAGACCCTAAAGGGGTTTTAAGTCATGGGTCACAGTTGGGGGAAAGGATAAATATCTAAAGTACTCTTAATGAAACACTGAAAATTTGCTACCTAGTCGTTACGAGTCACCTTATGACTCGTAACGACTGACTACGAGTCATCCCCTAGACTCATAGTCTGGGAAGAAAGGTAACGCATCCACACTGGTCTAACTATGAGTCTCACCCTATGACCTGTAGTCAGACCCTATGACTTATTAGGTCCAAATCGTAATCAAGGCAGAATTTTTGGTTAACACACTGGTCACCCTACGACATGACTCGTACTTAGTCTTCACGAATCAAGAATCGTTAAGTGCGAGTCATGATCAAGGAAGTAACATAGACAAACCTTATTGGTCAGGCTACGATTTGGATCCTACGGCCCATATGGACACCTTGCGACTCATATGGAAAGTCATGGTCTACTTAATGAGCTTGAAACTCAGGAATTTTTCAGAGGCAAAAATCTGGGGCGTTACATTCTTCCCCCACCCCCAGGATTATTTGTCCCCGAATGATGAGTCAAGGCATCCATTAGCACGATTTTAAGACAAAACACAACCATAATTTCCTTTAACAAAGTCAAAAAACAAAGATTTTAAGGAAAAACACATACCTTAAGCACAATTGTCTAACTCAGGGAACAAGAATGGATATTTGGACTTCATGTCCTCTTTAGCTTCCCAAGTATCCTTGTTTACCTTATGATTCCTCCATAGAACCTTCTTAAAAGCCACATCCTTAATCCTCAAATGACGAATTTACCTATCCAAGGTTTCAACCAGGACATCCTCATAAGGCAAAGAATCCAAAAAGCCAACACTCTCAATAAGCACGAACAAGGAAGGATCAACCACACACTTCTTCAATATCTAAACATAAAACACCGAATGAATAGAAACCAAACTCAAAGTCAATTCCAACTCATAATCAATATTACCCACTCTTCTCAAAATCAAGTAAGGGCCAACATATAGGGGATTGAGCTTTCCCTTATTTCAAAATATCAGCACTCCCTTCATGGGAGACACCATCAAGAACACCAAATCACCAACGTCAAACTCCAACTCCCTTCGCCTCATATCCGCATAGGACTTTTTGTGACTCTGGGCAGTCTTAAGCCTATTTCTAATCACCTTGAACTTTTTCATGGCCTGATGAACCAAATCAGGCCAAACAATCTAGTCCTTAACTTTGAACCTACCAATAGGAGAGCGACATCTCCTACCATACAAAGCCTCAAACGGAGAAATCTGAATGTTTCAATGATAGCTATTGTTATATGCAAACTCTATGAGAGGCAAATGATCAACCCAACTACCATCAAAATCAATAACGCATACCCTTAGCATGTCCTCCACTCCGTTTGTCCATCTGTCTAAGGATGGAAAGTTGTGTTAAGGTTCACTGTAGCCCCTAAACCACTATGAAATGACCGCCAAAAGTGAGATGAGAATTGTTTATCTTTATCTGAAATAATAGAATTTGGATCACCATGCAACTTGATAATCTCCTGAATAAAAAGCTTAGCATAATCCTAGGCAGAATAATTAATCTTCACTGGAGGGAAATAAGCATACTTAGTCATCCTATCCTCGATGACCCAAATCAAAGAAAACTGATTATGAGACTGTGGAACACCTATAAATAAATCTATAATAATCATTTCCCATTTCCACAAAGGTAACTTGATCTCTTGGGACAATCCACTAGGCCTCAAGTGCTCCACTTTAACTTGTTGATAAACCATGCACTTAGCCATAAAATTTGCCATATCTCTCTTCATATTATTACACCAATAAATCTATTTCAAATCATGGTACATCTTCATCCAACCAAGATGAACTGTATAACTCGACTCATGAACCTCAGTCAGAATCCTTTATCGTAACCTATCAATATTAGGAACACACAATCTACCTTGGTATCTTAATATACCATCACCACCAATCTCAAAAGCCAAAACTTTTTGCTAACCCACATCATCCTTAATCTGCAGCAAGATAGGATCCAAACCCTGTTTCTCCTTTGCCTAAACACCAAGAGATGACTTCACCATCTCTCGAACAATCATACCTCCATCCTCAATCCAAAAGACAAACTCCAAGATTAGACAATTGGTGAATATCCTTCATCTACCCTCATTTCTCCTCATCCACATGAGACAAGCTACCCATAGATAAAATGCAAAGAGCATCAACAACTACATTAGCTTTACCTAGATGATAATGAAGACTCATGTCAGAATCCTTGAGCAACTCAAGCCATCTCCTTTTCTTGAGATTTAAATCCTTCTGGGTGAACACATACTACAAGCTCTTATGATCTGAAAAGATATCAACATGAACTCCATCCAAGTATTGACACTAGATCTTCAAGGAAAAAAACACAACCAATAATTCCAACTCATGAGTTGGATAGTTTATCTCATAAAATTTCAACTGCCTAGAAGCATAGGCCACAACCTTACCATGCAGCATCAACACGCAACCCATCCCTATACGAAAAATATCACAGTACACCATAAAATCATCAGTGCCCTCGGGAATAGTCAAAATCGGAGCACAAGTCAACTTATCCTTCAAATTATCAAAGCTAGCTTCACAGGAATTAGACCACAAAAACTTTAACTTTTATTGAGTCAACTTAGCCAATGAAACTTCAATCGACGAGAAGATCTCCACAAACCTCTTATAAATGGGGCTAAACTCAAGACCCTCCAAATATCGATTGGAGTCATGGGTGTAGGCCACTTCTTAACCGACTCAACCTTCTGTGGATCCACCTTGATCCTTCACTAGAAACAACATGATCCAAAAAAGTCACCGCATTCAACTAGAATTCGCACTTAGAAAACTTAGCATATAATCGTTGATCCTTAAGGGGTCGTTTGGTATGAATATAAGTTATGCTGGAATTAGTTATGATGGAATAAGTTATACTGAGATTAGTTATGCTGGGATTATTTTTTATTGAGTATTTGATTTGTTGTATTCAAAGTAATATGCATGGTATAATTTCTAAGAATAAATTAATTGATTACCAAAATACCCTTCATCTTATTTAACTTTTTTAATATATATAATTTTTTTAAGCTTTAAATATTTATTCTTAAAAATAAAACTTTCATCCTATTTAGCTTAATTTTTTGTGTGTGTGTGCATTTTCATGATTATATCGTGTATTTTTTTAAAATAAAATCTTCATCTTAGTACGCTTTAATTTTTTTGTGTGTGTCTTCCCATGATTATGCCGTGTGTTTAAAAAAATCTTACTACATCTTATTTAGTTTGAAATAAAAACTTCCAACTTAAGTTGTTAAAGTAAAAGAGGATTTGTTGTGCATGTCACTTCATTTAAACACATATCACTCATATAATATAGAATATTAAAAATCATTTTAATTGATATATACAATATCAATTTTCAAGTGATTAATAAACTATTTAATTTAAAATATGCAATTCAATAGTGGAATCGATATTGTTATTATTTTTTAGAGAAATCAAAATGTATAAATAAACATAATAATTATTCAAATAAATTTAACATATAATATATTCATAAATAAAATATATATATGTGTGTGAGATGAAAATCATATGGTTTGAGGGCATTCTTATTATTTTATAATTTTATACCAAAGATAAATTGTGTTGGGATAGTAATACCACCATATGTGTGGATAACTTATCCTGGTACTGTTTATTAGTCCCAAAATAAGTTATTCTGAATATTGACAGACAAACAACGGATTAAAAATTTTATCTTGAAATTATTATTTTATCCCGGGATTATTTACTTTAATACCGTACTCCAAACGACCCCTAAGAGTCTGTAATATACTGAGGTATTAGAGTGGTCCTTCTCACTCTTAGAATATACCAAGATGTCATCGATAAACACAATGACAAACAAGTCCGTAAATTGAAGGAATACTCAATTCGTAAGATCCATGAATGTAGCTAGAGCATTAGTCAATCCAAAAGACATAACCAAAACTCATACCGACTATACATGGTACGAAAATTAGTCTTAGGATATCCACCTCCCTAGTATTCAACTGATGATAACCAAATCAAAGATCAATCTTTGAAAAATATCTAGCACCCTAAAGCTAGTCAAAGAGATCATCAATCCTAGAGAGAGGATATTTATTCATCACTGTCACCTTATTCAACTGGCGGTAGTCTATACACATTTGAATGGACCCATCCTTCTTACGTACGAAAAGCACAGAAACATCCTACAGAGAAATACTAGGGTGAATAGAGACCATATCAAAATCTTTTAACTGCTCCTTAAGTTCTTTCAACTTAGTTGGAGCCATTCTATAGGGAGGGATAGAGATAGGACAGGTATCAGGGAGAAGGTAAATCCCAAAGTTTATTTCCCTAACAGAAAGAACACCAAGATAATTGTCGAGAAACACTTCAGGAAACTCACCAACCACAGGAACCGATTGCAATGAAGGACCCTCAGAACTAGAATCCATAACCTGAACTAGATGATATAAACACCTTTTGGAAATCAACTTTTGGGCTTTAAGATAAGAAATAAACCTTTATTTAGGCACTAGGTAAATATCTTCCTACTCAATCATAGGTTCATTCGGGAATTGAAAACTGACCTTCGGGTCCTACAATCTAGAGAGGCATAGCTGAGTGAAGCCAATCCATCCCCAAGATCACATCAAAATCTAACTAATCCAATTCTATCAAATCCACCAATATCTTCTTACCAATATGAATCACTCATCGAGGTAGACACAGAAAAAGGATAGGAAATACTCTCAAGATTAAAACCAAAATTAATAGCCACAAAAGGGGGTCATATAAAAAAGAGTAGATCTCCTAATAAATCAAAAAATACACATCATGAGAGAAAAGTTTCAAAATACTAGTGATGATATTAGGAGATGCCTAAGAATACTTTTGGGTAGCAAGAGAATATAGATGATTTCGACTAATGCCGGTACCAAAAATAGCACACTTTGGTGTAGGAGCTGAAGAAGTAGAAATTGAAACCTTATTCATTCCATAGCAACATCGCATGAAGGACAGTTCCTCTAAATATGACCAGGATGGCCATATTTCAAATACTTATTCCTCCCCTCATCACAAAATGAATTTGCCCACATAATCTATAAGAAGGATAAGATTGGGTTGACTGTGCTCCACTGGCCTGAGATTAGGCACCTTGTGCCTTAACCCCACTGTTAGTCTAGAAGCGACGGTCACCTAACGACATTAAATATAGAGCACTAGATATATAATAGGAACTAGAATTTCCCCAAGACTTCATCCTACCCCATTGCCTACCATCTCTACCACTATTTAGCTAACCTTTACCCTACTCTGAATATCTGAATTTCTTACTTTGCCTTTCCCCCACCTCTTCTTGCTTCTTCTTTTCCTCCTCAACTTAATGCATGTATACCACAAGTCTAGAATTATCCATGTCCTTGTTCAACAAGGTGTCCTTGCACTCCAACACCAAGTCCCAGAAAAAACCCAAAGCAAACTTTCTCATCTTAGCCAGCATAGAAGATACCAACTCCAAAGCAAAACGATATAACTAATAAAACATTAAGGCATACTCCTTCACAATCACTATGCCTTGTTTCAAATTCACAATCTCCTCAACCTTCGCTTCCTTTAACTCCTAAGGAAAGAAGTGATCAATATAAGCACCAGAAAAGTCATCTCATATAGATGGCTCAGCATCATCCCCTCTCAGCTTCTCCCACTCTTTGTACCACTAATATGACATATCCTTCAACTAGTATGCGGCAAATTCCACACCCTCAGAGTCTAGAGTATGCATCACTCTGAAGATCTTTTCAATCTCATCTATGAATCCTTAAGGATCTTTCTCAACCTTAGAGCTAGTAAAGGTTAGAGGACTCAGCCTCATAAACTAGCCAGCCCTTGTAGCCTCAGAAGAAGAAACAATAAAACCAACACTCTCAGACTGGCAAATATAAGAGGCCATCAGCTGAGTTTGCAAATGAATCAACTAGCGAAACTTAGCATTAGACACATTACCCTAAGGAAGATGAGGCAGACTAAAGGGAACTGGTGGAACTCCACAGGGGCATTAAGTAGAAGGGACCCTAGACCAAGTATGTACCCTATTAATAGGATAAGCTCCATCCATATTGTCCTCAAGTAGGATAGAAGAGTTTCCGCAAGCATTAGATATTTGTGAGGAATTATCTAAAATAGGAACAAATGAAAATTAGAGGATATTCAAGACCTTAAACTCTATATCCCAAAAATAGAACACACGAGAGAGAAACATTCCTAAATTCCTTGAAGTCACTTTCTTATCAGAGCAGCGCACTACACATCCATAAAAGAGACTCTACTTGACATGGTTTTATGGATACCCAATTGACCATAAACCTAGAGCTCTGATACCAAGCTTGTCACAACCTGAACCAGGGCTTGTCCATGATGGGTATCTCAAGTGCATTTGATTATGTTTTGGAGTGATAGTGAGACCCAAAAAGGGTTTTATGTCGTGGGTCACAATTGGGGGAAAAGGTGAAATGTCCAAAGTACCCTTAATGAAATACTGAAAAATTGTTGCCTTGTTGTTACGGGTCACTTTATGACATGTAACGACTGACTACGAGTTGGACTGACTACGTGTCATCCCCTAGACTTGTAGTCTGGACAGAAAGGTGAGGCATCCATATTGGTCTAACTATGAGTCATGCCCTCTGACTCATACTCAAACCTTATGACTCGTTAGGTCCAAATTTTAATCAAGGCAGAAACTTTAGGTAACACATTGGTCACCTTACAAATTATATATTATGACTCATACTTAGTCTTCATGACTCGTTAGGTGTGAGTCATGATCAAGGCAGTAATATAGATAAACCTTACTGTTCAGGCTATGATTTAGGTCTTACAACCCATATGGATACCTTACGAATCATAAGGTAAGTTGTGGTCTGAGCAGTGAGCTCAAAACTCAAGGATTATTCAAAGGCAAAAATCTGGGGTGTTACATGTTCAATCTAATTTATATTCATAAGTTGTGTAAAAAACTTTAGAAATTTGTTATTTTCACCCCCTAACACTTATTTCATATTGCAAGGACCTTCGTTGAAGATCCCTTAGGTCTTTGGTAGAGAGAAAGAAGCTCTATATATTCTCAAATCAAGTCATCCAGAAGTTTCTAAATGAGCCTACCTAGTTTTGATCCTCATAGTCTTATATTTTCTAGTTCTTTAAGAGATAAATTTACTTCTTGTTCAAGTTATTTTGATTCCAATGTAAAGTAAAAACAATGACACTATAGATTAGGGAATATGCCAAGAAATAATATGAAGAAAGTTTTTCCAAATTCTGCATCTTGTTCAAATTTTCTTCTCATTTTGTTATTTTTCCCATGTAAAGACAATATAAGCTATCTTTTCCTTCTAGTATTATTTCAACTAAATCTATTTTTGTTCTAATACACGTGGATACTTGAAGACCTTACAAATCTACTATACATGATAGTTTTAAATACTTTCTTGCAATAGTTGATGACTTAAAATTGTTGATAACTTTAGTAAAGCTACTAGGACACATTTTTTAAGTACTAAGTCTAATGTTTTTTCCATCATTCAATCTTTTCTTTCTATGGTAGAAATACGGGTCAATTATCAAGTTTAAATTGTAAGAATGATAATGCTTTTGAGTCAGGAAATTGAAAAGTACAATATAATTTCTTTCTTTCTAAGGAAAATATTATGAAATCAATATAGCGCAAAAGAGAGTATGCGGTTACTACTTTAAATCTACTGGTATGAGAGATAGATGCTAAATGATATACATAAATATACCAAACATGAATGCATGAATGTGTAAAACAAAAGCAAGACCAAGCATAAACATGTACTGAAATGATCTGAATAACTGAATAATTGATATATGGACACTTGGTCACGCAAACCTGAACATTATAATCTGAATACAGAACTAAAACTATGGTAGCTAACATTTAACTAACATGCCCCAATCTGAGCTATCGGGGTCCAACCTATAACCCGAGTTAGAAAGGTGTTAGTATCTTGCCAAGGGTACTAACACTGATTGTGTGGATCCACTAAACTGATGTACCAAAGTACATGGGCATCATCCTATGCTGGAAGGAGACCCCATGACACCCTAGAGAGTATCAACCCTATACTGGCAGAAAGACCTCTCATAACCTACGCTGGCTACATAGTTATGGAACATAGGGATTGCTACTAAAGGTCTCACCCTAAGCTGGCAGGTAAGCTTTTATCCCTAGGTTCACTAGTGGTAACGACTCATTACCTTGAGTTGTAATAATGCACTCTGCTTTTCCATCCATTTGAGGGTGGGGAGCGGTGCTAAGATTCACTTAGGTACCCAACCTTTTTTATCCAAAATTCCAAAATTAAAAAGACACTTCATACCTCAATAAAAATAATGAACACCGGGCCCCATGCAACTTAACTATCTCCTGAATAAACAACTTTGCATAATCCTCTCTTGAGTAGTTTGTCTTCACAGGAAAAAAGTGAGCAGGCTTGGTCATCCTGTCCACAATGACCTAAATAGAATCATAGTGATTTTGAGACCGCGGAAGACCCATGACGAAATCCATATTAATCATGTCTAACTTTCACATAGGGAGTTCTATCTCATGAGACATGCCACCTGGACTCAAATTCTCAACCTTGACTTGCTGACAAACCATTCACTTGGCAATAAAATTTACCACATCCCTTTTCATATTATTCCACCAATAGATTTTCTTCAAGTCATGATACATCTTTTTCAAACCCAGATGAAATGTATAACTGGACATATGAGCTTCAACAAAGATCCTTTGTCATAGCCCATCTATATCAGGAACACATAATCTTCCCTAAAACCTCAGACTACTATCTCCCCCAATCTCGAAAGTCACAACCTTTTTTTGACCTACACATCTTTGATTTGCATAAGTAGGGGTCAAGAACCTTTTTCTCCTTTACATCAACACCAAGATATGGTTTAACCATTTTTTGAACAATCACTCCTCCATCCTCAGAGTCTAAAAGACAAACTCTAAAATTGGCCAACCTGTGGATGTGCTTCACCAATCCTCTTTTCTCTTTCTCAATGTGGGACCGACTCTCCAAGGATAACCTACTAAGAGCTTCAACAACAACATTAGCTTTACTTAGGTGGCAGTGAAGGCTTATGTCATAATCCTTAAGTAATTTGAGCCACCTTTTTATGCTTGAGATTCAACTCTTTTTGTGTGAACACCTACTGCAAGCTCTTATGGTGTAAATAAATTTCACATGCACCCCATACAAATAGTGATGTTATATCTTCAAAGCAAAGACCATAGTTTCCATATCTAAATTGTGAGTTGGGGAATTCTTTTTATAAACCTTAAGCTGCCTGGAAGCATAAGCTACAACCTTCCCATGTTGCGTTAAAACATAACCCAACCCCATATGAAATGCATCACAATACACCATAAACCCTTTAGTACCCTCGAGTAGGGTCAAAATAGAAACACAAGTCAACTTATCCTTCAACTTCTCAAAACTACACTCACAAGCATCGGACCATAAAAACTTTATTTTTTTTGAGTTAACCTCATCAGCGGAGCAGCAATAGATGAGAAACTCTCCACAAACCTCTTGTAGTTCCTGGCCAAGCCCAAGAAACTCCAAATATCGATTGGAGTCATGGTTCTAGATCATTTTTTAACTACCTTAATCTTTTGTGGGTCCACCTTGATTCCTTCACTAGATACAACATACTAAAGAAAAGTCACATCACTTAGCCAAAATGTACACTTAGAAAATTTAACATACAATTCCTGGTCCTTAAGGGTATACAACACAATTCGGAGGTGATTTGCATGGTCCTCAGCCTCTCAAATTTTCAAATGATGATAACTTGAATGAAGATCTATTTTAGAGAACCACTTATCACCCTGTCAAAGAGGTTATCAATTCTTGAAAGAGGGTACTTATTTTTCACTGTAACCTTATTCAACTAATGATAGTCTATATATATCCAAAAATACCTATCTTTCTTTCATACTAAAAGCACAAAAACACCCTAAAGAGAGACACTTGGATGATGAAACCCTTATCAAGGAGATCCTTTAATTTCTCCCTTAGTTCTTTTAGATCTACCAAAGCCATCTTATAGGGAGGAATGTAAATGGGATGGGTATCTGATAGGAGATCAATCCTAAAGTTTACTTCCCTATCCAAAGCAACCCCAGGAATGTCATCAGAAAAAACTTCAGGAAATCATTAGCCACAGGGACAGACTGCAAAGAGGGACTTTCAGATTTAGAATCCTTGACACAAACTAGATGATACAAACACTCTTTGGATATCAATTTTTGAGCTCTAAGATAAGAAATAAACTTCTCTTTGGTCACTAATGAACTTCCCTCCCATTCAATTGGTTTATTAAGAAAGTGAAAAATAGCCTTTCGAGTCCTACAATTCAAAGTAGCATAGCACAAATGAAGCCAATACATCAAAATCCACCATTTCAAGATCTATTAGATCTACCATGGTATCCCTATGAAGGATGGACACCATACAACCCCTATAGACTTTTCTAGCAATAATAGATTCACTCTCTGGGGTAGAAATAGAGAAGGGGTCGAAAACACTCTCGAGACCAAAACCAAAGTGTATAGTTACATAAGGAGTCATAAAAGATAAGGTAGAACCCAAATAAAGAAAATAATAAATATCTCAGAAGAAGACTTGTAACATAACAGTGACAACATTTGGAGATGCCTCAAATTCCCTACGAATAGCAAGAGCACAAAGGCAATGTTGGTTGTTTCCTATTCCTAAAGTAGCACCCTTTACCTCATGAACTGAAGAAGTGGTGACCGAGACCCTATTAGCTTCAGTAGAAACCCTAGCTGAAGGATAATCTCATTGTATATAACCCGATTGACCACATTGAAAGATCACTCCATTTCTGATGCGATAAAACCTATGATAGAGTTTTTTATAAGTGTGTCAAGATGGATAATATGGTGCAAACTATGCTACACTGGCCTGATATAGGTCACCCTGCACCTGGTTGCCAATGATAGGCTGGAAGAGCTGGTCACCTGAAGGTATGGGGGTCGAAGTACTAGATAATTGATGAGAGTTTACCTGAGATTTCTTATTTAACCACTGTCTTCCCCTCTTTCTACCACATTGCTGACTTGCATCTGATTTGCATATTTAGCCTTCTTATTCTTATTTTTCTCTATTTTTTCCTGCTTCTTTTCATCCTCCACCTACTACATATAGACCACTGATCGAGATATATATATATGTCATTGTTCAGCATAGCTTCCTTACAGTCCAAGACCAAGTCGTAAGAAAGACTAGAGGCAAACTTTCTTATTCTGGACCTCATATTAGACACAAGCACAGGAGCATAAAGGAAAGTTGGGTGAACTTCAATGTATACTCCTTAATACTCATCTTACCCTATTTTAGGCTCACAAACTCCTTAGCATTGGCTTTCCTTAACTCTTGATAAAAGAATGATAAAGAAAAGAACCCAAGAACACTTTTGATATTATTGGCTCAGGATCTTCTCCACATAACTCTTCCCACTCTTGTACCATTGATAAGCTACTTTTTTCAATTAATAAGCTGTAAACTTAACCCCCTCTGAATTACTAGCATGGATAACTCTAAAGATCTTTTCGATCTCATCAATAAACCCCTGCAGATCCTTCTCAACCTTAGAAATTATAAAACTCGTAGAATTTAGCCTCATAACCTGGCCAACTTGAGTAACCTCAAACAAGATAGTGTTAGGACCAACATGATCAAAACAATGAGACTGTGAGGCCATAATCTGACCAAGTATATGGATAGACTGATAAAACTCAACATTTGAGATATCTCTTTGAGGGAACTAGGTATCAGTGGAACTAACCCGGGAGGTCCAAGAAGAACTAGTGGTTACTAGTAGAACCCCAGGTGGAGTAGTACAGTCAGGAATATGGGCCCTATACCGAGTTTGCATTCCAAGAGTAGGGAAAACTTTCTCTATATTTGTCCCGATTGGGAAAGAGGTTCCATCTGTATTCCTATGACCATTAGATATTCAATAAGGCATGATCTAAAATATGAGTAAGCCAATAATTAAAAAAGTTGCACAGTAAATAGGCCCTCTATCCCAAAATAGAACATAAAGAATGGAATATTCCTAAATGCCTTGTAGCCTCCCCCTTATAAGTGAGGTATGCTACATACCCATAAACGAGTTTCTACTCAACACAACTTTGTGGACACCCTGGGATCCTGAACCGTGCTCTAATACTAAGCTTGTCTCAACCAGAACAGGGTCCTAGTCATGACGGGAAGCCAACCAAGGCCTGATATGAACCCTAGCCTTACCTCAAGAGAACAATATAAATAATAAATAATGGAAGCCAACCAAGATAATAAGAGACTTGTAAAACTCAAAAGAAAGTTAGAGAGTCAAAACCAAATCCATGATGGTACCCCAACACTGTCCACAAAAGCCTATAATCCAAAGAATACCAACTAAGTCAGGACATACCCCCAAATATAACAAAAGAAATCCAAAAGTACTTCAATAATATATGACAACTAAAAGAGAGAGAGACCATTCCTTTCAAAGTATGGAGGGTTTAGAACTTCACAACTGACCAACCAAGAAATAAAACCACCTAACATTACACAGTGTCACAAGAAAAAACCTCGACACCTATATCATGAAATAATGTAACATCCGATAATGGTCAGTACAGCGAGTACTGGCATATAACTCAAGGAAAGGGATAAAACATGTATGCATTTATCAAAACCAGTTATAAACCACATGTAAATCAAGTGTGTGTGTGTATATATAATAGGATGATGGGGCAGGGGATGAGTTATGTGACAATTTAAAATTTAATCCTGAACTATATATCTTTCACTATCATCTGTTGACCCATGGGTAGTATAGGTCATAGAGTAACCCAATCGGCGGTGCCTCAGTTCATGTTGGCCACACATACCAAGGTTAGTATAAAGTCACAAATAGACTAAAGCCACCATACATATTATCCTAATATTAAGGACATAGTTTGGTTGTCCAATTAAGGTACGACATTTTTATGCCGACAAACATAGGTTTCGGGCATTGGTCATGAAGACTTACGCCTTCATGGTGAGCAATATAATTCCATTTAGAGCCTAATTAAAATAGTTTGTACATAAAATTT